>OY856411.1:355514338-356051838 GCA_963693085.1 Alisma plantago-aquatica | reverse complement strand
TAGGGTTTCCATAACAACAATCAACATTATACCCTATTAGTTGCCTCTTCCCACATTCTTAGAACACATTAGGTTAGACATCATTACCATGATTAGAAGATTATGTAACCAACCAAGGTCTAGCGACCATGTAAGCTAAAATCACTTTTAGTGACCATAATATCTCAACATGTAGCAACCATCAAAGCCATACAAATGTAGTGAACACATCAAAAGCAACATTACGATCACAACATATCACCCATGTAGCATCCGCAACACTAAGCACCACCATATGTAATGACCAAATGAGGAAGAACAACTTCCTTCAACCAGTGTGAAGGTACCCTATGAGTAGTGACTGCAACACTCTACTCCAAGTGTAGAGACCACTATACACCATGCATAACCGTCACAACAACAAACACCAAGGGTAGAGACTAGAAGACATGTTTCATCAAAAATATGTGTAGCAACCTAGGTGATTTGGGTTAGGGCTATAGCGACCAACAAAAACCCATACACACCACCATCATGATCCTAATGACCAAAACAAGAACATAACATCAGGAAACTAGAAAGTCACTAAAAAGGAAACCTCACAAAGATGATAATCATCCAAACCCTAAAATAAGTGTCACAAGAAGCAACATGGAACAAGACATGAGAGGGAAAACTAAGTGTCAAAAGCATGCAAACAAGAATCAAACCTACATCTTCCAATAACCAAAAACATGACCATAGATAAAAGACCCATCATTCAAGGAGTTGCATGCAAGAATCAACAATTCCACCATCCATCCTTAACATCTCAGATTCAAGAATTAGGGTTTAGGAAAAATACCAATCTATGCAAATATTACCACATAATCTTAAACCTGAAATCAAGGTAGCATCATCAATCAACTTATAATCATATTTTAGAGATAAAATAGTTACATGCAAGCAATATTGTGGGAAAAATAAGTAGAGGAGAGAGTTATATAACCTACCTTGAGGTGAAGATCAACTCCAAAACCAAGAAGCTCCAAGTGAGAGAAGAACACCAATCTTGGTTTAACTCCATGACTACGCAATATCACCTCAAGAGAAGAAGAGCAAACCAAGATCAAAGAAAACTCAAAGATAAGAGGGTACACACTGTAGGTTGAGAAAGAAAGGGGAAGGAGTAGATCTTCATCTCACTCAGGTACTACCATGGGAGAACCATGGATTTGACCTCTATGGAGAGAAGTTCCTCAAGATAGCCTCCATGGAAAACCATAGTTTTAGCCAAGAGAAGAAAAGGAGTGTAGGGTTTCAAGAAAAACGAGATCAAGAAGGTTACTTACCAAGCACAATGATCACCAAAAGATCAACAAAGAAGAGATGCTCCAAAAATTTGATCACCACATGCAAGAGTTCAACACCTTCTTCAAGCTCAAGCACCTTCACTTGCACCACCAAGAACAAGGCCAACTTCAAGTAATAATGGAGAAAGAAGAGAGAGCTAAAGGGATTACTTGCATGAAAAATAAGGGGTAATACCCTAGGGTAGGAGAGAGGTGAGGGATGTGAGGTGTCAAGATATTAGAACCTCTAGAGACATTGCCCCTCCAAAACCTCAGCCATGCAAGCACTCACAACAAGCATGCAAGAAAGGTCATTAAAACTAAGGCTATGTAGTGACCACTTGGTCCACTACACCCCTTAGGCCGAAGCAAAAACCAAGGATCATCATGGTAGCAATAACTACCCATGAAACCCAAAGCAAAGGGTCGCTACAACCAAAGCACAAGCTCAAAACCTAGTGACCAAGGTCAAGGACAAGGCATGTTGGTCGCTACAAACTCACCAAGAAGAAAAAATTTAGCTGCAACACCTTTAAGGAACACAAAGCACATAAGGCTCTACACAAAAAGGATCAACAACATGGTCGACACCACCATCAACTCATACACCCATGCAAACCCTAACATCAACCACATGATGCCACTTCATCAACTGAAGTCCAACAAGGCGCCCCTATGCATCATTCTCTCTCTCATGATGCGAAAACATAGGAGGGACAACCAACATGTGAAAAATTGCAATATACACCCTCAACATGGGTAAATTGCAACATGGTCCAAAACAAGCACACATATAGAATAACAAGCCCAAACATCATGCAAACTAGACCATACTAAAAACATAAGCACATGACATGTTATTAAGGCACATCATATGATCAGATGAAGGTCTAAGCATCTTATTAAGCAAAAGAAACCAAGATCAAGCATTAATCTAGGTCAGGGGTCTTACAACTATAAATCCCTAACAAGGATTTTGCCCTCGAATTCCTATTCAAAAAGAGATAGATACTTCCTACGCATCTCGTCATCCAACTCCCATGTGGCTTCCTCCACACCAAAATGATGCCAAAAAACCTTAAACAACATGATATCCTTCTTCTTCAACTTCTTCACCCTTATATCCAAGATCAAAATAGTACCCTCCAAATACGATACGTCCTCTTCCAACTCTTCCTCCATAGGGTGAAACAACAATTTTGTGTCAGAGTGACACTTCCTCAACATCAAAACATGGAAGATCGAATGTAACATGTGCAACTCAGGTGGCAAATCCAACTTGTAAGACACCTTCTCAACTCATGCTACTACAAGGTAAGGTCCCATAAACTTGGGAGCCAGCTTACCCTTCTTCCCAAACCTCAGGATACCTTTCCAAGGAGACACCTTAAGGTACACCTTGTCTCACACTTAGAACTCCAACAACCTATGATGATTAGCAGCATATGAATTCTACCTATCTTGGTCTTCCTTCATCTATGGCTGTATCATCTTGATCTTCTCTGTCGTCTGCAGTACAAGCTCAACCCCCAAAATCCTATACTCACCCATTTCATGCCAACACAATAGAGATATACAACATCTCCCATATAGAGCCTTGTAAGGTGCCATATCAACACTCCTCTGATAGGTGTTGATATAAGCAATCTCTATCAAACTGTGGTGCACATCCCAACTACCCAAAAACTTTAGAATAAAATCTCTAAACAGATCCTCCAACATCTGTATATTCCTCTCAGTCTATCCATCTGTTTGTGGGTGAAACACTGTGCTAAACCTCAACTGCGTACCCATCACTGAATGCAAATGCTCCCAAACATAATTGGTAAACTGAGGACCTCTGTCATACATTATTTTCACTAGAATACCATGCATATGTACTATCTCATCAACATATATGTGCCAACTTGTCAGTTGTATACGTCATGTTCATAGGGAAGTGTGCTGACTTGATTAACATGTCCACTATCACCCAGATGGAATCATGACCTTTGGCTGTCCTAGGGAGACCAACTACAAAGTCCATCACAATATGATCCCATTTCCATTGTGGTATAGGTAACTATTGTAACATCCCTATAGCTCTCTGATGCTCAGCCTTGATCTGCTGACACACCAAGCACTTTGCCATAAACTCAGCCACGTCGAGCTTCAAGCTAGGCCACCAAAATAGATCTTTTAAGTTATGGTACATCTTAGTAATGCTGGATGCATAACATACATCATAGAGTGAGCCTCTTCTAGAACCAACTTCCTTAGATTTTCAACATCATGAACCACCGCTCTACCGTGGTAACACACTGCCCCATCCTTCGACTCATGGAAGCCATCATGAGCTTCTCATTGCGAAATCTTCTCAGATCTATTGTATCACTGTATCATCACATCGTGTATCTATGATCTTTTGCCTTGACACAGGCTTCAACTGTAACTGAGATGATAACCCTTCCAATAAGGAGACCTCCAATTTCATGTTCATGTGGCGAAGAGACACCACCATCTCTTACTTATGGCACAACAAAGAGCAAAACTGCACCTTATCAAGATATGATGACGATGAAGAATTCATTCTCAAAGCATCTACCACCATGTTCTCCATCCCTGGGTGGTATTCTATGGTGCACTCATAATATTTGATTAACTCCATCTAGAATCACTTCCACATATTCAACTCCTACTTTGAGAAGATGTAATGCATGTTCTTTTGGTCAGTGAAGATCTGACACTTCTCTCCATAAAGGTAATGTCTCCAAATCTTCAAAGAACGGACCATAGCTACAAGCTCTAGATCATGCGTTGGGTAATTCTCCTCGTGCTTAATTTTTCATAAAGCAAAAGAAATTATGTTCTTATCCTGCATCAACACACATCCCAAATCATTCCTCAACACATCATAAAAGACAATATAACCTTTCCCTTGTTCTGGCAGAACCAACACCGATGCACTAGTAAACTTCTCCTTCAAAAGCTAGAAAGAATACTGATACCTGTCATCCCAGACAAATGGTACACCTTTCACCGTCATCTTTGTTAGGGGATACTCCACTGCGCTAGAGTTATTGATAAACCTCTTATAGTATCATACCAAACTTAGGAAACTGTGAACCTTCATAGGTGTCTTAGGCTTCTCCCTCTCTAACATTGACTGAAACTTCTTAGGATCCACATGAAAACCTTGAACAAATATGACATGTCCACGGAAAGACACCTCCTCAGTCAGAACTCTCACCTGCTGAGCTTAGTGTACAACTTGTTCTATCTTAACAAAGTCAATGCCTGTCATAGGTGCTACTCCTATTGCTGGCTGTCTTGGGAGTATTTAGGATGTAGTAGATAAATACAACCGCGAGCTAATCAAGATGAGGCCAAAACAACCTATTCATCAGATCCATGAATGTCGCTGGAGCATTGGTTAGTCCAAATGGCATAACCATAAACTCATAGGGACCATACCTAGTCCTAAAAGCTGACTTGGGTATGTCATCCACCTTGATCCACAACTGATGGTATCATGACCTCATGTTTATCTTAGAGAACATTGCAACTCCTCTTAACTGATCGAACATATCATCTATCCTCTTCAATGGGTACTTATCTCAACTGTTGCTATGACCCTTGCTATCCACACCTATACTAGGTTCTTATGTCAAACTACAACCTAGATGACCCTATCACTAAAATTGACACTGCACTATGAGCTCCTACGGATGGAAAGCTACAACCTCTTCCTTTGCTCAACGACCACTGAGACTGAATCACTGACCTCTCCTGTGACTGAGTTGCTGAAAACCTAGGCTTCTTGAAGCCTCCAAAAGACTGTCCTTGAAACTATGTCAGTCTCTTCTTGGCGTTAACTTCATGATTCTCTATTACCGACCACTTTTTGCTTCTCACAAAATCTATGAACGTGGAAAACTTCTCTATGTTATCCTATGCTAACACCATCTTTGTAAAGTCTATGCTCAAATTCTTCTCAAAACATTGGATCCTCTCCTCATCTGTTGTATCCATGTGCAAAAAAAACCTCAAAAGTTCCACGAACTTGGCCTCATACTCATTGATTGTCATAGATCTCTATTGGATCTTCTCAAACTATGTGATCTTCTCATCCATGTATGTCTCTAGGAAGTATCGACTCAAAAACTCCCACCAAAACTCCTCCCAACTGATCACCACACCGGGCCTCTTATCCTCCTCAATGGCACACCAATGGTCAACACTGCCCTTTAGCAGGTACACTACATGCTTCACCTTATCCTCCTCAAGGATATTGAGGATCTTAAATGCCTTCTCAAACTCTGTTAGCCACATATCAACATCTGTCGGGTTATCTGTACCCACATACTCCAACGCTCCAATCCGTCACAACCTCTCAAAGGTCTTCCCAAAACCCTAAGATTCTGCATTGGGAACAACTGCCCTTCGTCGAGGTATGGGCACCCTATCCATCATATGCAATGTCATAGAAATAAACTATCCAAAAAAGGATTGAAAGGTGGGGTAGGCACAAGTTGCTGGGTCAAAATAAGGCACTTCAGGCACTCCATCTACTCTTTTCTACCTCTTGGCACCACCTCCTGGTGCAACAACACTTCTTCTTTTTGGTAACCCGGGAGACTCATGAGGCTTGCACCGAGCCCAACCTGGGGAGCTCAACCCCATCCCGTAAGGAGCATAGCCCATTAAGTCACATAGAGTCCGGCTACACTACGGGAGAAACATTTCCAAACAACACCACCAAGGAGATTCAAACCTGGGACCCTTCATGAGGGGCCCCGTACTGCGACCACCTAGGCTACTGCTCGCCGGATTGCAACAACACTTGTCTCTATATGTTCTTTGTGTTTTCCAGACATATTTTCTTCTTCTTGTCCATAAGAAGAAGCTACAATCAGATATGTTGGATAATGTAAGAATAGACACAAACCCTAGTCCTATGTCCCTACAGACTTGGCAAACCTAAAGCTTTGATACCAACCTGATTGTGATGACCCTTCACCACTAAAGCGAGATTACTTAAAAGAAAGTGCAGAACTATTAACTAATAACCACATTGCCACATAATAGGGTAAATTGAAACCGGTATCATATAACCATCTCGAGAGGATACATATACATCAGAGTTTACAAACTAATGCACTTGTATCACATATCATACCGTAAAAGTACAAACATCACTGTACAGTGGCCATTAAGACACAAGTTATTATAGAGATAACCTGTTACAAGGAGAACCTATCTATATATATACACACCATACATGTACAATATATACACACACACACCATACATGTACAACTATGGCATACTTCCAAAAACCTAGTATTAATGTACAACATCTATAAAACACTCCCAAGGACCTGAGAGTACATGAATGACACATATGACTCTACTACAAATCACTATCAACATATCCAACCTTCAACAACTGGTGTTCTCCTTGCTGTTGTTCCTCAACCAAGCAATCTCTACCACAATGAGCATGAACACCTAAAAGACGTGGAAACCCATGAGGTGATACCAATGTCCCAGTGAGATATATAAGTCTCTGCTAACAACTATTGTTAACACATGTAGATATATCAGCAGGAAAGTGATATTGTTGACAAGATGAGTAGATTCAGCTAAATGCATAAGTTAAACTAATAACACATATTAAGTAGAGTAAACAACTACAAATGATCAGTACAATATAATATACTTTTAAAAGGAACATGAAAAACATGTATAACAATTATCAACTAAAAAGTATGAGAAACAAGGCAAAGGGGTAACATCCAATGTGATTCGTTTTTGACCCTAATCAAATATACTACATGAATGTATTACATCTTTTATTATGACATGTGGAGATGAGGTATACCACTCATACTCCAACTAACCACTGCTAATTAGAAATTAGTGCCATACAAGATCTAGGAGGACCAAACTCCTATGATCTCCCACACCCTTGGTTAGGTGAGTCCACCAGAGTGACATATATAGTCCAACTGCAAAACAACCTAGTCCTCCTTAGTATATAGGTACGACACTAGTAAATTGAGATACGACCACATCAATTCTCCTACCAGGGTATGATCACAACCACCCCTATAAACATATCATATGAGATATGACATCAACCGTTCTCCTTCTAAGGCATGAACACAATCATCCTCTAAAACCTATAATTGTGGATGCAAGGATATCCTCAAATTGCACCCCTGCATATTAAAAAATATGTGCTCCAAGTTTCCCTTAGGAATTACTCGTTTCACCATCCAACAAGTACTGATACTGGAATGGATCTATGGCTTAGGGAAACTACATTATTAGGGGTTCACTTGATTAGTTATTTCCAATTGGGTATCTTTTAATGAATCGATTAAGTTACAATGTACAAACCCTAAACAATTTCTACAAAGATAAGAGTAGATTGCAATTGTAAAAGATATAAAACATATTCAACATAAAGATGACCACATCACAATTTGATACTATTTCACTACCACTCACAGGGCCTTAACCATTATTACATCACTAGGGGATAACAATTCCCCATCACTTTACTAGATGATATTACCTCAAATCTAGGCAGTAAGCCTCTGTCAAGGTCACAAGACCTAGTTAAATCATCATTATCTCACCATCCCTCATTAAGGCTCATAATCATCACATTGTGTCATATAAGAGATTCATAGCAATCACAAGATATGATGTGCATTCCACGTGCAACATTAGGGTTACACAAGTAGGATAGAGAAAAACACTTCAATACATGCCAATCATTCAAGCAAGTAAGCATTAATTACCATGTACTCAAACATTAGGGTTAGGGTTTCTCATGGTTATTCGATTAGGGTTTCCATAACAACACTTAGCATTATACCATATTGGTTACCTCTTCACACATTCTTGGAGTACATTAGATTAGGCATCATTACCATAATTAGCCGATCATGTAACCAACCAAGGTGTAGTAACCAGGAAAATTAACATCACTTCTAGAGACCATAACACCTCAACATGTAGCGACCATAAAATCCATACAAATGTAGAGACCACATCAAAAGCAACATTGCGATCACAACACATCACCCATCTAGCGACCGCAACACCAAGAACCACCATATGTAACGATCATATGAGTAAGAACAATACTTAGTCCAACATGAATGTACCCTATGAGTAGAGACCACAACACACTCTCTAAGTGTAGCGACCACTACACAACATGCATAACAATCACAATGGCAAACACCAAGGGTAGAGACCAGAAGACATGTAGCAACCAAAACATGTGTAGCGACCTAGATGATTAGGTTTAGGGCTATAGCAACCAACCAAAACCCATGCTCACCACCATCATGATCCAAACAAACAAAATAGGAACATAACATCAGGAAATTGAAGAGTCACCAAGAAGGAAACCTCACAAAGATGATAACCATCCAAACCCTAAAACAAGCGTTACAAGGAGAAACATGGAACAATATATAATAGGGAAAGCCTAGCATCAAAAGCATGCAAACAATAATCAAACCTCCATCTTCTATATAATAACTAAAAACATGATCATAGATATATAACCCATTGTTCAAGGCGTTGCATGCAAGAATCAACAATTCCACCATCCATACATCCATAACATCCCATGTTTAAGAATTAGGGTTTAGGAAAAAGAGAAATCTATGCAAAGATCACCACACAATCTCAAACCTTAAATCAAAGTAACATCATCCATCAACTTATAATCGTATTTTTAAGACAAAACAATAACATGCAAGCAATATTGTGTGCAACAATAAGTAGAGGAGAGAATTATATAACCCTCCTTGAGGTGAAGATCAACTCCAAAAAGCCAAGAAGCTCCAAGATATAGAAGAAACACCAAGCTTGGATAAACTCCATGGCCAAGCAAGATCACCTCAAGAGAAGAAGAGCAAACCAAGGTCAAAGAAAACTCAATGAGAAGAGGGTGCAATCCTAGGCTGAAAAAGAAAGTGGAAAGAGGAAATCTTCATCTCACTCAGGTACTACTATGGAAGAACCATGGATTCAACCTCTATGGAGAGAAGTTCCCCAAGATAGCCACCATGGAGAACCATAGTCTTGGACAAGAAAAGAAAAGGAGGGTAGGGTTTCAAGAAAAATGATATCAAGAAGTTTAGATCACTTACCAAGCACAAGGATCACTAAAAGATCAACAAAGAAGAGATGTTCCAACCCTACATCACCACATGCAAGGGTTCAACCACCCTCTTCAAGATAAAGAACCTCCACTTGCACCACCAAGAACAAGGCTGACTCCAAGCAAGAAGGGAGAAAGAAGATAGAGCTAAAGGGGTTACTTGCATGAAAAAGAAGGGGTATAAATACCCAAGGGTAGGAAACAGGTTAGGGATATGAGGTGTTAAGATACTAGAACCTTTAGAGACACTTGTCACTCTAAAAACTCGGCTATGAAAGCACTCCAAAAAAACATGCAAGAAAGGTTGTTAAAACTAAGACTATGTAGAGACCACTTGATCCACTACACCCCTTAGGTCGAAGAAAAAACCAAGGATCATCATGGTAGTGATCACTACCCATAACACCTAAAGTAAAGGGTCGCTACCACTAAAGCACAAGCTCAAAACCTAGTGACCAAGATCAATGGCAAGGCATATTGGTTGCTACAAACTCACCAAGAAGAAATACTTCATTCACAACGCCCTCAAGGAACACAAAGCACATCAGGCGCTACACAAAGAGGATCAACAACATGGTCAACACCACCATCAACTCATGCACCCATGCAAACCCTAACATCAACCCACATGATGCCACTTCATCAAATGAGGTCCCACAAGGCGCCCCTATGCATAATTCCCTCTCTAATGATACCAAAACATTGAAGGCACAACCAACATGTGACAAATTACAAGATACACCCTCAACATGGGTAAATTGCAACTTGGTCCAAAGAAAGCACACATATAGCATAACAAGCCCAATTATCAAGCAAATTGGACCAAATTAAAAACATAAGCACATCACATGTTATTAAGGCACATCCCATAATCATATTAAGGTCTAAGCATCTTATTAAGCAAAAGTAAGCAAGATCAAGCATTTAGCTAGGTCAGGGGTCTTACAACTTGAGCGTAACCTATGCTTGGTCAACCAAGCTTTTCACCTGTGTTGCTTCTGGAAAGCATCTTAGGCTTATATTTATTGATGGATTTTATTTAAATACATATACATATACATATCCAATCACCACATACTTATAGTACATATCATATAAATGCTATATCCACAAACAAAATATGCAATCAAAAATATACACACGATGGTTATGACCATACTAATGAAATTCTTTGGATCCACAAAGATTTACTACCACCTAAGGCCCACATCACATGTAGAAACATGTACTACAATACTTGTGCAGGCCCGGTTGGTCATCTGAACCCTTCAATTGATTGGTTGTCCTTTAGGTCGGTCAATTACTTTTCTACAGTCAGTCAACTAGCTCTCATCTCAGGTAATTGGATGGACTCCTCTAGTCAATCAGTTGGGATTCCAGTCAATCAGTTGACTCCTTCTATCTTTGACTTCCTTGGTCCTCAAGTCAATCAACTTGACTCATGAATGACATCTTCTCTTTCCAAACAAAAATGAAAACTATTCTATTCCATATTGCATCATAAAAGGGAAAACCACAAGTTACATTCAAGGAGAATATAGGAAGAAGAGCATTTATTTTCCTTTGGAAATGAGGGGAGAGGCTCGGTATGCAAACTAAATAACAACATGTAAAAAAACCAAACAACCATGCACACAGATCCACAAGGGTTTTGGCCATAACCACACATACATCCACCATCAAAACACTTTTAGGATGATACATATAGATTGCAAGTATATATCATATCATATATATATTTAGGATTGTATCTGGTATTTAATAAGATATGCACATTAATCATTTTAATATTTTCTTTGTCTAAAATAAATGATATCCAATCATATAAATTCAAATCCAGATGCAATGCAAATTGACGTGGTTCTAATACCACTGTTAGGGAATAGGGGCGACAAAGAAGGTAGTGGAAACTGATCCTATTCCTTACTAGAGAGATCGCATCAGCAATGATGTATCTTGGAAAGAAGATATCAAGAGATATACCTGGTCTTGGAGCAAGTCCAGTGACTGCTCTTGGATGATGATGTACACTCTTTGCAATACACACATGAACAACTAGAAACGGCCTCCTGGTGCAGTGCCATAGATGGTGGTGGTTGTTGTCCTCCTAGCATGGCATCAACAACCTCTATGCCTATATGTAGTCAACCAATGGGAATTCCATGTTGTGCTACTAGATCTAACATGAGGGAGTTTTCCTTTCAAACATCAACATGCTAGAGTTGATTCACTCTACCATGTTGTCTCTCCCTTACTATCTCTACTTTTTATGGGCAAGACTTGCTAGGGCTCTCTAGTTACCACAATTATGAGAGGACAACACTTTTTAGAGAGTTTTGTGTTCTTTGGAAGACTTGACTACCCCTTTATTTATAGGAGGGTCATGGGAAAGGTTCCCAAATCAATCAAGTGTCGAACAGACTGATTTTCATGAATTCATGGTTGATGTAAATCACAAAACAATCATTTTACTTTTGAAATGGTCTATCTAACACTTGAACCAGTTGATTCAAATGTGAATCAGTCAGTTCAACACTCGAATCAGTCATTTCACTATATTTCCTATTTGCAAACATATTGGCTTTCAATGTGACCATTTATGCACAACATGACATCAACATCAATCCTCGATCCAATCATGTTGATTGCTCCACCGGTCATTTCACATATGAAGAAGTAGATTTATACTTTGAAACATCAGTTCACTTCTAAATCGGGCGATTGTCACAGAACTGTTCTTACCCTAATCCCAATCCTACTACCTAGACAGTAGTAAAAGGATTGAAGTGCCCATCCCTGAGTGGCCCGATAGGATCTATCACATTGGCATATACAATAAGAAATAATATCTCAAAAACTGGATATTTAAAAGAACAAACTAACCCAATATGGAGATTTTTCCAATTTGTCTTTGTCATCAGAGTTTTGTAGAGCGCGGAAGCGATCTTATTCAGTATTCCACTTGTATTGCCTAAAATCAAGAAAATCAAGACACAATCATGCAATTGCACGATACGCTATCAAAATCAAGTAAAATAGTTTATAATAAAATAGTATACTTGGCAGGACTTATATTCAAAAGAATAACAACGGATTTCCAAAACCAAAATCATTTGACAAAATGTTTGTTATTCAACGATTCAATTTTTATTATGAGTTCCCATTATGCTGTAATCAAATAAGCATGCTTATATATTTTGTGTGACTCTAATACCCCAATGCGACGGGGAAGGTCACTAGGCTCCTTATCACCATAGGAACATAGGATGCCAATGTACAAGTCCCACCTCCAAATGAAGCAGTTGTCGCACTCAATATCAACATTATCAATATCATCATCATTATCAATATACGGGCAGTCATAATGGGCATGCAATTTATGTTTTCATAATTTTCAAAATATAGTATAGAAAAATAGAAGACTAATCATAGGGAATAGTAGATCATCCAAGTAAGTAGCCAAGTATACAATCAAGAGATACATAAAAGTATCTTCAATACAATCAAGGAGGAATTATATAATATCGTGCCTTTCACCGAAGATTTCGAGTACATATTCACTAGTAATAGGTTGACCCTTCGAGTTAGATCCTAAAACACAATGTTTGGATCAAGGGTCAAGATCAAGATATTTGGGTACCATGTTTCAATATTTGAGATTAGGGTTACACTTTTCGTATGTCAACCTTAGGGTTGGGTCATTCACTTATAATCAATATTTTCAATATGTCCAACATTATTTCAAGTGTACAATATATTCGAGTGTGAATGACTTACCTAGGTTTTCTAGGATCATATGTGTTAATCCTAACTTAATGGTCATTATCCAAGTCATCATCAAATTTCTAGTCATCATCATGATACTTAGCATCATTGGAACTCAAGTTTAGATCAGGTAGGTCACAAGATATAGTACACTTATATTCACAATATGACAATTCTAGAGTTAGAATCAAGATCACTTTATTGCATGAAATATTATTCAAGATTTGAATAAGTCAAAAGTTTATATCTAGATTCACTAACGAGTCAATTATGCTTTAAAAGTCTCAAATAGAGACATCAGAGTCAAATATTAAGGTTTCTAGAGATTGAACATCATTGTTGAACTATATGACAAAATTAGATGAGCAAGAGTTTAATATATAGAGGTATTAGTGAGCATCGTTTGGAATCATGTTTCAAAAGTATTTTTAATCAATTCACTGGGTTTTTCTGATCAAGATTGACTACTTGTTCATAATATTTGGAGCTAGGATGTATTTTCTACAATTAAAACAAGATCAGTACATTTATATGAATTTCTGAATAGAGAGGAGATATAATACCTTATTTGTGAAAAACCAGGGCCATTGAATGCGCAAGCAATGGCCCATATCTATCCATGTATTCCTTGCACATTGCTATCTCATAGGGCCAGTCCAAGCTCAGTTCACAAGTTCATTCCCTTTGGTTTCTCGGTTTAAGCACTGGTTAGTTGGATTAATTGTTGGTTTGATCGGGCCGAACCCTCCTTGGTCCAACGGTTCGGGGAGCCTTCCCTCTCACTAAAGACCTCATGCTCGAGAAGGTGTCTATGATAGGCTGGTTCATCAGATCTACAAAGGGTTTAGCAGAGGAGGGGGCGAAGCTAGCAGCGATCATGCCACCCGAATTCGTTGTGACCTCGCGAAGCTCATGGTGGCCAACGGAAACGGCCTGGCGGTGCAAGGGAGGAACGCCCAACAGAGCTGGGTGGTAGCACCGTTTGCAGTAGTAGGGGATCGAAGCAAGAAAATGGGGTGTTCGGGGCTAAACAAGAGAGCAAGAGCAAGGCTCGTAGCTTGGTGTGGATCTTGCGAGCATGAGGGACCCTTTTTATAGGGTTGGGAGGTAGGTTAAGGGCTCATTCAAGATTTGAAAATGGCCATGGCCGTCAGAGTGAGAGGGGAGAGCAAAGAGTTTATTTTGGTGGCTAGAAAGAGCATGAAAGATGGTCAAAATAGGGTTAGTTCATTTGGAAATCGCGAGGCAAGGATTTTGGCTCACTTAGTTTTTCGAATCGGGGTTAAAAATGGGAGATTGGTCATTAAGACCACCTTGTCTCCTCCCCACAATCAACGGGAGGTAGGAGACAACCTCCTGGCCACTCGATCAGGGCCGTGATCCATGTGGGGTGGATCTAAGGGCCCAAAATCATCCCATAATTCTTTGTCTGGATTGTTGACATGGCATTTGACAATTAAAAGGCAAATAGAAGGGGATTTTGAGCACATAACTTCCAAAATTCATAGAAAATAGTACAAATGGCATGAAATTTGGATCATTGCTTAACAAATATGTGTAGAATATCTAGAAAAAGTTTGAGAACAATATGTTGAAGTTTGATGGATCAATTTTCTTCTTTGGAAAAAGTGATGATTGAATCCAATTTGAGGTGTGATAATGTGTATAAAAACTACATTGATCACCATATTCTGTTCTTGAGTGTCAATATTGATTATGTAGCCAAGAAAAATGAATTGGGGCCATAAGTGAGCATAATGAGGGCAAAAAAAAGTAATTAATTCATAATAATGCTAAATTTCACTTTGTCACATCTTTCCCTCCTTAAAAAGGAATTTTGTCCCCAAAATTCAAAACAACCTCAAAACTAGGACTATTCAAAACCAGATCATATCCTCAAATACTGGGGTATCCTCAACTATATAATAAAAATCATCTTATCAAAGTTAAAGTAGTACAATCATCATACTTGAGATTCCATGTTTCATATCATAACTAACTTGGTACTAATGTCATTTCATCATCGAGCAATTGAGTATCAAGGTCAATGCTTATATTATTCAAAGTCATCGTATGAGTCAAAAATATGGAGAGCATCCTATTGATCACCAATTTGTAGAGATCATATTTTAGGTCAAACAAATAGAGTTCAAGTTTACAAGGTGACTTTCAGTCCCAATATCTCAGGGTCTTAGACTCTCCATTGGCCTAGGTGGGTTATACATACATGATTTGAGATTTGAGATTTCAACATTTCAAGACCACATCATACTTTCAATATCATGATTTTCAGGCTCAAAATCACTGGGAGGTCCCACCCCAGTCCTAATGGGAGCTTAACCCTACATCATAAATCAAGAAGTCAAAATAGTCATCATTTTGAAAATTTCAAAATTTGGGATTTTGAATTCATTAGTCATATATCTCAAGGTCCAAATAGTGTGAGCATAGGATTTGTATCATAATTGAGATTGATAATCATGAGTCACAAGTCCATTAATCAATATCAAGAGTCAAGATTTTAAGCATCAAAATTTATAGGTCCAAAATTTAGAAGCGAGGGTTTAGATTCCTATTTAGACCTTGGGGGAGATCACTCATCTATATTCAATTTTCAGCAACAATATTCAAGCAATATTCGAGCAACATATCAAGATTTCATTATCATTGTGTCCAATGTTGATGAATGATCTACACCTAGGTCTATCTAGGAAGTCAACCACAAGCTATAGTCAATATTGTCATATATCAAGATCATTATCAAATCAAGATTCAAGATCGAGTATCAACCATGGGTTTAACCTATTAGGCTTAGGTTAACCAGTCAAAATAGGGTGGAAGGGAATACCTTTACAAACTCTAAATAATCAATAGGATGAAAACTTAGAGGTAGTCATAATAGGGATGTGACCTAGATTAGGGGAGTCATGAGTCAACTACCACCCTAATCTGGTACATTACCAACATTAGTCATTATCAATTGAGCTTATTCAAATAGGGAGAGTATCCATGATTAAATCATATTCCATAAGGTCATGACATCAAAAAATTCAAGATCATAATAAGGAAATAATGTTGAGATTTTACAAAGTCAAGTTAATATTTGTATTCTTTTCCTTTCATGATCAAGGTAGTGGTATAATTTGGAAATTGAAGATTTGAATTTGGAATTCAAGGAATTAGAGCATAATTTTGCAAAATCTAGGCCCATCATCATCATATAAAAATTGAGATTGCAAAAGGCATCAATGGTCAATAGGAAAACTACTTTTTTCATCATAGGTCTTACATCATGATTTTGTGAGTCTTAGGCTTAGTCACCTGATAGCATGGTCAAGATGTGTATAAAATAGGATATGAGTTTGCTTAACTATGTTTTAGGTTTAATCAACAATAGGGCAACATGAGCTTAATCAAATAGGGACCTTATCAATAATGAGGTATAAGGTATAAGTCATCCGTATTTCACCAAATCAAGATTTACCTCAACATAGGAAGCATATAGTCAAGTTTTATCTAGTTTGAGTGATCATGATATTAGGGATCATACATGAGTATTTGGTTTCAAAATTAATTGATCAAAATCGAGTTTTCAAATTTAGGTCAGATCATGGTATCAACTTTCAAGATTTAGCTATATTCATTTTTCCCATGCATAAGCTACCCATAATCTAGACATCATGTGGTAAAGGTCACAAGAAAGGACCACATGAGGCGATGAGAAGACTACCTAATCTTTATCTACATGGGTGTCTTAAGATAGTCCTTAAAGAAGAGATGAGATGCAGAAGACTCTCTAGGGTTTCATAAGAAAACTTTTAGGTCTAGTTCTGGATCTATTGAGGCTAGGTAGAGTGGGGGATCTCAGCCACTGTGAATACATAGGAGAAATTATGCCAGGACCCCGAGTCTAGACACCTCAATTTTTACCATTATGGACTTTAGGGTTTCTTGGGTGTACGAGACTTGAGAAATTATTTACTTAAAGTATATGGGAGTGTGTAGGCTCTGATAGCAACTGTCACAGAACCGTTCTTACCCCAATCCCAATCCTACTGCCTAGACAGTAGTAAAAGGATTGAAGCGCCCATCTCTGAGTGGCCCGATAGGATCCATCACACTGACATATACAATAAGAAACAATAACTCAAAAATTGGATATTTAAAAGAACAAACTAACCCAATATGGAGATTTTTCTAATTTGTATTTGTCATCAGAGTTATGTAGAGTGCAGAAGCGATCTTATTCAGTATTCCACTTGTATTGCCTAAAATCAAGAAAATCAAGACACAATCATGCAATTGCACGGTACGCTATCAAAATCAAGTAAAATAATTTATAACAAAAGAGTATACTTGGCAGGACTTATATTCAAAAGAATAACAAAGGATTTCCAAAACCAAAATCATTTGACAAAATGTTTGTTATTCAATGATTAATTTTTTATTACAAGTTCCCATTATGTTGTAATCAAATAAGCATACTTATATATTTTGTGTGACTCTATTACCCCAACATGATGGGGAAGGTCACTAGGCTCCTTCTCACCATAGGAACATAGGAGGCCAATGTACAAGTCCCACCTCCAAATGAGGGGGTTGTTGCACTCAATATCAACATTATCAACATTATCAATATCATCATCATTATCAATATACGGGAAGTCATAATGGGCATGCAATTTATATTTTCATGTTTTTCAAAACATAGTATAGAAAAATAGTAGACTAATCATAGGGAACAATAGCTCATCCAAGTAAGTAGCCAAGTATACAGTCAAGAGGTACATAAAAGTATCTTCAATACAATCAAGGAGGAGTTATATAATAGCATACCTTTCACCGAAGATTTTGAGTACATATTCACTAGTAATAGGTCGACCCTTTGAGTTAGATCCTAAAACACAATGTTTGGATCAAGGGTCAAGATCAATATATTTGGGTATCATGTTTCAATATTTGAGATTAGGGTTACACTTTTCCTATGTCAACCTTAGGGTTGGGTCATTCACTTATAATCAATATTTCAATATGTCCAACATTATTTCTAGTGTACAATATATTCGAGTGTGAATGACTTACCTAGGTTTTCTAGGATCATATGTGTTAACCCTAAATTAATGGTCATTATCCAAGTCATCATCAAATTTCTAGATCATCATCATGATACTTAGCATCATTGGAACTCAAGTTTAGATCAGGTAGGTCACAAGATATAGTACACTTATATTCACAATATGACAATTCTAGAGTCAGAATCAAGATCACTTTATGGCATGAAATATTATTCAAGATTTGAATAAGTCAAAAGTTTAGATCTATATTCACTAATGAGTCAAGTATGCTTTTAAAGTCTCAAATAGAGACACTAGAGTTAGATAGTAAGGTTTCTAGAGATTGAACATCATTATTGAACTATATGACAAAATTAGATGAAAAAGAGTTTAAGATCTAGGAATATAAGTGAGCATCGTTTGGAACCAGGTTTCAAAAGTATTTTTAGTCAATTCACTGGGTTTTTCTGATCAAGATTGACTACTTGTTAATAATATTTGGAGCTAGGATGTATTTTCTATAATTAAAACAAGATCTGTACATTTATATGAATTTCTGAACAGAGAGGAGATATAATACCTTATTTGTGAAAAACCAGGGCCATTGGATGCACAAGCAATGGCCCAGATCTATCCACATAGTCCTTGCACATTTCTAGCTCATAGGGCCAGTCCAAGCTCAGTTCACAAGTTCATTCCCTTTGGTTTCTCGATTCAAGCACTGGTTAGTTGGATTAATTGTTGGTTTGATCGGGACGAACCCTCCTTGGTCCAACGGTTCGGGGAGCCTTCCCTCCCATTCAAGACCTCACGCTCAAGTAGGTGTCTATGGTAGGCTAGTTCATTAGATCTACAAAGGGAGGGGCTGAAGCTAGCAGCGATCATGCCACCCGAATTCGTTGTGACCTCGCGAAGCTCGTGGTGGCCAAAGGAAGCAGCCTGGCGGTGCTAGGGAGGAAACCCAACATGGTTGGGCGGCGGCACCATTTTCAGTAGTAGGGGATTGGAGCAAGAAAATGGGTTGTTCACGGCTAAACAAGAGAGCAAGAGCAAGGCTCATAGCTTGGTGTGGATCTTGCGATCATGAGGGACCCTTTTTATAGGGTTGGGAGGTAGGTTTAGGGCTAGTTCAAGATTTGAAAATGGCCATGGCTATTGGAGTGAGAGGGGATAGAAAAGAGCTCATTTTGGTGGCTAGACAGAGCATGAAAGATGGTCAAAATAGGGTTAGTTCATTTTGAAATCGTGAGGCAAGGATTTTGGCTCCCTTAGTTTTTTGAATCGGGGTTAAAAGCAGGAGATTGGTCATTAAGGCCACCTTGTCTCCTCCCCACAATTAGCAGGAGGTAGGAGAAAACCTCCTAGCCACTCAATCGGGGCCGCGATCTGTGTGGGGTGGATCCAAGGGCCCAAAATCAGCCCAGAATTCTTTGTCTGGATTGCTGACATGACATTTGACAATTAAAAGGCAAACAGAAGGGGATTTTGAGCACATAACTTCCAAAATTCATAGAAAATAGTAAACGTGTCCAAATGACATGAAATTTGGACCATAGCTTCATAAATATGTGTAGAATATCTAGAAAAAGTTTGAGAACAATATGATGAAGTTTGATGGATCAATTTTCTTCTTTGGACAAAGTGATGATTGAATCTAATTTGAGGTGTGATAATGTGTATAAAAATTACATTGATCACCATATTTTGTTCTTGAGTGTCAATATTGATTATGTAGCCAATAAAAATGAATTGGGACCATAAGAGAGCATAATGAGGGAAAAAATCAATTAATTCATAATAATGCTAAATTTCACTTTGTCACAACGATTCACATTATGAACTGGGCAGTTCAAATTCCAGTTTATCCAATGCTCAACCAATGTTTTCTAATTTGAATACCTAAAACTTTAGTAATCTAGTTAAACCATATCCATGAGTAAACCCTTTTCTAGGTGGATCATATGTGTGTGACGCTATAGGCCCCAAATTACATTGACAATGAATGTTCATGACCAATTTATGACATCATTAGCAATGAGAGGTATCTAGGAACACATCAGTTCTACCCATGCAATTAATAAGTTGTAGAAAAACTTCAACCTACAATAAGTGATCAATGTTACCATGATCATATAGTTCCTTTGTCTCTGATATCTAGATTGAACTCAAGGCATGGAATCATCATCCTCTTCAACATTTAGTCCATGTTCCTTGAACTATAACATATTGTATGAGATGCATGTGAGATCACATATCATATATTGAGTCACATGAGTATCTCCATACATTTCTTAGTCTCTCTGGTCAAGTGGCTAGGATTCAATCTCCTATAGGAGGGACGAATCCCATCTTCATCAGTCACATTCAATCTATTTGTGTCACAAAATGTACCCGAGCATCACCTTTATGGCAACCCTTATTCAAGGTCACATTGGTTGATCTCAAAATACATCGAACGACATGTGATGAGTGTAGTGACTTCCCGTATAATAACCACAATCATCACTATCACTATCAAAGCTAATTCTGACTACCATTACATGGTCTCCATGTATCACTCTCAAGGTGGGTCTATATGGTACACTATTATCTAACAAGTATCTATGTGCTTGGTTTGATATCACATATCATGACTAATGACATTCTGTCATCAACCGCCGCACACTCTAGTCTTATGTATTACTATTGTATATTTTTCTTCCAATATTTGACTATGGACATAACCAAAATGTTTGCAATCTTATCATACAAATGGTCTCATTGTTCAGATCCTCAACCTGAAGACATATGCCATCGAATAACATCATTCTTTAGACATCTACCATGTTTTTGTCATCATCTCATGACTGAGACAAACATAATAGACAAAATTACCTTTATCATTATCAAATCAGGTATCTAATGCCCCATTAAAATCATCATACGATTGGCTCTCTGGGCATACATACCAACAAGGAGTCCATTCTTCATTGTATTCCCTTAAAAGAAAAGTCTTACTAGAGTATAGTAAAAAGGTTGGAACTTCTTCTTATATCCAGACTTCTTACCTTGTTCCTCTTCTTCCATGGATTTCTTTGTTCTTTCTCTTCTCCAATCATGTTTTTATTAACGGTTCATTACTTGTACCTGTGCTTTACCACCATGTGCAAGTAGAACACTTTTCTTGGGAATGGGAGAGTAACTCCCATGTCATGAACCTCATGCACATGAATTTTCATCAGTGCCTAATTTACTTGTTTGACTGGCCATCTACTTGCTTGCTTTATGCTTCTAATATACTATAAAAAGATGTATCTAGGAGTATGGATATGTGATATTGGAAACACTTATTTGTCCACAGGAGTGGCTGTGAATGTGTTGAGGAATCAAGGTTTGTAGTTTGAAACAAAGCATATGTACGAGAGTGTTATGTGGAGTTAGAACTATCTCATATCACTGGAAGGTGTATGAGACACAAACCTCCTTTGTATACTCAACTAGTATGTTGGATTTTCATTATTAAATTAAGTTATGATAGGAAAGTGAAATATCATTCCCAAGATTCATTAAATGTGGTTGTAATCATCATTCAAAATATTTGTGTTTACTTACTTTATTCTTTTCCCTTGAACTAGTTTAATCTAATTTGATCAAGCTTGTGTAAGCCAAAATAGTTTTTTGAACCTTCACAATTTTGCTCCTAGCTAGCCTAGCCCTTTGTGGATACAACCTTGACAACAATCGATATCGTATACTTACGGGAGAGAAATGAGTTAATACATTGAAATATTAATGCTTGTTTGTTAATACAACCAACAAGTTTTTGTCCCGTTGTCGGGGAGCTACAATACTTTTAGTTAGAGTATAAAAGTTGATTAGTATTTGGGACTAGATCACTATTTTTCACTATTCATCATGTGATACTTTTTATTTGTGTTACTGCTATGGATTGTCTATTGGTTTAATTTTGAAGAAGAAATTTCTTCTAAGGTGTGTAGGATGTGATGGACTGATTTTTTTGGAATATCCAATTACGTAATGACATCACTCGATTCATGTGCTGAAATCATACTGAGAGTTACACGAATTTTGCTAAAGTTTGAGTGTTGATTGATATTGATATTATGACCATGATCCCTAAGTTTACGTCTTTTTTAGGTATTTAATTGAATGAGAAGTATCTTGAGTTGTAGTAAAGCTATGGTTAAATTTCATGAATATTTTAGGATCCTAGAGGAAGTTATTTAGTTTTGGAATTTATGAAATGATGTGAATTATTGGCGATTGATAGACATAAGTTTAATAGCTTGAGTGAAGTTAGGCTGTGTCGTGCCCATGGATTCTTGTCTGGGCTGTGTAGCCAAGTTACAACCTTGGATATCATATCCGGTGGTTGTGGTCATTAAGAAGGAGAAGCCACAAATCAAGTAAATGGAGGTTGGTCTTTGAACCTTGGATTTGGGATTGAAGGTGGTCGAGTTGTCTCTAACCCTACGGTTAGAGCAGGTCAAGGAAAGAAGATGTCGCCCCAGTTTTCCCCTCTACCACAAGTTGTGGCCATGACCCATCAAAGGAAATGAAGTGGGTAGTTTCCTTTTCCCCTTTGAGCACTTCTGGACGACCCCTTAATAGAGTCATATGGAGAACTGATGAGGGAGTTCCAACCTCCCATCCCAAGCAAATTTCCACCAACGATGCAGAGGGGATGAAGCAGGAAGAAGTGGAGAAATAAAAGGAGTTAGAGGAAAAGAAGATATCAAAATCTAGTTGGAGCTCAATGGAATCAAACCCAGTTGTTGCTTTGGACCCTGATGGTGGTTTTGGTAGTTGGCCAACTACGGTTAGTCAAAGATGAAGGTAGATCTCGAGGGTAGGTTCTATAGGGATTTCTCACCACGAGATGAGGGAGTATACAAATTCCTAATGGAGGCATACCTCTAAGAGGATTCTATTTCCAGTCATGACATGAGGATGATGTTCCCCCTTTCTTCCTCTACCGTAGGAGTTGTAGTTGGCAGAGAGCCCAACAAGACAACCATAGGAAGGATCTGGCATGAAGAAACCATACATTGAGGGGGAATGTATGAATCTTTTGGCACTATTTTGAGATGGTGAGGAGGTGTATATCACCATTGCTTGCTCATCGAAGCTGAATTGTGTGGAAGCACCCCGCAAAATAGAGGAGACGACAATGTGTAGACTCACAAGTGCAAAAGAAAGAGGAGGCAGGATGGGTCCTATTCAGATTGAACCATCTGGCTCAAGCAAGAACCGACCAACTCAAGCAAGGAGCCTTAGAGTCCCATGTGGTGGATGCTGATTGGATGGAAAGGTAATTTGTCCTAATAAATTCTAGATCTTATATAATTCATCGTTAACTGATCCAATCTCATAAAAATATAAATAAGGACCCAAATTTTTAGAAAAATAAGAAGAATATCATGAAACTATAACATCAATATTTTGATGCTCGAATCACAATGATATCTTGTAAGATGTATTACACTCATTTTATGAATAATAAATATCAAACAATGGCCTAAAATTATGTAAACATGTTAATAAATCCATAATCCAATTTATAATCCATCCGATGTCAGTGATTATAATGTTGATGCATGCAATCACATAAAATTCTTCATATAGCTATTCAGGACAAATAACCCTAATGAATGTGAAATAATTACAAACATGCTTTAAGAACCCTTGAAATTATGGTGTAAGCTCATATCAATACCTAGATCCTTTTATAGAATCTTGAGATCAAGATGATGATAGTAGTTCACATTATATGATGATGAGTCATAATACATAATATGAAACCATAAGTTTATTAATGCATCTAATATTAGGGTTGATGCATATAATGAATAAAATACATGGAACCTAATCTTCCTATAAGTTATATCAATCCATAACATGGTGTCAATAATATACATATAATACCAATAACCTAGTTCCAAAAATATAAGACAAGTAATGATGCTCATATCCTAATGAGTAAGCAAAAACCTAACACGAATCACTACTAGTGTTAAGTTGATGAGAACCCGATGGTGATGATGGTGATATATGATCATTTCTTGATAAGGTTTTGACCAAGGGTGGTATTGAATCCAATAATATGTGATGATTAGAATTATCTCAGATCAAGGTACAACTTACCGCTTACTTGGCCTATTATATAGTATGGTTTTATTATATGTGTACAAAGAACTTGGCATATGATACTAGGTGAAATGATTTTTCTTGTATGTTATCTTGATTTATTTACCATACTACACTTATAAAACACGAAACATAATATATACGATCCATTATATCAAATAAATATATCTCTTTAGTAAGCCTAGTGCTTGTGAGTGATCTATCTCTTTGGTAAGAAGATCACCTTGTACAATGATCTATCTCTTTGTTAAGAAGATAATAAGGCCTTAATGCATTTATCCCTTTGGTAGGCAAATGCATGTATGAAATAAATGATAATGTGACAAAATATGTTTTTCTTTTTGTAAATAAACATCCTTGTTCAAGTATATTCCTTTTGTTATATTTGTTTATTAATTCCAAGTATTAGTTTTATCTTATTTCCAAGTCTTAGTAATGAGAAGTATATAAAGGACACATAGGCGTACTCAGTACAATATTTTAGAATATTTTTCTGACATGTACCACTTATAATCTTTTGTTTAGGTTGTGGACATATGCTCTTAAAAAACCAGGATAGTGAGAGTTGCGTGGTGAGAAGATGTATAGGTGGACCTATTGTATAAAGATCCTATTTTAGAATGTAGTATGTGCATATGTAAACGTTTCCTATTCAATGTGTACTAATTCATCTTGTAATCATATGTTGAATGGTGAGCTTTTGTATGTGTGGCTTGGTTATTGTTCATGTGCTACTTTAGTTTCCTCTGACTCCCTTGCTTTTCTTCCTCTCAACCTATTATGTGGTGTTTTAATTGGGATTCTCATTGAGGTGAGGGTTTCAATTTGGATGCCACACTTGTAGTCAAGGTGCTGAGAGTCTGGGTAAGTCACATGTGGCATCATAGCATGAACAATTGGAAAGCCTGACATTTTCTCATTATGTGTAAGGCCCTTGACCTATATTAGTGCTTGAGTATGCTTGCTTTTCTTAATAAGATGCTTAAACCTTAATCTAATCATTTGAGATGCTTTTTTAACACGTGACAATCTTATGTTTTTAGTTTGGTCATGTTTGGATGATGTTTGAGCTATGTATCCTTATTTTGGATCAAGTTACAATTTACCCATGTTGAGGGGTTATCTTGCAATTTGTCACATGTAGAGTGTTCCTCTTTTTCTTTGGCATCATGAGAGAGAATATGATGTAGAGGGGCGACTTGCTTGGACCCTAGTTGATGATGTGGCATCCTGTGGTGATGCTAAGGTTCTAGGGTTTTGGCTTTGATGTTATGTTTTGACCTTGAGATTGAGTTGGGAGTGTTGCGACCGCAACACCTCACTTGGAGAAGTGTTGCGATCCAAAAACTTACCCTATATGTGGTTGTTTTGATCATGAGGGTCTTGGTGAGGTTTGGTCGAGATGATTTGTCTTCTAGTGATTTGTTTCAACCATGTTTGTCTGGTGATCTTTTTTAGTGGTCGATACATGGTTCCTTGATGTTTGTTTTGAACCCTAGTGTGGTGATGACCCATGTTTTTGATACCCAACCTAGGTTGTATCCCCATGTATTGCGTGCAAGCGTTTAGTGGTTGCATGGTTGTTTTCTTGGTGGACAAGTGCCCCTTTGGTGCCCTTGTGTGTTTTTTTGGTGGTTGACACCTTATACCCCTTACCTCACTTATCCCTTGGGTATATAAACTCTCTCTTCTTCATTCAAGAAATCCATTTGATCTCTTTCCTTCTCCTTCCTTGCTTAGCCGACCTTGGAGCTTGGTGGAGCTAGAGGGTGTTGATCAAGGTGCTTTGGTGGCCGATCAACCTTGCATGTGGTGCTTTTAGGTATCTCCTTTATGGTGATATTTTGTGATCTTATTTCTTGGTAAGTGGTTTTGAACCCTTGATCTCATTTTCCTTTTTGCACCCTATCTTCTTCTTATTTCCTTTTCAGCCATGAGACTATAGTTCTTCCATGGTGGTCATCTTGAGAGAAACTTCTCCTCACTAGGTTCGAAGATTATGTTTTGACATGGTGGTACTCAAGTGAGAGGAAGCTTTCTTCTCTTTCTCCTTATTTCTTGTTAGGCATAGGGTTTTTACCCTCTTTCTTGAGCTCTCCTTTGACCATGGTGTTCTTCTTTTTGGAGGTGATCTTCTGGCTGAAGTGTTGATCTTGGTTGGAGCTTCCTCTTCTTCCTTGGAGCTTGTGATCTTGGTAGCTTGATCTCTCCATAAGGTAGGTTATGTAACTCTCTACCTTCTTATATTATAGCACTATAATCTTGCTTGAATACTATTGCTTCTTCTTCTAAAATGGGATCTTAACATGCTAGATGATGTTCTCATGACTTAGGGTTTATTACTTTGTAGTATTTTTATGTAGATTGCTCTTTTCTAAAACCCTAATTCCATGAACCCATTTTCCAATAGATGGATGAAGTGAAGTTGTTGCATGCACTATGATCCTTGTTTGTATCACCATTTTATGGTTTGACTCTCATGTTTCTTGAGGTTTTTGATCAATTTTCTTGAGGTTGAAGCTTGGTCTTCTTTATCTTAGTTTGATTTCTTGATGGATCATGTTGGAGATCAATTTTAGGATTTGACGTTCATCTTGTGTGGAGTTTTCTCTCCTTATTAATGCTTTGTGTCCTTGATGTTTACCACCTATTTTGATTATGGTTTACCCATATTTTGAGGATGGGTATGTGCCTTTGTGGTAGTTTGAACTTGGTGATCGATACACCCTTGTTTTGGTTTTAGTTGATACACTTTGACCTTGGGTGATAGTCATGATGCTTGGATTTGTTTTAGTCAAAACACCTTGGCATGGTTTGAATAAGATGTTCCCTATTATGTGTGTCAGACACAACACATACCTTTGGTCACTGTCGCAACCCTAACCCTAATGGTTGATGGTCGTAACACCTAAAAGGGTCGCTACACATGTTTTCTATAATGCTTTGTTTCAGTCAAACACTAGTTTTTTGATGGCTGGTCGAGACACATGTATGTGTTGCAGTCACAACATCATGTTTTTATGGATGTTCGACACACATACATGGTGCTTGGTCACTACATATATCCAATAAGAGTATGGTTGCTACACATGTACATGTGATTGTTGGTTAACACATAGTGTTGATTTGATGATGGTTTATTTAACCCTAATCATGTTTCTTAATTCTAATGTGCTCCAAACATATGGGACATGATGAATCTATGGTCTGGTGGTTGAATGGTAATATGATAACCCTAATCAACTATGTGTGTGAAATCCTAACCCTAATTCTTGGGTTTGCTATGCTTATTGAGCTTATTTGTATAGATAGTGTAAGACCCCTAACCTGTGTTTTGGGTTAGACCTATTTGTTTTGGCTTTATGTTGTGCTTAGAACCCTAATATAATCCTTTTATATTATCTTAGAGCATGTGGAGAGATTAAGCCTCCAGTTTGAGCTTGTTTGGATGTTGTTTGTGCTTTCTGTGCTAGTTTTGGTGCAAATTGTGAATTACCCATTGTAAGGGGTATTCTTATAATTTTCCACTTCTAGGATGTTCCTTCTCTCTCTTGGATTCATGAGGGAGGTTGTGGTTCTTTAGGGTGCCTTGTTTGACTCTTAGTTGATTCGTATCACCCTTAGTGGTTATTAGGGTTTTTTTAGGGTTTGGTGCGCCTTAACCATGTGACCCTTGTTGGTTTGTTTTGACCTAGGTGACACATGGTCTGGTTGGAGGGTAGTCATGGTCGATACACCCCTAGGTATGGTTGTCATGACCGGCATGGCCTTGGGTGTCTTGGGTCAAGATGGGTGCTCTTGTGTAGAGTGTATCGACCTAGGGTTTATGGTGACCTTGTGTCGCGACCTAGTGGTTCAACCCTTGCATGTGGTGCTTGTGGTGATCCTCGGTCATATTCAACCTTGGTGAGCATTTATCTTCCTTGTTAATGTTTTCTCTGGATATTCTACCCCATATTCTTCCTTTTTCTTGACCTTAGACCATGTTTTTACATGGTGGTCATTCTTGAGAGTAAGCTCCTCATCACAAGGGTAATAGGCCATGTTTTGACAAGGCGACACCCAAGTGAGAGGGAGTTTCTGGTCTCTTTACCCCCTTCTTTCTTTTGGTTAGGCTTTGAACTTCTTGCCCTCTTTCTTGAGGCATCCTTTTTACCTTGGTGTTTCCTATTTCTTGAGGTGATCTTGTGGCCAAAAGTGGAGCTTTTGGTGGAGCTTGATCTTCCTTGGTGATCGTGTGCTTAGAGCTTGCCTTCCTTGGAGTTGATCTTCTTTAAGGTGGGTTATATAACTCTTAACCTCCTCTATTATTGCACTCTTTATTCTTGAATGTTACTATTTTCTATCTCTAAATGTTTCCTTGACAGTCTAGTAGATGGTGATAGACCTTAGAACTTGGATGATGTTGAGATCATGCTTTGTTTGAATGTAATCCAAAACCCTAATTCATTTGTACTCAAGTTTTTGGTGTTTGTGATACATGGTGGTTGTCCTTCCTTTCTTGCCTTGGCTGAGTTGCATGCATGATGATCGAGTGTTTTAGTGTTCTATGTAGTTTTGGTTTGGTTTTGATGGTGATGATCTTGGTTTCTCTCCCTTGTTGAGGTTCCTTCTCGTGGTGGGTTCATGAAGCTTGTTTTAGGGTTGATGACCGTTTTGCATGAGGTTTTCCTCACTGGTGACAATGGGTTTCCCTTGTTGTGTCACATGTTTTATCTATGGGTTTAACTCTATTTTGACCTTGTTTGATCTTGATGTTTGGTCTTGGTGGTAGTTTGACCCTTAGTGGTTACCATGCCTTGTTTTGTCTTGGGTCATGAAATCTCTTTGGCTTGAAGTTTTTGACCGACCTAAATATCACATCCTGACTAGAGCAGATCTAGAGTAGTCAAACTCTTAGATTTGTAACCCGACACTCAAGCCCCCACAACTATTATACGGGGTCCGATGTAGTAGATCAGGGTCAAACCACAAGACAAGGTTGGTAAGTGCTAAGAACGTAGAGTCTCAGACCAGATACACCAAATAAAAATGTAGATCAAGACAATTTTCCCCTAAGGAACATTGCTACTCCAAATGAAGCAATAATAACAAAAAGTAAGAAAATAGAATAAGAGAACAAAAATAAAACAAGAAAGACATGACCAAAATGTGGATAGGAACTTGGATCAGGTTTCACCTACCTCTCACCAACATGCCATACTCACCCCCTTTGTATACCCTTAGCAATACAAGCAATCATCATAAATATCTATCCCCTCCTCTCTTGAGCTTAGGATAGATCTAGATTATGAGGTTGTATCTCTTTTAAGATGACAAACAAACAACCGCAAATAAAACCATATGACTATTAGCTTTAGTATTCCAACATTTTCATGCATTCATACTACTCCATAACACTTGGATAAGGTTGGTCCTTGTTGGGTATTTACGCTAATGAGTTTCAATCCTAAGAATGATCGTTTTACTCAAATTAACCAATCTTCGCAAGTATACGAGAGTAGTTGTAGTCGAGGCCGAACACAAGGAGTGTTGGTTAGTTAGGTGCAAGAGTTATGATTTTCAATAATCTAGATCGTTGAACACAAGATGATTGGATTAGAACAACCAAATTATAGGTTTAAAACAAAATAGTAAATTATCACTTAAGAAAGGTTAAGATTAAGATATGGAAGGATCTTGGACCTAAGATTTCACCAACATATCATAGCATAAAATAGGAGCATGAAATTTAAACATACTAAGCACTTGTTTTAAAGGAGAGTTGTATGTTGCACTTCACCTCTCAGTGCAAGTAGAACGATCCTAACTCAATATAACATTCTCATGTATGAATTTCATTTTGGATCACAATCCTACTCCTCAACTCCATAATTTCCACTCTCTTGGTAAATAAGGAGTTGCCAAGAGAGTACCTCCTTACTCTCCCACTTATCTTCTCAGATCAAACAAAAGAGCATAAAACATACACATAAGGTGGCCATCCATACATCTAGAAAGGAGGAAACCGATACTCGCAAGGTGGAAAAACAAGCAACATAGTATTTAGTACAAAATTACCATGTTTTGAACATGATATGACATGGGAGCTACTCTCCCATGTCCAAGAAAAGGAAACTACTCGTCTGTGCATGTGTACGGAAGGAATGTGCAAAATTTTCAGAATTCAACATGATTTAGAGAAGGAAAAGCTAAGTAATCCCAATGTGTAACCCAAGAAAGGTAGAATTCCAACTTGCAGACGAAATTCCACTCCTACAGCTGTTCCAAACCAAACAAACTTCCCTCTCGAGAAGCTTTTGGAGTAAAGAAGCTCTGCTGCACCTCCGTAGAAGAAAATGGAGAAGAAGAGAAGAATGGGGGTTCTTTGGCAAGAAACCACCTTCTTCCACCCAAAATTGCCCTCCCTTACTCTAGACCTGCTATGGGACAAAATACCTTCGAATTATGACAAGTGATAACTGCTCCATAGAGTGGTTTCTTCATTTAAAATAAAAGGATTCATATTTGAAAATTGCTGAAACTGACAGGCACACAACGTGCATTCCCAGTGCACAACGTGCAAATCCTTCATCAGTTGCTCCAGAATGCACTTTGCACGGCGTGTACTGAATTAATGCACGCCGTGCAACTTTCCAAAAATTTTTAGTCTGCCCAACGCTCCCAAGTGCATGGCGTGTGCTGAATTAATGCACATCGTGCAACTTTCTAAAAACTTTCAGTCTGCTCGACGCTCCCAGGTGCACGGCGTGTCTTTTTAAGACACGACATGTCAATGGCTATTTTGGGTTGTTGTGTATTCTGCTCATAACTTTTAGCGTGTAGGTCCGATTGACATGCCGTAAAAAGTAGTATTTGCATAGTTTCGAATCCCAAAACATGTAGATATTTAAGGAGTGATCCAATAAGTAATAATATGATATATTCGTCATCATTTCATTGCAAAATGTAGTACCTACAATTTAAACCATGAGATAAGTATGAATAGCTAAAAATATAGAATATAGCATGAATGAGAGTGATAATTGAGTCAAAAAAACATGGATATGCAATCAAACATGATCCAAAAGATGATATGATTTGTGCACATCAAATCCCCCTAAGCTTAAACCATTGCTTGTCCTCAAGAAAAAAGAGCATAGAAACACAAATGAAGAATTGTCAAGTTCATGCATAGATCAAATGAAAAGAAAGATGTGTATAAGACCAAGCCAACCATGATCAACATGTTTATACTCATAGACATCAATTCAACTTAAACACCCATGAAAGCGATTTTTAGTTCAGCAGGGATGGTCACAATTAAATGAATCAATCAATTAAACAACACTAAGTAGAATTTGGATGACCAAGCCAAGCAATTAGTGGATGTGCAATTCAAACTCTCAACTATTAAGGATACAAATGATGAAATCTTAGTTAAAATTGACAATTTTAGATGTACTCTGCTTCTTTCCCAAAAATGATGTGACAATGGATTATGTGTTCTGACACTCGGTTGCTAATGTAGGCTTATACACACATGGATTGCCGGTTGGGGTATTTTACCCTCTTTTAAGACATACCACCTAACCATCGTGGCCAGATCAGACTTACACTAGGCTAGCATGATATGTGGGCTATTTAACCATCTTTTATGGGGTATAAAGATGAGATAAGCCAAAAGAAATTTTAATTTTTTTCTAAAACATAGGAGAGTCAACTAAATTGCAACATTAGCTAGATTTCATTCATTTGTTTTGAAAATTTTTCATTGAAAGAGTGGTTGAAAATGCACTAAGAGCTTGGCAAGGGCATCACGTATTCCAAATGATGTTGTAAAGTTGTTTTACTCACAAAATTGAAACCATTACATGTTTTAAGCAATCAAAGATGTGAAAGATGAATGTTTAGGCTAGAAGCATAAACTAGAGTTAAGCACATGTTGATGGCCAAAAGGTTTCATTTGATTAATGCATTCCTTTTAAATTTTTCCAAATGATATTTCTCATCGAAAGAGGACAATCAGTTAAGCATATAAGTTCTATCCACATATAAAAGATAAACCTCATATCATACTAGATTTGCCACCAGAAGAACAGAACTGAAAACAACAACTAAGAAAAAGATGAGAAAAGGGAAATAAAACTACACTACCGACCGAGTTCTCTTCGCCGAAGCTTGAAATTTGCAGTGTCCTCATTGCATATAACAAACTCAAGAGGATTTCAATCGGATACCTATCATGGTGAATGATGAAGATGGATGTCCATCGCTTTGATTTGAGGCTAGAAATTGTTGTGCTAAAGATTGATGCATCCTTGCAAATATGTCCTTGATTTGGGGCAAGCGAAAGCACCTATCAGATGTAGCAAGAATAATATTTTGTACACCAATAGTATTTGTCTTTTCATTCTCCTTTGAAGCATTATCAAAATATGAGTTGGGAAGAGTGTTCTCATTATAAAGTAATGTGTCATCTAGAGTGTGAGGAGGAAGGACATGAGGCTTGCTTAAAGAATCTAAAAGTAGATCATGTGGTGTAGCTTTCTCCCCTTGATTTGTAGCTTCATAATCCTCATAGGTATCAACATCATCATACCTTGAAGGATATACTTCTATAACAACTCCATTCTTCAATGTCACCGGCCTGAAATATGTAGGATTCATCTCCGGTGGACTAGGTAAGAAAGGTGGAAATGCTTCTTTGCTGGAAAGAGCTTGCTGGGCAATTTATTTCTCCAAGATGTGTGTATGAGTGGCAATATCGTCCACCTTAGAAAAGAGTTGGCAAATGGCACCATTCAATGATTGTCTTTTTTGATGGAACTCCTCATTTTGCTACATTTGAGTTGAAATAAATGTTACAAGCATGAACTCTAATCTGGAAATTACTTATGGTTGTTGTGGTTGAATGAAATTCGAGTTCACATTGCTATAGAAGCCCGATGGAGTGTCATCCATTGGAAAATAAATAGAAGAGGAATAACATGTAGAAGATGAGTGTCCAAGCAACCCACATGCATCACAAATATTGTTGGCTATTCAAATTAGTTGTGTGCTTAGATTCTCAAACCTTTGTGACAAAGTGTCTAGCCTTTCTGCAATCAAGTCTATAGCACCAACCGTGTGATCTTCCACTTGCATTCTGGAAGTAGTATGCGAAACATATGGGTGGTAGCTTGTAGAAGCACTCCATTGGCAACAATTTTCTACCATATATTCAATAATATCATATGCTTCTCCATAAGATTTTATCATTAGAGCTCCATTTACAGCTTCATCAATAACATCGTTGTATTGTAGCACAAACCATTATAGAAAGATTGCAATAGAAGCCAATTTCTTAGACTGTGATGTGGACAAAGATGTTGAAGATCTTTGAACCTCTCCCATGTATCATACAAGGTCTCTCCATCCCTTTGAGAATAATTGATGAGTTGAATCCTCAGCTGTAAAGTTTTGCTAGGTGGAAAATATCTTTCCAAAAATACCTTTAGAAGCTCCTCCCAAGTGCCGATTGACTTCTTTGGCAAAGTATAGAGCCATGCCTTGGCTCTATCTCTAAGAGAGAATGGAAAAAGGATTAGGCGTATCCCATCAGTAGGAACACCATATATCTGCAGAAATTCAACAATGTGGAGGTTTGGATCCTCCATTGGTGTCCCTCCAAATGCTTTCAGATGTAGCAATTGTATGATGGTTGGGCTGATAGAAAACTCCTTTGCCTAAAATTCTGAAATATTAATAGGCGCACTCATGTGCATTACATCTGTACCAAAGTAGTCCTTAAGAGGAAGGTCATCCTACTTGAATAGTTCTTCATGTGAATTCAGAGGATTAGGTAGATGTGGCATAGATGGTGGTGGTGTATGTAGTATGGATAAAGGTGGTGGATATGAGGGTGTGGAATAATGTGGTATGGGTGTTGGTGGTGAATTAGGTGTGAATGATGGTGATGTGGATGAAGGATGCATGGGTGAATGTCGTTTGGATGATGGTGACATGGATGATGGTTGTGTGGGTAGTGATTCCTCCATACATGTTTGGGTTTCACTCCTTCTTGCTCCATGAGGGTTGCAAATGATGTATTCATTTTCTGAATGTAGAGATATGAATGGTTCAAGGATATTTTTATGAACACCCCATACGTTCCTACAAATAAACAAGGTGAGTGAGATACAAAAACAAACATGGAAGATACAACAAATTATGATGATCATGATGAATTATGATTTATGGATATAATGGTGGATATGAAGGTTGTGATCTAGTCTCATTTACTTATCAACAACTCTTACGCTAACAAGAATACCAATGCTCCCCGAAAATGACGCTAAAAACTTTTTGGCTATTTACACTAATGAGTTTCAATCCTAAGAAGGATTGTTTACTCAACTTAACCAATCTCTGCAAGTATATGAGAGTAGTTGTAGTCAAGGTCGAACACAAGGAGCATTGGTTAGTTAAGCGTAAGAGTTATGATTTTCAATAATCTAGATCGTTGAACACAAGATGATTGGATTAGAACAACTAAATTATAGATTTAAAACAAAATAGTAAATTATCACTTAAGAAAGGTTAAGATTCAGATATGAAAGGATCTTGGTCCTAGTATTTCACCAACATATCATATCATAAAATAGGAGCATGACATTTAAACATAATAAGCACTTGTTTTAAAGGAGAGTTGTATGTTGCACTTCACCTCTCGGTGCAAGTACAACAATCCTAACTCAATACAACATTCTCGTGTATGAATTTTGTTTTGGATCACAATCCTACTCCTCAACTCCATAATTTCCACTCTTGTGGTAAAGAAGGAGTTGCCAAGAGAGTAACTCCTTACTCTCAAGCAAAAAGAGCATAGAAACACAAATGAAGAATTGTCAAGTTCATGCATAGATCAAATGAAAAGAAAGATGTGTATAAGACCAAGCCAACCATGATCAACATGTTTATACTCATAGCCATCAATTCAACTTAAACACCCAAGAAAGAGATTTTTAGTTCAACATGGATGGTCACAATTAAATGAATCAATCAATTAAACAACACTAAGTAGAATTTGGATGACCAAGCCAAGCAATTAGTGGATGTGTAATTCAAACTCTCAACTATTAAGGATACAAATGATGAAATCTTAGTTAAAATTGACAATTTTAGCTGTACTCTCCTTCTTTCCCAAAATTGATGTGACAATGGATTATGTGTTCCGGTACTCAGTTGCTAATGTAGGCTTATACACACGTGGAGTGCCGGTTGGGGTATTTTACCCTCTTTTAAGACATACCACCTAACCATCGTGGCCAGATCAGACTTACACTAGGCTAGCATGATATGTGGGCTATTTAACCATCTTTTATGGGGTATAAAGATGAGATAAGGCAAAAGAAATTTTAATTTATTTCCAAAACATAGGAAAGTCAACTAAATTGCAGCATTAGCTAGATTTCATTCATTTGTTTTGAAAATTTTTCATTGAAAGAGTGGTTGAAAATGCACTAAGAGCTTGGCAAGGGCATCACGTATTCCAAATGATGTTGTAAAGTTGATTTACTCACAAAAATTGAAACCATTACATTTTTTAAGCAATCAAAGATGTGAAAGATGAATGTTTAGGCTAGAAGCATAAACTAGAGTTAAGCACATGTTGATGGCCAAAAGGTTTCATTTGATTAATGCATTCCTTTTAAATTTTTCCAAATGATATTTCTCATTGAAAGAGGACAATCAGTTAAGCATAGAAGTTCTATCCACATATAAAAGATAAACCTCACATCATACTAGATTTGCCAGCAAAAGAGCAGAACAGAAAACAACAACTAAGAAAAAGATGAGAAAAGGGAAATAAAACTACACTACCGACCGAGTTCTTTCCACCGAAGCTTGAAAATTGCAGTGTCCTCATTGCATATAACAAACTCAAGAGGATTTCAATCGGATACCTATCATGGTGAATGATGAATATGGATGTCCATTGCTTTGATTTGAGGCTGGAAATTGTTGTGCTAAAGATTGATGCATCCTTGCAAATATGTCCTTGATTTGGGGCAAGCGAAAGCACCTATCAGATGCAGCAAGAATAATATTTTGTACACCAATAGTATTTGTCTTTTCATTCTCCTTTGAAGCATCATCAAAATATGAGTTGGGAAGAGTGTTCTCGTTATAAAGTAATGTGTCATCTAGAGTGTGAGGAGGAAGGACATGAGTCTTGCTTAAAGAATCTAAAAGTAGATCATGTGGTGTAGCTTTCTCCCCTTGATTTGTAACTTCATAATCCTCATAGGTATCAACATCATCATACCTTGAAGGATATACTTCTATAACAACTCCATTCTTCAATGTCACCGGCCTGAAATATGTAGGATTCATCTCCAGTGGACTAGGTAAGAAAGGTGGAAATGCTTCTTTGCTGGAAAGAGCTTGCTGGGCAATTTATTTCTCCAAGATGTGTGTATGAGTGTCAATATCGTCCACCTTAGAAAAGAGTTGGCAAATGGCACCATTCAATGATTGTCTTTGTTGATGGAACTCCTCATTTTGCTGCATTTGAGTTGAAATAAATGTTACAAGCATGAACTCTAATCTGGAAATTACTTATGGTTGTTGTGGTTGAATGAAATTCGAGTTCGCATTGCTATAGAAGCCTGTTGGAGTGTCGTCCATTGGAAAATAAATAGAAGAGGAATAACATGTAGAAGATGAGTGTCCAAGCAACCCACATGTATCACAAATATTGTTGGCTATTCAAATTAGTTGTGTGCTTAGATTCTCAAACCTTTGTGACAAAGTGTCTAGCCTTGCTGCAATCAAGTCTATAGCACCAACCGTGTGATCTTCCACTTGCATTCTGGAAGTAGTATGCGAAAAATATGGGTGGTAGCTTGTAGAAGGACTCCATTGGCAACGAATTGCTACCACATCTTCAATAATATCATAGGCTTCTCCATAATATTTGTTCATTAGAGCTCCATTTACAGCTGCATCAATAACATCGTTGTATTGTAGCACAAACCATTATAGAAAGATTGCAATAGAAGCCAATTGCTTAGACCATGATGTGGACAAAGATGTTGAAGATCTTTGAACCTCTCCCATGTATCATACAAGGTCTCTCCATCCCTTTGAGAATAATTGATGAGTTGAATCCTCAGTTGTAAAGTTTTACTAGGTGGAAAATATCTTTCCAAAAAGTCCTTTAGAAGCTCCTCCCAAGTGCCGATTGACTTCTTTGGCAAAGTATAGAGCCATGCCTTGGCTCTATCTCTAAGAGAGAATGGAAAAAGGATTAGGCGTATCCCATAAGTAGGAACACCATATATCTTTATGGTGCTAAGCAACTGCAGAAATTCAACAATGTGGAGGTTTGGATCCTCCATTGGTGTCCCTCCAAATGCTTTCAGCTGTAGCAATTGTATGATGGCTGGGTTGATAGAAAACTCCTTTGCCTAAAATTCTGAAATATTAATAGGCGCACTCATGTGCATTACATCTGTACCAAAGTAGTCCTTAAGAGGAAGGTCATCTTCCTTGAATAGTTCTTCATATGAATTCAGAGGATTAGGTGGATGTGGCGTAGATGGTGGTGGTGTATGTAGTATGGATGAAGGTGGTGGATATGAGGGTGTGGAAGAATGTGGTATGGGTGTTGGTGGTGAATTAGGTGTGAATGATGGTGATGTGGATGAAGGATGCATGGGTGAATGTTGTTTGGATTATGGTGACATGGATGATGGTTGTGTGGGTAGTGATTCCTCCATACATGTTTGGGTTTCACTCCTTCTTGCTCCATGAGGGTTGCAAATGATGTATTCATTTTCTGAATGTAGAGATATGCACGGTTCAAGGATCTTTTTATGAACACCCCATATGTTCCTGCAAATAAACAAGGTGAGTGAGATACAAAAACAAACATGGAAGATACAACAAATTATGATGATCATGATGAATTATGATTTATGGATATAATGGTGGATATGAAGGTTGTGATCTAGTCTCATTTACTTATCAACAAATCTTACGCTAACAAGAATACCAATGCTCCCCGAAAATGACGCCAAAAACTTATTGGCTATTTACACTAATGAGTTTCAATCCTAAGAAGGATTGTTTACTCAACTTAACCAATCTCTACAAGTATATGAGAGTAGTTGTAGTCAAGGTCGAACACAAGGAGCATTGGTTAGTTAAGCGTAAGAGTTATGATTTTCAATAATCTAGATCGTTGAACACAAGATGATTGGATTAGAACAACTAAATTATAGATTTAAAACAAAATAGTAAATTATCACTTAAGAAAGGTTAAGATTCAGATATGGAAGGATCTTGGACCTAGTATTTCACCAACATATCATATCATAAAATAGGAGCATGAAATTTAAACATACTAAGCACTTGTTTTAAAGGAGAGTTGTATGTTGCACTTCACCTCTCGGTGCAAGTACAACGATCCTAACTCAATACAACATTCTCATGTATGAAATTTGTTTTGGATCACAATCCTACTCCTCAACTCCATAATTTCCACTCTCTTGGTAAAGAAGGAGTTGCCAAGAGAGTACCTCCTTACTCTCCTACTTATCTTCTCAGATCAAGCAAAAGAGCATAAAACATACACATAAGGTGGCCAACCATACATGTAGAAAGGAAGAAACCGATACTCGCAAGGTGGAAAAACAAGCAACATAGTATTTAGTACAAAATTACTATGTTCCAAACATGCTATGACATGGGAGATACTCTCCCATGTCAAAGAAAAGGAAACTACTCATCCATGAATGTGTACAACTAGAAATGTGCAGAATTTTTAGAATTCAACATCATTTAGAGAAGGAAAAGCTAAGTAATACCAATGTATAACCCAAGAAAGGTAGAATTCCGACTTGAGGATGAAATTCCACTCCTACAGCTGCTTCAAACCGAACAAACTTCCCTCCTGAGAAGCTTTGTGGAGTGAAGAAGCTCTGCTACACCTCCGTAGAAGAAAATGAAGAAGAAGAGAAGAAGAATAGGGGTTCTTTGGCAAGAAACCACCTTCTTCCACGCAAAATCACCCTCCCTTGCTCTAGACCGCTCTTGAACAAAAGACCTTAAAATTATGACAAGTGATAACTGCTCCATAGAGTGGTTTAATCTTTTAAAATGAAAGGAGTCATATTTGAAAATTGCTAAAACTGACAGGCACACAATGTGCATTCCCGGTACACGGCGTGCAAATCCTTTGTCAGTTGCTCCAAAATGCACTTTGCACGGTGTGTGCTGAATTAATGCATGCCGTGCAACTTTCCAGAAACTTTCAGTCTGCTCGACGCTCCCAGGTGCATGACATGTGCTGAATTAATGCACGCCGTACAACTTTTCAGAAACTTTCAGTCTGCTCGACGCTCCCAGGTGCACGATGTGTGCTGAATTAATGCATGCCGTGCAACTTTCCAGAAACTTTCAGTCTACTCGACGCTCCCCGTGACGACCGTCTCACAAAAATAGGATTAACTAAAGCGGAAGCGATTAATTAGCAGCGGAATTACTGAAAATCACTAAAAATTAAATTTTTTTGCACCGAGAGCCACAAACTGTAAAATTCTTTCATAAAGAAACAAAGTAAGTTATTTACAAGCTGATCCATTAGTACATATCTGTATCAACTCAACACGAGAGTCATAACATTGACTGCCCTATTAAACTATACATGAGCAGTATACAAAAATCTCAAGGAATCAGGCCAAAAATCTCAGATCTATATCAAACTATCTACTGACTCCTAGGGCCTGAGAGTACAGAGATGACACATATGACTCTCTATATACAAAACCTAACAGACAGTGTCTCCACCTGAAGATCACTTCTGTCCTTGTCGTTGTTGCTGCCGCTGTGGCTGCTGATGATGCTGCTCACCCACTAAAGGGTTTCTTCTTCCTCGACGTCTACCTTAAAAGTTGAATCCCATAGGGGTGAGACAATTGAAAAATTGTCCCAGTGAGAGATATAACTCTCCGCCAGAAACATTATTATTGCAGATAGAGGAATAACACTGAGCAGTATAATAGTAAATATTCAACAGCAGGTAAATCATTGAATAAGCTAAGTAGAGCAGTATTCTCTGTGCAATCATTTCAATTATAACTTGAATAAGCAGCAAGTCATTCATTTAAGAAGGAATATGAAGAACATGTATATTATTTATCCATTTAGGACAAATTAAACAATGTATCATCAATCATTGTTTCTCATAGTTCAACCCTAAGCAACAGATTGTTTTTTTCTCATAGTTCAACCCTAAGCCGGGGACAACGGATTGTTTTTTTCGAACCCCCAAAAATTTTTGAAAAACTTTTTTTCTTTTTTTCATACCTTCCGAGTAACATTCCGGAAGTGTACTCCTCATTCTGCCGAGTTTCCATTCCGGCAGTCCGTTTTTTCTGCACACGATTAACTACTTTATTTGTGCATGCGACGCCCGAACGACGATTTCCAACCATTCGATCCGGAAATAGAAAGGACCTTTCATCGTCGAAACCGTCAAAATCTAGCAACAATGAATGAAGACGAGGTCGCCCGTAGAATCGACCAAGCTCTCGCATCTCAAAGAGAGATCATCCAAGCCGAACAAGCGGAAAGAGAAGCCGCTTTGCGAGCAGCCTTTAGGGCTGAACAAGAAACCATAGAAGCCAATAGGAGGGAAGCCGAAAGACAAAAACAGTTAAAAGACTTTTCTATTCCTAAAACGGCCTATGCACAACATCCTGTCATACCCCCTGATATCACGGCTCCACAATTTGAAATCCGAACACAATGGATCACCATGCTGCAAACTCACCCTTTCTCTGGCAACAATGGGGAAAGTTGTCAAGATCACCTTCAGAAGTTCATTGACCTTTGCTCTTTGAACAAAATCCCAGGCGTCTCTGAGGATGCCATCCGCCTTAGGTTGTTTAAGTATTCCCTCTCCGGCCAAGCCAGTAGTTGGTACAACACCATGGAGAGTGAGGAACATGTCACAACTTGGGAGATTCTACAAAACAAGTTCCTTGAAAAATTCTACCCCCCATCTCTCACCTATGAACTTAGGGGTCAAATAACTCACTTTTCTATGGACCCAGGAGAGACTTTAGGTGAAGCCTGGAAAAGATTCAAGGATTTACTTAGGAAGTGTCCCCACCATGACATCTCTCAAGCCCAACTCATAGAGATTTTCTATCGTGGTGTTGATGATGATACCAAATTTTTTCTTGACTCCTCATCTGGAGGGAATTTCATGCATCAAAGTTTAACTAGCGCATGGGAGGTAGTTAAACGGGCTTCCGAAACAAGGGCTAGAAGAGGGATTGGAGGAATCCTTAAGGTATCCAAGGCAGAAGTTAACAATGATATCCAAAGCATAGTGGAAAGCCTAAAATTAATTGCCTTAAAACAAGATCGGTTAGAGTCATCCTTAGTCACCCTTAGGGAGTCACCCCAACAACTAAAAGCCATGGATTCCCTTTGTGGTATTTGCCAAGGATACGACCATACCACCCTCCACTGTCAATACCTCTACAACATGCCCACGCAACCTGAAGTAGGTCAACAACCAGAAGACCTTAATTCGATCCATACAATACCAGGCCAAGGTTACTACAATCCCAACCAACCTAGAAATCATCCTGGTTTTCAGTATGGGAACCCTTCAGGCGCCGAGAACTCTACCCAACTTCAACAAAGGCCTCCCTACCCTCAAAGTCACAACCGACCACCACATGGATTCCCATACAACAATCAAAGAAACTTTGGAAATCACCAAAATCGACAACCCTACCAACAATTCCAAAACCTAAACCTTCCATCCCAAAACCCAAACCAACCTCAACCTCCCCAACCACCTCAAAATGCCGTCCCTCCTCCTCCCCCTAGTCAACCCGACTGGGCAAGCATAACACAAACCCTCGTGTCCATCTAAGCCCATCAAAAGGCAACTGACGCACAGTTAGCCCGTTTGTTTTCCCAACAGAAACCTCCTGCTGGGACTTTTGCAGGACAGCCTGAAAACAACCCCAAACATCCTGAAAAACTCAAGGTAGTCTCTACTCGTTCGGGAAAAATGCACACCCCTTCCCCTTCAGAAAAACCTTCAAACCCACCTCTAGAATTCGAGGATGAGGACATGGTGGTTGTCGAACCCGAAGTCACACCTACACCATCCATCCCTGAAACCCCTCAAGTGGAAGATGAAGAACCAGTTTACAAACCCAGACCTCCCTATCAAGACCGCCTCAAACAAACAAGACTTGATGCCCGCTTTATGAAGTTTAGGGAAGCTGTGAAAAAAATACATGTCGACATTCCCTTCCTTGATGCCTTGGCCGACATGCCCGCCTGGTCCAAGTATATGAAATCCCTCTTGACTAGGAAGTATGTTACAAAAGAATACGAGACTGTTAAACTTGCTAGAACTACCTCTGACATTATCCTAAGTAAGATGCCTAAAAAACAGAAGGATCCCGGTTCTTTTGGAATAGGATGTTACTTAGGTGACAATGCTTGTAGGAAAGGCCTAGCAGATTTAGGAGCTAGTATATCCATCATGCCATATAGTCTTTGCAAAAGGTTGGGATTCAACGATATGTTACCCACATCCATGACCATCCAATTGGCAGACTCATCCACAACCAAGCCCATGGGGATCATAGAAGACATTCCAGTTAAAGTTGGGAATGATGCTTATGTCCCTTGTGATTTTGTGATTATGGATATCAAGGAAGATTTACGCTACCCCCTCATTTTCGGACGTCCCTTCTTAGCCACTGCTCGTGCCTTAATTGATGTTGAGGCTGGTACCATTGTGTTAAGATTAGGGAAGCAAAACCTAGAGTTTAGGGTGTTTGAAAGTATGAAGGGACCTAGCCTTGAGGAAGAAGTCTACCTCCTTGATTGCATCGATAATTAAACCAGTTAAGGCAAGAATGGGAATTAGTTGATGACCCCCTATGCACTGCTCTCACCATCCCCGCCGAATGTGATTTTGACAATGAACCATCAAATCAACTTAAGATTCACTTGGACAACTATGAGGAAATTCCAGGTGCTGAGATTGAAGACCTTAAGATGATCTCCACCATAGAAGAACAACCTGAATCACCTAAGGCCCCAGAAATGAAGGCTCTTCCCATAGGTCTGAAATATGTGTTTTTGGATGAACAACAATTATGCCCTGTTATTATCAATTCTGATCTTACCATTGAACAGGAAACCATGCTTATGGGAGAACTTAGGAAAAGGAGAACAGCCTTAGGGTACAAAATGACGGACTTGGTTGGGATAGATCAATCCATTTGCATTCACAAAATCCCAATGATTGAAAATAGTAAACCTTCCCGAGACCCACAAAGGAAACTCAACCCAAACATGAAGGAGGTCGTCTGTCTTGAAGTGATTAAACTTTTGACTGCAGGAATCATCTACGCCATCTTTGACTCTCCTTGGGTCAGCCCGGTCCAGGTCGTCCCCAAAAAGGGTGGGACCACAGTCGTTAGGAATGAGAAGAATGAGCTTATCCCCACCCGTACAGTCACAGGGTGGAGGATGTGCATTGACTACAGGAAACTCAACAAAGAAACTAGGAAAGACCACTTCCCTCTTCCCTTCCTTGATCAAGTTCTTGAACGTTTAGCTCATCAACAATACTTTTGTTATTTAGATGGCTACTCGGGTTTTTACCAAATCCCCATTCATCCAGAAGACCAAGAGAAAACCACCTTCATATGTCCTTTTGGCACATACGCTTTTAGACGAATGCCCTTTGGCTTGTGCAATGCACCAACCACTTTTCAAAGATGTATGTCGGCCATTTTTTCAGGGTTAACTGAGACTGTCATGGAGGTGTTCATGGACGATTTCTCTGTCTATGGAGATAGTTTCACTTCTTGCCTTGGGAACCTCTCCCTTGTTCTTGACAGATGCATCGAGTCACATTTAGTCCTTAATTGGGAAAAATGTCACTTCATGGTCAAAGAGGGTATTGTTCTGGGCCATAAGGTGAGCAACCAAGGCATTGAAGTTGACCAAGCCAAGATTGAGGTCATCACCAAGCTTCCCCCTCCCACCTCAGTCAAAGACATCCGAGCCTTCTTAGGACATGCCGGTTTTTATCGGCGATTCATCCGTGACTTTTCCAAAATTACAAAACCTCTCACTAATCTTCTTCAAAAGGAGGTGCCCTTCCATTTTGATACGGCATGCATGGAGAGCTTCTTATGTTTGAAAAAGGCTCTCACCACCACCCCCATCATTCGTGCTCCTGACTGGGCCTTACCCTTTGAAGTCATGTGTGATGCTAGTGACTTTGCTATAGGTGCCATTTTAGGACAAAGAATTGACAAAAAACACCATGTCATTTATTATGCATCCAAGACCTTAGATGAGGCTCAGCGAAATTACACAGTAACCGAAAAAGAAATGCTAGCCATTGTTTATGCTTTCGATAAATTTCGCTCATATCTTATTGGTTCGAAAGTTGTTGTTTACACTGATCATGCAGCTATTCGTTACCTCATGACCAAAAAGGATGCCAAGCCTAGACTCATACGATGGATTTTGTTGTTGCAGGAATTCGATCTTGAGATCCTAGACAAAAAGGGATCTGAAAATGTTGTGGCTGACCACCTGAGTAGACTTAGCTATAGCCCTTTTGATGAAACACCAATAAATGAATCCTTACCCGATGACCAATTGCTCAAACTTGACTCCCAATTTCCTTGGTTTGCTGATTTTGTAAACTATTTAGCTGCAGGTGTATTGCATCCCGAGTATACGGGACATTCTAAAGCTAAATTTTTACATGATGTTAAAAAATATTATTGGGATGAACCATATTTGTTTCGACTTTGCGCCGATGGTCTATATCGTCGTTGTGTGTCCCATGAAGAAAGCATTTCCATTTTAGAACAATGTCACTCTGCCCCCTATGGTGGTCACATGAGTTCCCAAAAGACGGCTAGGAAAGTCTTACAATGTGGATTCTTTTGGCCCACCATCTTCAAAGACTCATATGATTATGTTCTTTCATGTGACCAATGTCAAAGGACGGGTAATATTTCCAAACGTGACCAAATGCCTCTCACCTCTCGGCAAGAATTAGAGATTTTTGATGTTTGAGGGATCGACTATATGGGCCAATTTCCTTCTTCTTATGGGTTTACTTACATTTTAGTCGCGGTCGATTATGTGTCAAAGTGAGTTGAAGCAATACCTACTAAAACTTGTGACTCTAAACCCGTTAAGAAACTTTTTAAAGATGTCATTTTTCCTAGATTTGGGGTACCTCGCACCGTCATTTCTGATGGGGGATCCCATTTTTTGGAGAAAAGTTTTGAGGCTCTTTTGAAAAAATACGGGGTTTATCATAAGGTTGCCCCTCCTTACCACCCTCAGACCAGTGGGCAGGTAGAAGTATTCAACAGACAAATCAAATCCATTTTAGAAAAGACTGTTGGACGAACTAGGAAAGATTGGGCGTTAAAAATCAATGACGCCCTGTGGGCATATCGCACTGCCTACAAAACACCCATAGGCACCATCCCTTTCAGACTGATCTACGGTAAGTCATGTCACTTACCAATAGAATTAGAGCACAAAGCAAGCTGGGCCATAAAAAGTTTGAATTTTGATCTTTCCATGGTTGGAGAGAAACGTTTTCTCCAAATGAATGAACTTGATGAACTTAGGATGAGTGCCTATGAAAACGCAAGAATCTACAAGGACCGAACTAAAATGTGGCATGATGGTCACATCAAGCGCAAAGACATTAGAGAAGGGGATCAAGTCCTAGTTTTTAATTCTAGATTACGACTTTTTCCTGGGAAACTCAAGTCGCGATGGTACGGCCCTTACATTGTCAAATGTGCTTATCCACATGGTGCCTTTCTCCTTTGGGATAAAATTCTGGGCGAATTTAAAGTCAATGGGCATCGTCTCAAAAGATATATCACTACCGAAGATGTTCTCACTTCTGACTCAACTAAGTTCCCCCCTTTGCAGGATCTGAACCTCACTGACCCTTCACCTTCCCCGGATTCCAATTAAACCGGTTGGTCGAGCCACGATGTAAAATAAGGCGCTAGTTTGGAGGCAGCCAAACACTATCTTCCCTTCTTGTTTGCTTCCTTGTTTTTATTCCTTCTGTCTCGTTTTGTTTTCTTTGGTTTCTTTCAGACGAGCCGATCGGCTAACAGATCCAAACGACCGTTTTGAGCACAAGCCGATCGTTTCGGTGGTCCCAGACGCTCGGCTCGTTCTAGCTTAGTCTCTGTCCTTTTTTTTGTCCCTGGCACTCCAGCCGATCGGTTCGGCAATCCGACCGATCGGGTAAAGGGTCGTCTGTTCTATTTAAGCAACTGACGCACGGGTTTTTCTTCCCTCTTGCAAACCCTAGCCACGCCACTCCCATTCTCTCGAATCGAGCGTTGGTTTCTTCCGCTCCTCGCTTGCGCCAGCCGCCCGCTCACTCACCGAGCCGCCCGCTTGGTTTTCCGACCGACTGACCTCACCGGTCAGTCGGCCGTCTGGATCTCCACCGCCGCTCCCTTTTCATTTTCTCTCGACCGAGCGCTGGTTCCTTCCGCGCGTGACATCTGCGATCGACCGGCCGCCTTGCCGAACGAGCCGCCCCCTGACCTCATCCGCCGACCGGCCTCACTCAGCCAGCCGATCGCCCCGCTCTGCAGCCGTCCGACTGGGTCGAGCGTCGTTCGTCTCGCCAACTGACGTCGTTATTCCTCGGAACCTGTTGCGCCTCCTCAATTTCACGGTCGAGCCAACGGCCCGATTGATAGCTCAGCCGAGCGGCTGGCACTAGTTTGTTCCAGCCGAACGACCGATTGGCAGTTGCATCTGCTGATCCAACCGCCCGTCTCAGACTGCGAGCCGATCGGCTCCGCATCCCAGCCGACCGTTTGACAGTTCAAACGACCGTTTAGCCCCATCATAGTGATGTTCAGTCATTTCTGCAAGGGCACGGGAAAGGGCCCTGCATCCTCTTCTACCGAACTCCTTGCCGGTCCGTTTCGCGGCCCGGAATCCGATTCCGCACACCCTCCCCTATGGGAGAGTCTTCTCCCGAGCTAGCCGAGGAGATGCTTCGAGATATTGATGAGGCAGATGAGCTTCTCCGTGAGATGGAGGGCACTCAGAAGGCAGCAAATGATCCAGACACCACCACTCCTCGTTCACCCCGGATAGCACCTATTCCGGGTAGCTATGACCAGTTCACCAGCGCGGACCACCGCCAGCGTTATGAGGAGATGTTCGCGATTGGGGTCTCTCTTCCTCGTTGGGCGTGCGGCACCACCCTTGATGCTTTGGGCATCCGCGACGCCGTCGACGACATCCTCCGCAAGAACCACATGCTGGTTTTTCCCTACCATGTCACCTCGATCTACTGTGATCTCACCCTCGAGTTCATGAGCACTTTCCGCCGGTTACACAATTCTTTTGGAAACTCGAGCTGCAAATACTGGATTTTTGGGGAGAATCTGGAGTCCTCCGCCAGGCAACTCACTTCGTTCATCCTCGACGGCACGGAGGACTATTGGCTGGATCAGTGTATGGCGCGGTCTCACGACTCCTACCCGGACAGTTACGACAGAGACAAGTTCTGGGCAGAGATCACCGGGTTTCTTCCCCGTCTTCCTAGTGGGCCCAAGGCCTCGCAGATTCACAACCCGGTGTTCCGTTATCTTCACCGTATTTTGGCTTGCACCATTTTCAGTCGGGAGGGTATTCAAGGTGCAATTACGCAGGTAGAACTCTATGCTCTTTGGTGTCTTATTCATGAAGAACCTTTCAACTGGGGCAATGCTATCATTGAGCATTTTGGTACCCAAGCTAGCCGAGCCACTTCCTCTTCTTTCCGCATTGGCCATTATGTAACCCAACTCGCCATCTTTTTAGGCTACACCCACATCACCTTCCCTCCACTTGAGCTCAAAAATCACCTCATCAACACCCACTACTTGAAAAACAGTCGGTTTATCCGTTTGGGCACCGAAGGCGTTTATTACCTTTTGTTCAAGGACACTCAGGTGGTTCTCCAGCTCCCGTTGCATTCGCAGTTTGCAGCAGCAAACTATGTTTACGATTTAACCGATTTACCAAGCCACATCCAGAGATTCTGCCTGGAGCATCCAGATCCAGACACCTTCCCCGAGCCTCAGCCTCACAGGAGGAGCCTCTCTCTAGAGGCACATGACGACGTCACTGGACCACCACCGCCACCTTCCAGACGACGCACCAGGCGGCGACCAGATGATGATTCCGGTCCTTATGGCTTCTACGAGATCCAGACTCAGCTGGATGAGATACAGCAGGAGCAGCAGAGACAGGGCCACCAGCTCAATCACATGTACCTGATGCAGCATTCGCAGGAGTCTTGGCATGTGGATTGTGGTCACTATGCCCCTAGTCGACCATCTTATGATGAGTATGGAGCATACCAGAGTTATCCAGGCCCTGATTCTTCTTATTGGGAAAATTACTACTCCTCCCACCAGCAGCACCCTCCACCGCATTAAATCTTCCCTCCATCTCGCTCTTAGAGTTTGCTCGGGCCGAGCAAAATTCTAAGTCCGGGGTAGGGGTGGGTGGTACGTGACCCACCCTTTTATCTTCCCTTTTCAAAAAAATTTACTTTCTGCATTTTTATTTTTGCTTTGTTTTCTTTCAAACATAAGGCCTTTATCTAGCCGACCAAATGTTGTTATTCATCTTCAAAAATCAATTGCATTATCATTTTTATTTCAATAAACTTTGCAATAACAAGTTCCCTATGATCATGATAGCAATGTTTGGAAACGATGGCAAGCCTTAGAGTATCAAATAGAATCAAATGCAGATTTTCTTAATTTTAGCATTAGATTAACTTAATTGTTTTTTTTCTCTTATATAATGTAGCTGCATGTCTTTTCTGTCTTATGTATCGACATTCATTCAAAAAAAAGGGTTTTTGTTGTACGGGAAAAATAAATCGCACGCCAAACCCTAAGTCCGGGGTGGCATGCCCTTCTTCCATACCCCACAATGGGGCGTACCATCAAAAGATGCCAAAAAGGGCACAAAAAAAATTGTGGTCAATGTAATCACAAGTCCATGAAATAATATCCCAAGTCGAATAGAGGAGGGATTTCTTCCATCACACCTCAAATTCTTTATCCCGTGCAAACAAGAAAGAAAAAAAAATGAAAATGATGAATGTCGAATCGTAAGTTAGATCGAGGCTGTCTTTACAAAGTATAAGTTTAAAAATTTTAAGTTATGAAAAATGTTTTCTTGAGAAACATGGTGCTTGCAATTTGTGGTTCTAGGAGATGGGTCGCTTGGCCATGAAAAGGATAGAAAGATTGCTAATCAAGGGAGGATGAACTTGTTATTCCAAATTTCTTGGAATCTTTTTGATTTTTCAATTGCTTGAGGACAAGCACAACTTTAAGTCCGCGGTATTTTGATGCGTGCTTTTGAGCACATCTTTTTTTGCTAATCATTAAACTTGTCACTTAGAATTCCTCCAATTATCTCATGAAAGTTGTACAAATTGATATTTTCTCATTCTATCACAAAATTTACATTCATGTGCATTTTGTTGCAGTTTTAGGACATGAGCCGATCGATTGGTAACTCAACCGATCATTTCAAAGAATCAAACCGATCGTCTGACTGCATGAAACGCTCGTTTCGCTCCAAAAGCATCGACCGTTGATCTCACCAAGCGACGACTGGGATCGCCCGACTCCAGCCACAGCCGCTCGGCTAATGCCCTTACCAAGCAGCAGTTGTTCCTTACGCCGCCACCCTAACTAGGGTAAGCAACCGATCGCGTGGTTGGCTGTTGGATATTCCAGAACCTTCCAACCGATCGGCTGGCTACCCAACCGGTCGGTTGGCGGCACGCAGACTGCAGAAATTCCCAGCCGTCAGCACCCAAATGACCTAAACCTAATGTACTTCCCCCCCTCCTTCTACTATAAAAGGAGGGGCACTTCCTCCTCCTCAGGGCATCTTGGTCTTCTTGTATTTTTCAGAATTCTGTAGCAAGCAATAGTGTAATCATTTTCTTTTATGCAATAAAATAGTTTTACTTCAAGAACATTCTTCCAATCTTGTTCTTGTCTCATCTTCTCGCCTTGTCTTAATCTTCTTTTCTACGCACTTATTTTTGGAGCAAGGAACAAAGGGCTAAGCCATTTCATTGACTCTAGCATAAGGATTCATATCCTGATTTTTGGGCTAGACTATGGCTTTTGAACTTTCTTCCTCCGTCTCCTATTTTTCCATGTGTGAGTAGTTTCTTATCGGGGCAAGGGGAATAACCCCTTAGCCATGGTTTTAGCAACTTAATCTCGTATGATTAGATGGCAATCGATTTTACTTGATTGATCTTCAGATCGTATGTTAATCCGGATGGATATGACCATGGAAATCTGGATTTAGAACAATAAAATCGATTACATAGACGTTTTGATATGACCGTGGATTTTCGTCTATGTAATCAATTTTATTGTTCTAAATCCGGATTTCCATGGTCATATCCATCCGGATTAACATACGATCCGAAGATCAATCAAGTAAAATTGATTACCATCTAATCATACGAGATTAAGTTGCTAAAACCATGGCTAAGGGGTTATTCCCCTTGCCCCGATAAGAAACTACTCACACATGGAAAAATAGGAGACAGAGGAAGAAAGTTCAAAAGCCATAGTCTAGCCCAAAAATCAGGATATGAATCCTTATGCTAGAGTCAATGAAATGGCTTAGCCCTTTGTTCCTTGCTCCAAAAATAAGTGCGTAGAAAAGAAGATTAAGACAAGGCGAGAAGATGAGACAAGAACAAGATTGGAAGAATGTGCTTGAAGTAAAACTATTTTATTGCATAAAAGAAAATGATTACACTATTGCTTGCTGCAGAATTCCGAAAAATACAAGAAGACCAAGATGCCCTCAGGAGGAGGAAGTGCCCCTCCTTTTATATTAGAAGGAGGGGGGGGGGGAGTACATTAGGTTTAGGTCATTTGGGTGCTGACGGCTGGGAATTTCTGCAGTCTGCGCGCCGCCAACCGACCGGTTGGGTAGCCAGCCGATCGGTTGGAAGGTTCTGGAATATCCAACAACCAACCACGCGATCGGCTGCTTACCCTAGTTAGGGTGGCGGCGTAAGGAACAACTGCTGCTTGGTAAGGGCATTAGCTGAGCGGCTGTGGCTGGAGTCGGGCGATCCCAGTCGTCGCTTGGTGAGATCAACGGTCGATGCTTTTGGAGCGAAACGAGCGTTTCATGCAGTCAGACGATCGGTTTGATTCTTTGAAACGATCGGTTGAGTTACCAATCGATCGGCTCATGTCCTGAAACTGCAACAAAATGCACATGAATGTAAATTTTGTGATAGAATGAGAAAACATCAATTTGTACAACTTTCATGAGATAATTGGAGGAATTCTAAGTGACAAGTTTAATGATTAGCAGAAAAAGATGTGCTCAAAAGCACACATCACTAAGTAGAGCAGTATTCTCTGTGCAATCATTTCAATTATAACTTGAATAAGCAGCAAGTCATTCATTTAAGAAGGAATATGAAGAACATGTATATTATTTATCCATTTAGGACATATTAAACAATGTATCATCAATCATTGTTTCTCATAGTTCAACCCTAAGCAATTATGCTACACGACAGATTACTTTTTACAAACATACTTATGCCCTGAGGAGATGAGGTATACCGCTCATACTCCAACCGACCATTGCGAAATTGAAATCAGTACCATACATAGGTCATCAGAAGAGTCATATTTCTATGACCTCATCTTCCACAGTCAGTGTGAGGAACAACATGCAGGACGTCTTGTGTCTCTGCTATATATATAGCTTTCCAGGGTATACTGGTAACTTCGCTATTAGAGTTACAGTGGCATTCTGTACTCTCTTCGCAATAGAGGGATTTCTCGTTTATATCACATCGATTCGACATTTACATCATCATCGGGAGATTAGTAATACATCATCCCAACATGTACATATAATGAAGGATTGAGAGATTTAATGTATATCTCACATCAATTCCTCCATTAGGACGTAAGGATATTCGCGTCCATAACCCCCACATACTCAAAAGTATGCTCTCTAAGAGTTCGCTTAGGAAAACCTATTTCACCATCACCCAACTACTGACGACGATGAATCTATGGTCAGGGCTCTACATGATATCATTTCACTTGATTATTTAAGTACATTACAACATTCTTTTAGCAACAGGCATGTATTCAAACATAAACCTTTATAAAAATTACTATATAGAATGAGTACTATTTCTATCAAGTTCATTTCACAGCTTTAATAGCATTGGGATCTCAATCCCTTATTATCTCATCATCATGATTCAAGAACATGGGTATTCAAACCCTTAGATAATCAAAACACATGTTACCACTTTAAAAGGTAACATAATGCCATCAAGTCATTTGATAGTGTAAACATAATATTTGCAATGCAAGTATTTCACATTGCTCTTAAAGCCTATCAATTCCTTTTGTTACCTTTCCCTAGGCAACATAGCATATCATTACTTACAAAGCTCATGAAGTGCTTTCAATAAACAAGGCATCATAGCTCATAAAACATGCATGATTAATACATATGATAACAGATACATCAATTTCATATCAACATAATGCGAAACAACTATATCATCTTTAATCAAGGAATACCCCACTATGCCCTTGCTAGGGTTAGGGTTTCCTTTTTCAATTCAATTAGGTTTAATCAACCCCTTTATCTCAATTAGAATAAATGACCCATCATTCATTACTCAACCATAGAAATTCATGCCATAAAGTATAACCCAGAATTAGGGTTTCACACTTCCATTTATCTTATTTGGAAATTAGGGTTTACTATTCACATCACATCACCCTTGATTAGGGTTTACTATCAACAACTCATAATTATGGTTTACTATTCACATCACATCACCCTATATTAGGGTTTACTATTCATATCACATCACCCTTGATTAGGATTTACTACTCACATCACATCACCCTTGATTAGGGTTCATATTCAACATCCCATAATTAGGGTTTACTATTCACCCCAAGTAGGAGTGAACATCAAAGTACCTTGAATTAAGGTTTATCATGTCATCACTATAAATTGAGATCATACCATCACCATGTATTAAGATTACTTCCAATAATACCCTCAGTTAGGGTTATGATTCATTAACCTTCAGAATTAGGGTTTCATGATCTCACTATCATGGATCATACCCTAATTAGACATCTATTCATAATAAGAGTCCATCACATAATTAACATTCATGTAGGAGTTCTTTCTCTCTCATACTTTATAGGATGATGTTTACTTCAGCCTTGATTAGGCTAAGTCAACTCAACATGAGAGAGAATTGACATCATGGGTTATGTCATTATCATTATGATCATTAAGGCTTAATCATTTAATGGGTACTAATCACCCTATTTATTAGGATACAAACACTATAATCATCTTTGATTTCATCATGTATTAGTCAATTAATCAACTTGTCCTTTGACCACTTTAAGCACTCATGCGGTTTTGGTTAATAACCCACCAAACAATCTTGGATACATAGACCCAAAATGGTCTTGACCAGATCAGACCTCAAACGATGTTGCACAAAAACATCCAAATGGTCTAAGACCATTTAGACCTCCAAACGGTCTTGCACATCCACTGAAACTGTTTGGTAAAGTTGCACACTTGAGACCATTTAGTAAAGTAGATGGTGTAGACCGTTTGCCAAAGTTGACTTTTGAGATCGTTTTCTAAAGGTGTTCACATGAAACCGTTTACTAAAGTAGACCCCCAAAACTGTTTGCTAAAGGTGGTCACATGAAACCGTTTACTAAAGTAGACTTTTGAAAATGCATGAACCCAAGCGGTTTGGGATCATTTGGTCCCAAACGGTCATGAGACCGTTTGGTCCCAAATGATCTTGAGACTGTTTGGACTCAAACGGTCTTGAGACCATTTGGTCCAAACCCCCCCAAAAACCGCAAGGACCAAAAAGGGTCTCAACTACTTCAATTGAATTAGGGTTTCCAATATTGGTTCCTTCAACCATTGAATACATGTAACCAATCATCAGTTGGACTTATCATCATACTTCAATTGAGTTAATTAGGTCAACCTTCAACTGATTTGACCCTCAATTGACCCTCAATTAGTCATCAATTAGGGTTTGAGTCAATTGAATTTGGGTTTGGAAATGATGACCCTTCAACATTAATCAATGTGAGTCTAATTACTTTGAAACCATTGAACCATCATCCAATTTGGACATGACCTGACCCCAAATGGTCTTGAGGTCGTTTGGATGCCCTCCAAACGGTCTTGAGACCATTTTTCCAAGTCAACATAAAAAAAACAAGTCAACCATTTAGGGTTTGGTTCATTGGATTGATCATCATATCAACATTTGATTGCTCTTCAACATAGCACCATTAGATCTTCAATCACCTAACCATAGTCAACCCGAGACCTCCAAACGGTCTTGGGTGACCCCCAAACGGTCTTGGGATCATTTGGATGACCTCTAAATGGTCTTGAGACCGTTTGTCCAAGTCAACATAAAAAAACCAAGTCAACCATTTAGGGTTTGGTTCATTGGATTGATCATCATATCAACATTTGATTGCTCTTCAACATAGCATCATTTGATCTTCAATCACCTAACCATAGTCAACCTTAGACCTCCAAACGGTCTTGGGTGACCCGCAAGCAGTCTTGAGATCATTTGGATGACCTCCAAATGGTCTTGATACCGTTTTCCCATCACATCATCACTAACCATGTCATTCAATTACGGTTTGGATCCTAGGATTGGTCACCAAATCAGCAATTGATTATACTTCAACTTAATATCTTTGGACCTTCAATTGCTCAACCATACCTAACACTAGACCCCCAAATGGTCTTGGGTGATCACCAAACGGTCTTGAGACCATTTGGGTGATCCCCAAATGATTTTGAAACCGTTTGGGTCAATCAACCCAAGTTTCAAACTTATTCAATTATCAAATCAACACCTAACTCGATTAGGGTTTTGGTGATTGTTGGACCTTTAACTAGTGAACCAATTGAAGTTAATTAATAATTATTGATGGAGAATTGACCTACATTATTCTCAACAGGTCTCCAAATGGTCAACGCTTGGTCAAAGCCACCAAACGGTCTTGGACCTTTTACTTCTATGTGGTTTAGTGAAACCGTTTGCTCCCAAACGGTTTGGGAAATCGTTTGAACAACAAAAGCAAACCATTTGGTAAAGTAACATTTTGGATATTTATCTAGAATGATGTCACCTTCGTCTTCCTCTGTTCAACCAAGAACTGTTGCTGTTCTTCACGGAAATTATAGTAAGAACTAAAAAGAGTATCTAAGAAGAAAAGTAGCCAACGATTATTAAAATTATGGATGCATTAGCAATGCTTAAGGGTTAGAGTTATAAAACCCACCTATATAACTGATACAAAGCTCCAAGATCCACGGCTATAATGGTGGATGGAGCTCCAGAAGTTGTCCAAGGTCCGTCCTTCAACTTTTGGATGAACAAGATGGCTAGAAATGAAAATCGTGTGAAGAAAACCATTAATCAAGTCTTGTTTTAGGGTTTCCACCATGAATCCGAGGTATATGATGATCCAAACTTACCAACAGGTTTGGTCATCCTTCCTCTGCTCCAGAGCTCCCCTTTGGTCGGCCAAAACAAGGTGAAAAGAGAAAGAAACTAAGGAAACAATTCTCATGTGTATTGCAAAAGATATACATAAGGGATATGTATATGGGTTTTTGAGGAAATAGAAAAAAGAGAGTTATCTTCTTTAATTTAAACTAATTTCCACCAAAGCTTCCTCCATTCCTTGGCCACATAGCCACCTTATATTCTCCTTGCAAAACTTTCTCCATTATCCAAGAAATAATGGAAAAGGAACTAAGCACCTTAAAGAGATGTATATTAATATCCATCCTTTTATTGGATATTGTTTTATATTATATTAATTTAAATGGCTTCCACTCAACCAAGATCTTTTTGTGACCAAGAATGGCACAAGCTCGTCCAAACTACAGCAAACACATCCCTCAACTTTTCATTGAAGGGCTCCTTAATTAATATATTTCTTTTTGCATTAAGTTATATTAAAGAGCCATTTGTGCTTAAATCTTGATTACTTTAATGTGAAGATTCTCTCTCCTCTAGGATAATTCAAATGAGGCACCATTTTCATTTTATTTGCTCTACTTGATTCCAAGAAACATGAGAGGCCCTCTAGAAGTCATATTTTGCATATTGAACCCTAGGTTTTGGGTAATTTGCACATTACACCAAAACTAGGTTTTAATGCACAAGGATTGCTCTACAAGCTTTATCTTGGTGCCCAAGCTTGTAGAATCCATACCACTTCATCATATTCATTCTTATGATGTCTCAACATCAGAGGAACATCTTATCATGTGCAATTTGCAAGTCAACCTGTCTACTTGGGTAATTTGCACTTTAGTCCAAAAGTAACAAAACAAAATTTCAACATTATTCAAAAAGGACTAAAATCGAAATATAAGTTCCTCAAAAGCATTAATTACTTTTCAAAGTATAAGAACAAGTATATAATCAACTTAATTAGGCAAAACACCTAGGGTTAGTGCATAACCCAGGTCAGGGATGTTACAAATTATCCACCCCTTACAAGGATTTCGTCCCCGAAATCATCAACAAAACATTTTAAGAGAAAAGAGCAGGGTATTTCCTCCTCATCTCTTCCTCTAGTTCCCATGTAGATTCTTCAATGCCACGGTGATTCCAGAGGACTTTCACAAGACTTATGTCTTTTTTCTTCAGCTTCTTGATTCTTATGTCAAGAATCAACATGGGTCCTTCAATATAGGATATATCATCGTTCAATTCTACTTCCATAGGCTGCAGAACTGATTCTATATCAGGATGACATTTCCTTAACATGGAAATGTGGAACACTGGGTGTAACTTTTGCAACTCTGGTGGTAACTCTAGCTTATAAGCTACCTTTCCAATTCATTCAATGATTGGATAAGGCCCCATAAACCTAGGAGCTAACTTTCCTTTCCTTCCAAATCTAAGAACTCCCTTCCAGGGTGAGACCTTGAGGTACAATCTATCTCCAACCTAGAATTATAAAGGTCTATGACGCTTATCAACATAAGATTTCTGCCTATCTTGTGCAGTCTTTAACTGATGTTGTATTATTTTAATCTTCTCAGTGGTCTGCTGCACAAGATCAAGACCTAAAAGTTAATATTCACAAGTTTCATACCAACATAGGGGAGATCTAAAACGTCTACCATACAAAGCTTCATAAGGTGCCATGTCAATATTGTGTTGATAGCTATTGTTATAGGCAAACTCTATCAAACTTAGATGTAGATCCCAACTTCCTATAAACTGGAGGACACATGCCCTAAGAAAGTCCTCCAAGGTCTGTATAGTCCTTTCTGACTATCCATCAGTCTGAGGATGAAAGGTTGTACTAAACCTTAACTGTGTGCCTAAAGCTTTATGAAGTTGCTCCCAAAAATGACTCATAAACTGGGGACCTCTGTCAGAAACAATGGTAACTGAGACCCCATGCAACCACACTATCTCATCTACAAACAATTGAGCCAGCTTCTCAGTAGAATAGGTTGTTTTGACAGGTAAGAAATGTGCTATCTTTGTCAACCTATCAACTATTACCCAAATGGAATCATGACCTTTGGCTGTTCTGGTATGGGTAAAGGCTGCAGTGTTCCTGCAGGCTTCTGATGTTTAGCTTTAACTTGCTGATACACATGACACTGCATAACAAACTCAGCAACATCCTTCTTCAAACCAGGCCACCAATACATATCTTTTCAAATTATGATACATCTTGGTGCTTCCTGGATGCATAGCATACATCGAAGAATGAGCTTGTTCCAGGACTACCTTCCTTAAGTTATCAACATCAGGTACTATCATTCTACCATGATAACAGGATACCTGATCATCTGAATCATGGAAACTGTCTCGTTTCTCACTACCATACTCTGATCTAATCTGCTGAACTACAACATCAGCTTGCTGTGCTTCCTTGATCTGCTGTCTCAGAGTAGGTTTTATGTGCATCTCAACTAACAACCCAGATAACAATGATACTTTTAACTATACATTGTCTTGCCTTAAAGAGATAAGAATATCCCTTCTAGAACACACCAAAGAATTCAGTTGTACTCTATCTAAGGCTAGTGTTGCTGATTTTCTACTTAAAGCATCAACAACTACATTGGCCTTCTCTGGATGATAATCAATCGTACAATCGTAGTCCTTGATTAACTCCATCCAGCGGCATTGCCTCATGTTTAGCTCATGCTGAGAAAATATATACTTTAGGTTCTTATGGTCTGTGAAAATCTAGAATGTCTCTCCATAGAGATAATGTCTCCAGATCTTCAGGGCATGAACTACAACAGATAGTTCTAGATTGTGTGTCGGATAATTCTCCTCATGTTTCTTAAGCTGTTGAGAAGAAAAAGAAATCACTTGTTTATCCTGCATTAACACACATCCTAGTCCATTCTTAGAGGCATCATAGAAAACTATATATCCTTTCCCTTATTCAGGTAACACTAGCACATGCACACTTGTCAGCCTTTCCTTTAACAAATGGAATGATTGCTGACACTTGTCCCTCCAGGCAAAAGGAACATCCTTTCTGGTCAACTTAGTCAAGGGTAAAGCTATAGAACTGAAGTTCTTAATGAACTTCCTGTAATAGCCTGCCAACCCTAAGAAACTGCGAATCTCCTTTGGTGTCTTCGACTGTTCCCATTGTAGGACATATTCTACCTTTTTAGGGTCAACACGTATACCTGAAACAGATATTATGTGTCCAAGAAAAGAAACTTCAGGTAACCAGAACTCACACTTGCTAAACTTAGCATATAACTCATGCTCTCTTAGAAAAGTTAGAGCCTGAAGAAGATGCTGCTCATGCTGCTGAGCATCTCTATTGTAGATCAGGATGTCATCTATGAAGACAACTACACACTGATCAAGAAAAGGTCTAAAGATTCTATGCATGAGTTCCATAAATGCAGCTGGTGCATTAGTTAGTCCAAATGACATAACTGTGAACTCATAGTGACCATACCTTGTCCTAAAGGCAGACTTAGGTATGTCACCCTCCTTAATACACAACTGATGATATCCTGACCTCAAATCTATCTTTGAGAAAATAGTTGCACCATGCAACTGATCAAAGAGATCATCAATCCTCGGAAAAGGATACTTATTCTTTATTGTTACTTTATTTAATTGTTTATAATCAATGCACAACCGCATTGACCCATCCTTCTTTTTAACAAAGAGGACCGGAGCACCCCAGGGTGAAGCACTCGGTCGGATGAAACCCTTCTCAAGAAACTCTTGCAGCTGCTTCTTGAGTTCTTCCATCTCAGCAGGCGCCATCCTATACGGTGTTTGTGCTATTGGTTGCGTGCCCAAGATTAGATTAATCTCAAAATCAATCTCTCGGGGCAGAGGTACACCTGGAAGTTCTTCAAGAAATACATCTTCAAATTCCCTGACTACATGAACTTCAGTAGGATTAGAACTCTCCCTGGTGGTATCTACCACATGGGCCAAGAATGCAAAACATCCTTGCCTCATCAACTTCTCAGCTACCATAGCTGACATAAGGCAGGTTGGAAGAATCTTTCTATCTCCTTGAAAGATCCATGTGTTACTATCATCTGTGAACACAGCTTGCTTGGACTCACAATCCAAGACAACCTTATAACTTTCTAAGGTATCCATCCCAAGGATTATATTGAACCCATGCATCTCAAGTGGTATAAGATCCACTTGAATGTGATGTTCAGAAAAGAAAAGAATGCAGGGAGAACACACCTCCTGCAACACATCATACCCCATCAAAGGAGTTTCTAATTTCAAACTCTCTGCCCTATGACCAACCGTCAAGTTGTAGTCAAGAATCACTCTTCGAGTGATAAAGGAGTGCATAGCACCCAGATCAATTAAAACAGATACGATGCAGGATGTAGACATATCAGAATAAAACAACTTCATCTGACCTGTCACAACTTGAGGGTTGATCACTGCATCAGGAAGATTCATCGCATAGAATCTTGTCGTCGCCTGTGGTTGATTCGGTGCTCGATGATTGGGTGCTGATGATCCAGCTTGGGACACTTTTCCACATCCTCTAGCTCCACCTGGGAACTATCTGCTTTGGGAACTTTGCTGACTCTACCTTTGAGGTTGAGTCACACTTGCCTCTCAGGCTCTACAATCCTTCATTAGATGTCCCACCTTTCCACATATTAAACAACTTCCGATCCCTTACTGTGGTCTAGATGGTCCTGTGAACGATACAGATGCTGAGCTGTAGGCTCCTTCTGGTGGTAAAATTCATCCTCTACCCCTATTTGACGTCCATTGCATCTGGGTACTGAATCTAGGTGGTGGTGTAGGCACAGAAAACCTTGGTCTCTTGAAACCTTTGGATGAAGATCCTTGGAACTGGGGATATATCTTCTTGTTATTGGTCTGTAGCTTCTCCGTCACATACCTCTCTACCCTCCTGACAAACTCCACAAAGGTAGCAAATCTTTCCCTGTTCTCTAGAGCAGACACAGGGGTGGTCAACTCAATGTTTAATCCCTTCTAAAAAACGCCTAATCCTTTCTTCATCCGTAGTTGCCATGTGTGGACAGAACAACAAAAGCTCCATGAACTTAGCCTTGTACTCACTAATGTTCATCGGTCCTTGTCTTAACCTCTCAAACTGAGAGATTTTCTCATCCAAGAACATCTTAGGAAAGTATCTGTTGACAAATTCCCGTAAAAAAACTTCCCATTTGATCTCCACACCTGGCCTTTTCCCCTCCTCTATGGTCCACCAGTGACCAACACTCCCCTTAAGAAGGTACACAACATGTCTAACCTTCTCAGCTTCTGGGATGTTTAGGATTCTAAAGGCCTTCTCTAACTCAGTTAGCCACATATCATCATCTACTGGGTCAGCTGTTCCAGCATATTCCGTGGCTCCAACTCGGCGTAGTCGTTCAAACGTCTTGTCGGCTCCTTGTCCTTCTGGATGGGTAGGTGCCATAGGTACATGTATAGGCATCCTATCAGTCATGTGTGTCATGGCAATCATGAACTACCCAAACATGGCTTGAAAGGCTGGGTTCCCCATGTCAGCTGGGTTGAACTGGGGTGGTTTGGGTATAAGTTCCTCCCTTCTTTGGTCTCTTACACCTCCTCCGTGTGCAGAGACACTACTCTCTGCAACATGTTCCTCATGTGATCCAGACATCTTTAGTTTCTCTTCTCCTCCTATATGAGTATAAGACACTATCAAATATACTGGAAGACACTAGAACATACTCAACAACCTTAGTCCTATGTCTGTGTAGACTCAGCGAACCTAGAGCTCTGATACCACTAAATTGTGACGACTGTCTCACGAAAACAGGATTAACTAAAGCGGAAGCGATTAATTAGCAGTGAAATTACTGAAAATCACTAAAAATTAAAACTTTTTGCACTGATAACCACAAACTATAAAACTCTTTCATAAAGAAACAAAGTAAGTTATTTACAAGCTGATCCATCAGTACATCTCTGTATCAACTCAACTCGAGAGTCATAACATTGACTGCCCTGTTAAACTGTACATGAGCAGTATACAAAAATCTCGAGGCATCAGGACAAAAATCACAGATCTATATCAAACTATCTACTGACTCCTAGGACCTGAGAGTACAGAGACGACACATAGGACTCTCTATATACAAAACCTAACAAACAATGTCTCCACCTGAAGATCACTGCTATCCTTGTTGTTGTTGTTACTGCTGATGATGCTGCTCACCCACTGAAGGGTTTCTTCTTTCTCGACGTCTACCTAAAAATTTGAATCCCACAGGGGTGAGACAATTGAAAAATTGTCCCAGCGAGAGATATAACTCTCCGCCATAAACATTGTTATTGCAGATAGAGGAATAACACTGAGCAGTAGAATTGTAAATATTCAACAGTAGGTAAATCATTGAATAAGCTAAGTAGAGCAATATTCTCTGTGCAATCATTTCAATTATAACTTGAATAAGCAGCAAGTCATTCATTTAAGAAGGAATATGAAGAACATGTATATTATTTATCCATTTAGGACATATTAAACAATGTATCATCAATCATTGTTTCTCATAGTTCAACCCTAAGCAATTATGCTACACGACTGATTACTTTTTACAAACATACTTATGCCCTGAGGAGATGAGGTATACTGCTCATACTCCAACTGACCATTGTGAAATCGAAATCGCCACCATACATAGGTCATCAAAAGAGCCGGATTTCTATGACCTCATCTTCCTCAGTCAGTGTGAGGAACAACATGCAGGACGTCTTGTGTCTCTACTATATATATATCTTTCCAGGGTATACTGGCAACTTCGCTATTAGAGTTACAGTAGCATGCTGTACTCTCTTCGCAATCGAGGGATTTCTTGTTTATCTCACATCGATTCGGCATTTACATCATCATCGAGGGATTAGTGATACATCATCCCGGCATGTACATATAATGAAGGATTGAGAGATTTAATGTTTATCTCTCATCAATTCCTCCATTAGGACGTAAGGATATTCACGTCCATAACCCCCACATACTCAAAAGTATGATCTCCAAGAGTTCCCTTAGGAAAACCTGTTTCACCATCACCCAACTACTGACGATGATGGATCTATGGTTAGGGCTCTACATGATATCATTTCACTTGATTATTTAAGTACATTACAACATTCTTTTAGCAACAGGCATGTATTCAAACATAAACATTTATAACAATTACTATAAAGAATGAGTACTATTTCTATCAAGTTCATTTCACAGCTTTAATAGCATTGGGATCTTAATCCCTTATTATCTCATCATAATGATTCAAGAACATGGGCATTCAAACCCTTAGATCATCAAAACACATGTTACCACTTTAACAGGTAACATAATGCCATCAAGTCATTTGACAGTGTAAACATAATATTTGCAATGCAGGTATTTCACATGGCTCTTAAAGCCTATCAATTCCTTTTGTTACCTTTCCCTAGGCAACATAGCATATCATTACTTACAAAGCTCATGAAGTGCTTTCAATAAACAAGGCATCATAGCTCATAAAACCTGCATGATTAGTACATATGATAACAGATACATCAATTTCATATCAGCATAATGCGAAACAACTATATCATCTTTAATCAAGGAATACCCCACTATGCCCTTTCTAGGGTTAGGGTTTCCTTTTTCAATTCAATTAGGGTTAATCAACCCCTTTAGCTCAATTAGAATAAATGACTCATCATTCATTACTCAACCATAGAAATTCATGCCATAAAGTATAACCCAGAATTAGGGTTTCACACTTCCATTTATCTTATTTAGAAATTAGGGTTTACTATTCACATCACAACACCCTTGATTAGGGTTTACTATCAACAACTCATAATTAGGGTTTACTATTCACATCACATCACCTTATATTAGGGTTTACTATTCATATCACATCACCCTTGATTTAGGTTTACTACTCACATCACATCACCCTTGATTAGGGTTCATATTCAACATCCCATAATTAGGGTTTACTATTCACCCAAAGTAGGAGTGAACATCAAAGTACCTTGAATTAAGGTTTATCATGTCATCACTATAAATTGAGATCATACCATCACCATGTATTAAGATTACTTCCAATAATACCCTCAGTTAGGGTTATGGTTCATTAACCTTCATAATTAGGGTTTCATGATCTCACTATCATGGATCATACCCTAATTAGACATCTATTCATAATAAGAGTCCATCACATAATTAACATTCATTTAGGAGTTCTTTCTCTCTCATCCTTTATAGGATGATGTTTACTTCAGCCTTGATTAGGCTAAGTCAACTCAACATGAGAGAGAATTGACCATGGGTTATGTCATTATCATTATGATCATTAAGGCTTAATCATTTATTGGGTACTAATCACCCTATTTATTAGGATACAAACACTATAATCATCTTTGATTTCATCATGTATTAGTCAATTAATCAACTTGTCCTTTGACCACTTTAAGCACTCATGCGGTTTTGGTTAATTACCCACCAAACGATCTTGGCTACATAGACCCCAAACGGTCTTGACCAGATCAGACCTCAAACGGTCTTGCACAAAAACATCCAAACGGTCTAAGACTATTTAGACCTCCAAACGGTCTTGCACATCCACTAAAGACGTTTGGTAAAGTTGCACACTTGAGACCGTTTAGTAAAGTAGATGGTGTAGACCGTTTGCCAAAGTTGACTTCTGAGATCATTTGCTAAAGGTGGTCACATGAAATTGTTTACTAAAGTAGACCCCCAAAACCATTTGCTAAAGGTGGTCACATGAAACTGTTTACTAAAGTAGACTTTTGAAAATGCATGAACCCAAACAGTTTGGGATCGTTTGGTTCCAAACGGTCTTGAGACCGTTTGGTCCCAAATGATCTTGAGACCATTTGGACTCAAACGGTCTTGAGACCGATTGGACTCAAACAGTCTTGAGATCGTTTGGTCCAAACCCCCCTCAAAATAGCAAGGACCAAAAAGGGTCTCAACTACTTCAATTGAATTAGGGTTTCCAATATTGGTTCCTTCAACCATTGAATACATGTAACCAATCATCAATTGGACTTATCATCATACTTCAATTGATTTTTTAGGTCAACCTTCAACTGATTTGACCCTCAATTGACCCTCAATTAGTCATCAATTAGGGTTTGGAAATGATGACCCTTCAACATTAATCAATGTGAGTCTAATTACTTCGAAACCATTGAACCATCATCCAATTTGGACATGACCTGACCCCAAACGGTCTTGAGGTCATCATTTGGATGCCCTCCAAACGATCTTGAGACCATTTGTCCAAGTCAACATAAAAAAAACAAGTCAACCATTTAGGGTTTGGTTCATTGGATTGATAATCATATCAAAATTTGATTGCTCTTCAACATAACATCATTAGATCTTCAATCACCTAACCATAGTCAACCCTAGACCTCCAAACGGTCTTGGGTGACCTCCAAACGGTCTTGGGATCGTTTGGATGACCTACAAATAGTCTTGAGACCGTTTTCCCTTCACATCATCACTAACCATGTCATTCAATTAGGGTTTGGATCCTAGGATTGGTCACCAAATCAACAATTGATTATACTTCAACTTAATATCTTTGGACCTTCAATTTCTCAACCATACCTAACCCTAGGCCCCCAAATGGTCTTGGGTGATCACCAAATGGTCTTGAGACCGTTTGGGTGATCCCCAAATGGTTTTGAAACTATTTGGGTCAATTAACCCAAGTTTCAAACTTATTCAATTATCAAATCAGCACCTAACCCGATTAGGGATTTGGTGATTGTTGGACCTTCAACTAGTGAACCAATTGAAGTTAATTAATAATTATTGATGGAGAATTGACCTACATTATTCTCAATAGGTCTCCAAGTGGTCAATGATTGGTCACCAAATGGTCTTGGACCGTTTGCTTCTATGTGATTTAGTGAAACTGTTTGCATTCAAACAGTGGGAAACCGTTTGAGCAACAAACACAAACTGTTTGGTAGAGTAACTTTTTGGATATTTATCTAGAATGATGTCACCTTCATCTTCCTCTGTTCAACCAAGAACTGTTGCTATTCTTCATGGAAATTATAGCAAGAACTAAAATGAGTATCTAAGAAGAAAAGTAGCCAACGATTACTAAAAGTATGGATGCATTAGTAATGCTTAAGGGTTAGAGTTATAAAACCCACCTCTAGAACTGATCCAAAGATCCAAGCTCCACGGCTCTAATGGTGGATGGAGCTCCAGCAGTTATCCAAGGTCCGTCCTTCAACTTTTGGATGAACAAGATGGCTAGAAATGAAAATCGTGTGAAGAAAACCATTAATCAAGTCTTATTTTAGGGTTTCCACCATGAATCCGAGGTATATGATGATCCAAACTTACCAACATGTTTGGTCATCCTTCCTATGCTCTAGAGCTCCCCTTTGGTCGGCCAAAGCAAGGTGAAAAGAGAAAGAAACTAAGGAAACGGTTCTCATGTGTATTGCAATAGATATACATAAGGGATATGTATATGGGTTTTTGAGGAAATAGAAAAAAGAGAGTTATCTTCTTTAATTTCAACTAATTTCCAACAAAGATTCCTCCATTCCTTGGCCACATAGACACGTTCTATTCTCCTTGCAAAACTTTCTCCATTATCTAAGAAATAATGGAAAAGGAACTAAACACCTTAAAGAGATGTATATTAATATCCATCCTTTTATTTGATATTGTTTTATATTATATTAATGTAAATGGATTCCACTCAACCAAGATCTTTTTGTTCACAAGCATGGCACAAGCTCGTCAAAACTATAGCAAACACGTACCTCAACTTTTGGTTGAAGGGCTCCTTAATTAATATATTTCTTTTTGCATTAAGTTATATTAAAGAGCCATTTGTGCTTAAATCTTGATTACTTTAATGTGAAGATTCTCTCTCCTCCAAGATAATTCAAATGAGGCACCCTTTTCATTTTCTTTGCTCTAATTGATGCCAAGAAACATGAGAGGCCCTCTAGAAGTGATATTTTGCATATTGAACCCTAGGTTTTGGGTAATTTGCACATTACACCAAAACTAGGTTTTAATGTACAAGGATTGCTCTACAAGCTTTATCTTGGTGCCCAAGCTTGTAGAATCCCTACCACTTCATCATATTCATTCTTATGATGTCTCAACATCAGAGGAACATATTATCATGTGAAATTTTCAAGTCAACCCCTCTACGTGGGTAATTTGCACTTTAGTCCAAAAGTAACAAAACAAAATTTCAACATTATTAAAAAAGGATTGAAATTGAAATATAAGTTCCTCAAAAGCCTTAATTACTTTTCAAAGTATAAGAACAAGTATCTAATCAACTTAATTAGGAAAAACACCTAGGGTTAGTACATAACCCATGTCAGGGATGTTACACTCCCAGGTGCACGACGTCTTTTTAAGACACGACGTGCCAATGGCTGTTGTGTATTATGCTCATACCTTTTAGCGTGTAGGTCCGATTTACATGTCATAAAAAGTGGTATTTGCATAGTTTAGAACCCCTAAACATGTAGATACTTGAGGAGTGATCCAATAAGTGATAATATGATATATTACTCATCATTTCATTGCAAACTGTAGTACCTGCAATCCAAACCATGAGACAAGTAAGAATAGTTAATAATATAGAATCTAGCTTGAATGAGAGTGATAATTGAGTCAAAACAACATAGATATGAAACCAAACATGATCCAAAAGATGATATGATTTGTGCACATCAGTGCTACTCTTTTGAGGCACTAATAATCAAACATCATGAGATGGTAGCTAAGCATACAAGTGAAGCATTCAGGAATAAGAGTATGGAGATAAACATCACTAAGGATATATATATATATATATATATATATATATAAGGGTGAAAGTATATACATGTTAGGAGGGCCTTAGTGGCTACTCCCAACCCAAGTTAGGTGTTTAGTCACTCATTCTCATGAGTGGCACTTCGGGTTTACAAACAAATGGAGACATGGAGATCAATGCAAAGGGGAGTATGGAAAAATAAGGAAAAGAAAGTTAAAGCAGGGGATCAAGGGGGGATACACTGATGGTAGCCAGTAAATGGCCACAACTGATGGCTTAGTCCTGTTCACCTACTAGCTCAGAGCAACAATGAGACCAACCCTCATTTTCTCCTTATTCCTTCCCTCAATGCTGGAGGGACGTATGTCTTTAAGTATTAGACTTGGAAGAAATGAGATCATGTAGATGTTAAGAGTACATATACATATTCTCATTATGTCCTTGATCGATGGTTATTATGTAAGGTTGATAGACAACAATAACACATAAGATCAAAGTGTGAGTTGGTTGATGACTGAGTTTCATTGGTCATGATATGGCTATATCAAACCAAGGACACAAATACATGTTAGAGAATAATGTATCAGACAGACCCAATGTGAGACTGACACATGGAATCCATCATCATGGAAGTCATAGTCAAGTATCACAATGATGGTGGTGGTTTTGGCTCTTTGACTGAAATCACTGCACTCATCACATGTTAGGTACACTTTGACATCATCAAACACAGTCCTGAAGCATGGGTTGTTATAACGGCGATGATTGGGTGACTTTGATACATGGGGATTGAATGTGAGTGATAGATATGGGATTTGTCTTTCTGATAGGAGTATGATATCCATGGCCTCTTGATTAGCAAGAATGAGAAAAGTATGGCCATACACATGTGAGTCAATATGAAATATTGAGCTTACACATATCTCATGAAGTCTGCTCTAGTTCAAGGAACACTATTGAATAATAATGAGGATGAATACTCCATGGCTCTAGTTCAATCTGGATATCAATGACAAAGGAACTATACAAATGCTAACACCATATACAAATTGTAGGTCAAAGTTTCTCCCCAACTTTCCATTCACTTGGGTAAAAATGACGCGCGACTAGGCACCACTCTTTGCTTGTAATGTCATAAGCTAGTTATGGACATTCACTGCCAATGTGATATGTGACCTATAGGGTTACACACATAGGAACTCATCTAGAAGAGGAGTTTGATCTTGAATGATGATTGAATTAAGTACTAAAGTGTTTAGGTACTCAATTCACACAACAAATTGAAAGATTTGCTGACTGAACTACCAAACAACCATCTCACAGGGTGAGATGGTCATTTGGGTAGCTAGATGGGTGTCTCAAGTGTTGAGATGGCCGTTTGGGTTGTCAGGCAGATCAAAAATTGAATTGGCTTAGTTCTACCCTATGAACCATCCGGTTCAAGCTGTTGAACCGATCGACTTGACTCAAACTTACTAGATGGTCGTCTGGGTGAGTGGGATGGGCATCTCGCTTGTGTGAGATGGCCCAATTTTGACAAAAGAAAGTTCTGGAGTTTTCCCGAACTCGTTTCAATTGCACATACTTGGGGTGCAAGTAAATTAATGTATGACATCAATTATGAAATGATTTGCCAATTCATATTTGATTGGGGAAGCATGAAATGACCGTCTCACTTAGTGAGATGAGCATCTTGCATCCCATACGATCTTTTCATGTGTGATATGATTGCCTCACTTGTCTAGATGACTGTTTCGTTGCATGCAGGTTGTTAAATTTCTAGAAAACTTATTAAAATTCAAGATCTACTTGTCTTTTGCACTCCCGCTTTAGTCCCACATTGGTTGGGGACTAGGAGCCCTGATCCTAACCCCTCCTATATATAGAGGGGTACTAGGGGCTTCCCAGAGTAGAAATACTACACATATAATTGAGAATCAGTTGCTCTGACAGTTGTTGTCCTCTCTGGTTGTGGTAAACACGAGAGCCCAGATAAGTCCTACCCGACTAGGGAGGGATAGCTACGAGAGAGAAACAACTGAGGATTATTGTTGTGGGAGAGCATGTTGGTGACTAGTACACCAACAGGAGGGACAACTCTTTCCTGTCTGTTCCTGTAGGACGACAAGAGTTCTAGTTGGTCCGTGTGGACTACTCTAGAGGTAGGAGTCTATTTAGTGTTGCTAGGAGGAAAATATCAACTCATAGTCCATGGCGAGATCTGAGGAGCCGCTGCAGTAGTTTTCTGAGTCTTCTGTCCATGGAGGAGTAGTCAGATGAGTTTGAGTGTGACTAGGAGTTGCATAGACACTATCCAAGATAGAGTGCACATCTACATCAATGAGGATTGTCACTAGACTTGCTCTAGGACCAAGTATATTTTTGTGAAACCATCCTTCCCATTGCATAGTTATTGACGCGATCTACTGGTTAATGGGAAATATGTAAGTAAAATTTTTATTTCTTCTACCTATCTGATGTCATATTTCCTTACAGTGGTATTAGAGCCACGTCAACTATGTTTTAGGATAATCGATATGATCAAATTTTGATTTTATTGAGTTTGTTTATTGCATGCGATGCAAATATTTAAATTGGTTGATTTGCACGTCTATCTAATCACCACATAAATATATATATATATATATATATACGTGTGTGTATATATATATATATGTAAATATATGTGTATATATATGTATATATATATATATATATATATATATATATATATATATATATGCAATTTACACACGTTGATGGATGTGAAGCATGCTTATGGCCAAAACTCCAGATTTGTGGCTGCATGGTTGTGGTTTTTATTCCTATTGTTAATCAGTTTGTGTATTGAGCCTCTCTCTTCTTTCCAAATGTAAATTAATGCTCTTCTTCCTATTTCCCCTTGAATGTAACTTGAGGTTTTCCCATATACGATGTAATAAGAAATAAGATAGTTTTAATTTATGTTTTGATGTGAGATGATGATCTGCACAAAGGTGAAATGACCAGCTCATTAGACGACCCGATCAACTGGAGGACCGAGGAGGCCAGACGACAGGAGGAAGAACCAATTGACTGGTGGCCCTATCGATTGGTTGGAGGTGTCCAGACACTGCTTGGACCTAAGAACCAGAAGTCCGTTTCAGGAGAGCCCAAATGAGAGACCAGGAGGTGAGTTGATCGATACAAGAGTTGAATCGATCAAACCAGATTGGTCCAAACACAGATCTTCACCAACAACATGTTGCATATGATGTGGACCATAGGTGGTAGTAACTCCTTGTGTCTCATCACTTGTATGTTTTATTTATTGCATGTTCTCATTTGTGGTTATAGGATGTATATGATACATATTATATATGTGGTGATTGGTTAAAGTATATGTATTTATAATAACTCCCTCATTAAAATATTAAGTCTCAAATGCTTTCCATAAGAAGCACACATGAAAAGCTTGATTGACTATGTGTGGGCATGCCCTAGCATGGTGTGCCATCTATCTCGTGGAAGTGTGATGGTAGATATGAGGGTCTGAACTAACATGGTGCATATTTATCGTGTTGGCTTTTGGATTAGTCTTAACTAGGTGAACTTAATTGGATTAAGCACCTAGAGGCATGCAGATGATCATGGCAAGGAGTTGTACATATCACCTATCCTAGAGTTGCATATGATGCAATTGGCATGATTGCCTACCTGACAAAATCAAGTTGTGGGTGACAACCCTAGCTGGCTCATGATTTGATGAAATTAGGATCTTGGCCCACTATAATGTTGTACGTTGCAATATTCCAAATTGATATTGAGGGCTATCAATTTGAACAAAATAGTGGGAGCGGTAGTTAATTAAAGACCTAATTAATATTGTCATATTTATCAAATCAAACCAAATAAAAAATGTTTTGAAAAGTTGCAACATTACTTTGTAGTATAATATGTCTAACAAAAACATGTTAAAATTGCGATCAATCCTTAAGAAGGACAAAAAGGGATAAAGTTCCACAATTGGTTAAGGACTTTGAAGAATGTTCTCATCTATAAGCGAAAGGTCTATGTCCTTGATAGACCAATGCCAGAGGAACCCACTCCAAGTGCACCTAAGGCTAACTAGATGCTTATTGGAAGCATGCCAATGATGCCATAGACATTTGAATACCTAACGCTCAGTTGTATGAACTATGAGTTTCATGAAGAACATGAAAACATGTACATTCTTGAGATGGTAACACGTCTTAAGAACCATGTAAAGCAAAGAAGGTATAATGTCTCCAAAGTGCTAATTGAGTACAAACTAACAAAGGGAGGTCCAGTAGAACTCCAAGTGATCAATATGATTATACACGTGGGATGACTGGGATTTGTCTTAGGTCAAGAGTTGACCATGAATATGATTATGTTAGCATTGCATAATCATATAGTTAGTTTATCATATGCTTGTCATGTTGATGCCAAAGCAAGAAAGAAGGAGGACAAATACACGATGGTGATCAGTGGAAGTGAGTCCTAGGGCAAAAACAAGGCCAGGAAGTGTTCTAAGGCTAAGATGAAGCCCAAGTATTCTACACTCAATATATGTAGAAGGGTAAGTCTAAAAGGAATATGTATTTTTCACTTAAAGGATATAGAAAAGTGCCACCATTGTCACTTGTTTGGACATTAGAAAGGAATTGTCCTCTTCATAGAGGATCTCAAGAAGAAGATAGAGATAGATATGTCTGCTTTAGGACCTGAGAAGAAGTAAGCTAGAACTATATGGATCAAGGGTTGCTGCCACTATAGTTAAAATTTGTCATTCATGGGCACATAACAGAATTAGTGAATTGCTATTGTGCACTTGCCAAACATCATATGTTTTGTATGATAAGAAAATTATGATCTTGTATGGTGATTCCCTATGCCTTATAAACTATACTTGCTAGTTGTAAAGACAAATGTGTATGACACATATATGGAATGACTTGATAACTCAAACATTGAATACCTATATCACTGTCATCTAGAGCACATAAACGAGAAATGCATTTCTAGAATCCATATGATGGTTATCTATTGGCTAAATTGGACATTAGCATACCCTTTGTTTTGATGATGACAAACATTTCATTCTTGTGGATCTAACGTGCTATTTGAGTATTTCAGGGTTCAAGAAAATGAGGAGATCACACTAAGTGGATAGTTGAAGATCAATGTACTTAAATGTTTAATTTTTTCATGATTGTACTCAATGTAAAAACTTGTGCAAGTATATAATGTACAAGTACTTAGACATCATGTAAATCAAGCGTTAGATCTTCCCTACCCACTTATAACTCTTAGATAGCCCCCCCTAAAGTTAGAGTCACCAACACACATTGAAACACACACTTAGTAGGTCATTCAAAAGTATAAAATGGGGACACCCTGGGTCGAAGAACTTGTCGATCAAGACACACTAGGTCAAAGTTCTTGTCAAACGAGAACCACCTCAGTCAAACTTGTGAGCACTATTCAACAACTTACACAATTGTGCTAAAAAATAGTCTTCGGTCAAAAATAATCTCGATCGAGTAAGCTTCGATCAAAAGCTTGTGACCGTTAGACTAAGTGGTTGGTAGTTGGGAGTTGGAAATAGATGTTGCAATACGTTTTCCTTAAACCAAGTCTTGATCAAATAAAATCTCAACTAAGACATAGTTTGCTCGACCAAATTGTCAACCGAGTAGGGTTCTGGATTGTTCTTTTCAAGCATGAACAAATTAGCAATTGCTAGCCAACTAATGTACACCTAACGACTAGTTAAGAACTAAGAACACTCTAGACACTCCCTAGAACGTCCTTAGACACTAAAAACCATTTATATAAATAGGAGAGGCCTTAGGACACCTAAAGCATCCAAGATACACTTGAGCATTCACTATTGAGAGCAACAAAGCTAGAATTCACTTATCATCATCTTCCTTGTGCTCTAGAGTTGTGTCCTATAGTTACAATCTCCTAGCCACCACATATAGCCATGTCCATATTAACTGGATAGGAGATCTAAACGCTTGATATAGGATCAGAGCGATGTACTTCATTGGATAAGTATTTTCTTTCTTCCAATCTATTTCTTTTATATTGTACTTTGTTCTTCTTGACTACTCCTAGGGTTGGAGGCTGTTGAAAGGAGGTTGCTTGGTGCTACTTCAACAAAGTGAAGGCTGCTCCAAGGAGTGCTTGAGGTTACTTCAAGAAGGCTGCTTTAAAGGAGATTGGATCTACTTCTAGGTGAAGGCTATCTCAAGGCGGTGGAGCTACTTCTAGGTGTTGAAGGCTGCTCCAAGGATTGCTTGTGGTTACTTCAAGAAGGATACTCTAAGGGGGTTGAGGCTACTTTAAGGTGAAGGATACTTCGAGTGGAAGGTGATTTTATTTTATATAACATCCCTGCAAGGTAATAAAATAAATCAATTTTAAAATCCCAATTGGAAACAATTGGGTAGTGGACTGACAACCTTTGATTCAAAGGTTGGAACCACTCTAAACCGAAGTGTCTTCCTTGTTTTCTCCTCCTTTGGTTGAGTATTTTAATTATTTTTAAATTATCCAAAAAAATCTCTATTCACCCCCTCTAGATCTTTCAATTGGTATCAGAGTAGGTCTTTAAGGAGCCCTAACATGTCTTGAAGAATGGGGGACAACATACTCATCAACCTCAACCTTGAAGGAACTCACGTAACTCGACCACCACCCTTTGATGGAAGCAACTAAACCTACTATAAAAGAAGAATGCAATTCTACTTTCAAGGAATCAACTTGGAGTTATGGAAAATGGTGTCTACTCCCTATGTGCTTCCCACAATCGAATATGTAACATGGGATCCAAACATGGTAAAACAAGTTCAATTAAATGCAAAGGCAATAAGCATATTATATTTTTCAATTTTTGTAAGTGAGTTTAACAGAATATTTTCATGTGATACTGCTTATGATATATGGCATAAACTATGAATAACACATGAAGGTACTAACCAAGTTAAAAATACTAAAATTAATATGCTTAAACAAAAGTTTGAACAATTCCAAATGCAATCTAACGAATCTATTGGTGAAATGTATGCAAGATTTTCTTCCATTGTTAATAGATTAAGTGCAATAGGCAAGTATATAAGTGAAGAAGATCAAGTGTCCAAAATTCTTAGATCTTTGCTTCCAAGATATAAGCAAAAGGTGATAGTGATTGAAGTAGCTAAGATCTCACCACAATGAGGATGGAGCAGCTCATTGGCAATCTAGAGACTCATGAGGTCACTCTTGAAGAAGAAGTAGGATTGGCAGCTGAATACAAGAAGGAGAAAAGGAAGGACATTGCTTTTAAGGTGAAAACTAAAAAAATAATGAATCAAGTGAAGAACATAGTGAAGAGGCGGCACTCATTATAAATGGTAAGCAATATAGAAGATTTAAAACTAACAAAAAAATCTTATGTTTCTTCCTCTTCTTCTCTTAGATGCTTTGAATGTGGCATGAAGGGACATTTAAAAATGAGTGTCCCAAAATTAAGAAGGGAAGGAAATCTTCTCTCAAGAAGAAAGAAAAGGCCTACAAGGTAGCTGGGATGACTCAAGTGATGATAGAAAAAGTGAAGAAGAAGAAGACAAGGTAGATTGCTTCATGGTAACAACAAATGAAGAAGAAAATGAGGTAAGTATTCTTGATTTATCTAAAGAAGAGTTAGTCACTAGTATTGACAAATTACATGATAAATACGTTGATTGTAAAAAGAAATTAAAAAGGCTTACAAAAACCAATGAATAATTGTATGCTAAATTGAACGATCTTACTTTTGAAAAGGAAAGTTTTATGTATGAAAAAGCTACTTCGAAATCATCTATTAATGATTGCAATATTAAGTTGCTTGCTCTAGAAACCAACAATAATGTTCTTTGCCAAGAAAAGTTTGAATTTCTTGCTAAGATAAATGATCTTCAAACTCAACCTATTCTATGTACTCATTCAGATTATGATGCTATTGTAAAAGAAAGAGATAATTTTTATCTAATCTAGACCAAGTAAAGTCAGACATTAAAAAGAAGATAGATGAAATTGCTAAGTTGCAAAAGGATATTAGTAGCTTGAAAAATAAAGACATTCTTGATAAAATCCTAAAGGACTCATCTAAATTAAATTGTGAGGAGAGGACTAGGCCATGTACCTAAAGAGAAATCCTACCAAAACCCTAGAACTAGAAAAACCCAAAAACCCAAAACCAAGGTCATATATGTGCCTAAAGACAATCTAGCTAGGAAGAGAAATAAAATTGATTCTGTGGGCTGTCATTATTCTTTACATCTTGGATATTATTCATTCTCTTGACCATACAAGAAAAATGATGTTGACTTGGTTTGGGTTCCAAAAACCCCAACTTAGAAATGTTAGACTATTAGTTGAGATTTGACCTAAACTTTACCTAGAAATTTATATTGTCTTGTCTCAAGTAAATTAAGCTTGAACTTATATATCTTTGTATATTTTGATTTCTTAATTATGTTATCCAAAAATAATGGGATGATATGTTTACATTAGAAATGTTGAATTTACTGAAAGTGCACAAAACTTCATCTCGATTGACAAAATGCTTGACCAAGAACTCTTCCAGTCGAAGAAAAGATTGATCGAAGGTAGTTCTGTGAACATTGCTTTACTGGAAAATCTTTTTGGTCGACAAATATCTCGACCAAAAAATATTCTGGTCAAAGAAATGTTTGACCGAAGATAGTTCTGTCATAGTTTCTTATTGAAAACAAAATTATTCAATTGCAATTAAATTTGGTGACCCAAATATGTACTAAACTCTTCGTATTAAATTGTTCCAAATATTTGAAATGATAAAATATTTATAGTAATTCTTCTAACCAAATGGACCATTATATCGGACCAAAACTTTCATACCTTGCAGGTTTGGATGGTCTATGAAAGCTACTCAAAAGGCACATGAAACAAGAAGATTTTCACAAACTTGGAGAAAAGGTAAAATTATTGTTCACATGTGAAGAAAATTTCAAAGGTAAAACTATTGGCACAAGTGATGTTGGTACAAATTGTAAATGTTCTATGTGTCAAAAACTACATCATAAGTGCTATACAAATGGTTAATATTCATAGAAAAACATCATAGTTGTTGATAAAGGAAATTGTAAACTTCTTAACATATGAACATTAATTGCAAAAAATAAATTGGTTCTAATTTTGTGTGTGTGAAATCTGTGTATTCTAGCCAAGAAAAAGTAAGATTTCTTTAATTTTTCTCACTAAAACTCATTTACATAAATTTGGCTCTATAAAAAAAAATGGTAAAGGAAAATTTGATCTTAAGACACAAAAAGCTTTATCTTGAAATATTCAACATCTACCAAAGCATCTACGATCTATAAATGATAATTACACATACAAGACCTAATCGTATCCTAAAAGGAGTTGATTATTGGATGATTTCTATATGAACTTAAATAATGCATAAATTTCAACTCCTAGACCTAAAAGCCTCTAGACCTAAAGGCAAAACATTGGAACTATATGGGCTTGATGAAATAAAATTATGATTCAATGAAAATAAATAGACTTGGATGTGATTTATGCATTAATGTCTAAGGCTTGAGGTCATGACATCATCAATATGCATAAGGCTGATTGGTCATTTATAAAACAAAATATTACAACTTGGTTCATTCTAAGAATAAAGCTACATTAATTGGAAATTTGCAGAAATGCCTCGACCGAAAAGGAGTTCAACCGAGGGGCACCCCAATTGAAGTCATGGTTGACCTAAAATAAGTAAAAAATGCTTATTTGTAAATCAAATCATTTACTTGCACCCAACATTGGTATATTAAATCTGTAATTTTCTCATCATGTTAAATACTTAGAATAAGAGAACATTTTAAGATAGTGCAGGAAGTCTCATAGCCCAACAATTTTAAAGCTGGTTATGATATGAAATATCTCAATTTTTTAAGATCACTTTAGTTATGAGATTAAGGGGGGGATCACAAAAATTCTTGGATATAATGTTAATTTTTTGATCTTGCTCTTAATTAGAATCTCTACACCAATTTGGGCTCAACATCCCTCATATTTGGTTAGCGATACATTTATTGATTCCACTATGATCATAAAGGAATCTCATATCACTTTAGGGCTTAACATTATTTGTAAATGGTTGAGAAATTAATATAAAAATACATCATTGATCCCACCATGAGCCTAAAAGAATATCGTACCATTTCAGGGCTTAACATCCCTTGCATATGGTTGAAAAACAAATCTTGGTTTTTGAATTGTGGCAATATTTGACATTATTTTTGAAGTAAACAATTAAGGGGAAGCCATCAATTAAGGGAAGTCTTATTGATTTACACATATGATTAACTTTTTGAAATGACAAAGGGGGGAGAAATAAAATAAAGAAAAATAAAGTAAAATCTTATCATGAGTTTTAATGATCTCTTGGCTTGACATTAATTGGTGATACATGGCCTCAAGAGATGGATATCATGTTCCATATCTCTTTAGGTATATTAGAAAACATTTTATGAGATCAAAAAATTATATTCATCTCAGGTACATCACAGGTATGAAACTCATTTCATTTCAAATATTTTGCTTATATTTTAGGAATGTTTGTCATCTTCAAAAATGGGGAGATTGTTGACTAAATTGGACATTAGCATACCCTTTGTTTTGATGATGACAAACATTTCATTCTTGTGGATCTAACATGCTATTTGAGTATTTTAGGGTTCAAGAAAATGAGGAGATCTCACTTAGTGGATAGTTGAAGGTCAATGTGCTTAAATGTTTAATATTTTCTTGATTGTACTCAATGTAAAAACTTGTACAAGTATATAATGTACACATACTTAGACATCATGTAAATAAAGTGTTATATCTTCCCTACCCACTTATAACCCTTAGATAGGTTTCCCCCCAAAGTTAGAGTCAGCAACACACATTGAAACACACACTTAGTAGGTGATTCATAAGTCTAAAATAGGGACACCCTCAGTCGATGAACTTGCCGACCGAGACACACTCAGTCGAAGTTCTTATCAACTGAGAACCACCTTGGTCGAACTTGTGATCACTGTTCAACAACTTACACAATTGTGCTCTAAAATAATCTTCTGTCGAAAATAATCTCGACTGAGTATGCTTCGGTCTAAAGCTTGTGACCGTTAGACTGAGTGGTTGGTAGTTGGGAGTTGGAAATAGATGTTGCAATAAATTTTCCTTAAACCCAAGCTCGGTCAAAGAAAATATCAACTGAGACACAGTTCACTCGACCAAATTGTCGACCAAGCAGGGTTCTAGATTATTCTTTTCTAGAATGAACAAATCAATTACTAGCCAACTAATGTACACCTAACGGATAGTTAAGCACTAATAACACTCTTGACACTCCCTAGAATGTACCTAGACACTTGCAAACCATTCCTATAAATAGGAGAGGCCTTAGGACACCTAAAGAATCTAAGATACACTTGAGAATTCACTATTGAGAGCAACAAAGCTAGAATTCACTTGCCTTCTTATTCCTTGTGCTCTAGAGTTGTGTCCTATAGTTACAATCTCCTAGCCACCACATATATTCACGTCCATATTAAGTAGATTGGAGATCTAAATGGTTGATATAGGATCAAAGCGCTATACTTCATTGGATAAGAATTTTCTTTCTTCCCATCTATTTCTTCTATATTATACTTTGTTCTCCTTGTCAACTCTCAGGGTTGGAGGCTGTTGAAAGGAGGTTGCTTGGTGCTACTTCACCAAAGTGAAGGCTTCTCCAAGGAGTGCTTGAGGTTACTTCAAGAAGGCTACTTAAAAGGAGGCTAGAGCTACTTCTAGGTGAAGGCTATCTCAAGGTGGTGGATCTACTTCTAGATGGTGAAGGCTGCTCCAAGGATTACTCGTGGTTACTTCAAGAAGGTTGCTTTAAGGGGGTTGAGACTACTTTAAGGTGAAGGATACTTTGAGTGGAAGGTGATTTTATTTTATGTAACATCCTTGAGAGGTAATAAAATAAATCACTTTCAAAATCCCAATTGGAAACAATTGGGTAGTGGACTGAAAACCTTTGATTCAAAGGTTGGAACCACTCTAAACCTATCTTCCTTGTTTCCTCCTCCTTCTTTGGTTGAGTATTTTAATTATTTTTAAATTATCCAAAAAAATATCTATTCACCCCCCTCTATATCTTTCATTATCTAATGTCTTTTGGTTATTGAACCAATACAGACATGTATGTCTTATTTGTTGTGTAATATGATAGTGGTATCTTTACTAGATGTAGTGGGAGATCAACTTTTCCATTAGGACTAGTACATGTTAATGTACATAGACCTTTTTTGGATGAATGCGAAAGGTAGTTACAAGTACCTCACTATATTTACTGATATGAACAGTAGATATTGAAATTTATATTTAATGAAATACAAGTTTGGATCTCTTGAAGTATTCAAGGAGATCATAAATGAAGTACATAACTAAATTGGTAAAAGTATTAAGATACCTTGATATGATCGATGTTGGAATACACAAACCAAGATTTTGAGGACCTTTTGGGAGATCATGATAGTGTACCATAATGAACTCCACCTAAAACATACTGATGTGTCAGAAAGAAGGTATCACACCCTATTAAGTCATGGTGAGATTATCAATAAAATCTATCCAATCTTACAATTTCTTTTGGATACATGCTTACACACTAAACAATGTACCATCTAAAATGGTTCAAAAGACACCATATGAGACATGGCATGGGAAGTGTCCAGATGAGTCTTTTGTAGTGATTATGATTGAAAGCTTGTATAATAAGATAATTTCTTAAAATTCTTTATCCACAAACCACATGAATGTTATCTTGTTTAATACTACTTATATTCCAGCTCGACAACAAAATGTTTGTTGCTAGGATGGCTAAATTCCTAAATGGAAATTAGTTCCAAAGGAATCACTTGGAGTAAAAGTAGAACTTGAAATGTTTGAGACAAACAAGAAAACATAGAACCTAAAGAGGTACAGTAGAAACAAGGAGAATCATAAGTTGTTGTGGAATCTCAAGTTCCTTATGTAATACAAGACCTTATAGTTCTAGTAGAGCACAACTTGAGTTTGAAAGATTATGACTTCTTATAACTTAAAAGGCGATGAGTTGATCATACTGATGAGTCAACAACCTACCCTAGAAACTACTGAGCGATCAGAATATGAGAAATGGCTTAAGGGCATAAGATCAATGATGGACTCCATGTAAACCAACAAGGTATGACCTTGTTGGATCCACTTGAAGGGGTAAAACCCATTGGGTGCATTTGGGTCTTTGTAAGAAGACCAACATGGAAGGATAAATTGGATGCAAAGATTTTCAAACTAGTTCAAGATGTTGAATGTAATAAAGTCTTTCACCAGTTACCAAGGTTAAATCCATCTGGATCATGCTTGTTGTTGTAGCTTAGTATGACTGTGAGATTTGGCATAGATGTTAAAACCACATTCCTTAATTGGAATACTTAAGAGGATGTGTATGTGACATAGCTTAATGGTTTTATAAATCCATTAATGCAAATAAAGTCTATAAGCTACAAAGGTCAATCTATGGATTGAAGCAAGCATCTCAGATATAGAATCTTCTATTTGACAAGATAGTCAAAGGATTTGACTTGAGTCTGAATGAAGATGGAATCTATGATTACAAAAGATTTAGTGGGAGAATATTGATATTCCACATAATTATGTAGAATAATGTCCTTTTCCTATAAATGTTATAACCTGGAAAAGAAGGTACCTTCTATATGAAGGGTTTAGGCGAAGCATCCTATGTGATAGGGATCAAGGTCTATAGAGATAGATCTGGAAAGCTTCTTGACCTAAGTAAAAGCACATACATTGGTAAGATGTTGAAGGGTTCAACATGCATGACTCAATGCGAGAAAAAATGTCCATGTTCCATGGAGTTAGTCTTTCAAGAGCTTAGTGTCCTAGTTCTTATTAAGAATAGAGACACGTGGATAGATACCATTGGATCTAACTTGAATGTAATGCTATGTACTTATCCCGTTACCTCGTATGTATTGGACATGACGAGAAGATATATAATAATCTTGTATGTATTGGACATGATTAGAAGATATCCAGTCATATCATATGTATTGACATGATGAGAGGACACATATATACCTACCTAGAAATCTTGTATGTATTGGAAATGATGAGAGGGTATATGTCAGATACTAGTGACCATAATGAACATCCTTTTATGCTTGTGAAGCACTTAAAGCACTGGTTACTTGGTTATGGCAATAAGGAAGAGTTGGATGTAAAGGGTTACACCCATGTAAGCTTCCAGACTGACAAAATGATTGCAATAGTGTTTGGCATTAAATGAGAATTGTAAACTGGAAAGGGTTATGAGATAATGGAAGTTATCCTAATATACAAAAGAATTCGAGTATCTCTGTGTTATGAAAATTAGTAGAGGATATTGTAATGATCAAGAACTTCATAGATGAATTTGTGTGAGTTTCCAAACCATTGATGACACAGTAGAAATATTGATGACAACAATGGAGCTACTAGTTAGGTTGGGAATCATAAATAGCATACTATGACACTTCCATCTCATATGAGTAGTTGTACAGTGAAGAGACGTGAAAATTGCAAAATACCGACTTAAAGCAAACATTGCTAAACCCGCTATAAAAGCACTTACTCATCAGAAGCATGATGGTCATGTTAGGTCACTCGGGATGAGATCTGTGGGTGATTGGATCTAAGTGCAAGTGGGAGTCTGTTGGTATGTATGCCCAGAGAGCCAATCATATGATGATTGCAATGGCATAACATATAAATGATTTGTTTAATAACAAAGTCAAGCTTCCAATTTATTTTGTATATTCAGTTTTGAGATAATGAACAACATAATAAATGTCTAGAGAATATTATTACTCGATGATGTATGTCTTCAAGTGTTAGATTTGGAAGAAATGAGATCATGCAAATGTTAAGAGTACATATACATATTCTCATTTTGTCCCTGATCGATTGTAATTGTGGAAGGTTTATAGACAAAAATAACACAGAAGATTAGAGTGTGAGTTGGTTGATGACTGAGTCTCATTGGTCATGATATGGCTATATCAAACCAAGTACATAGATACATGTTAGAGAACAATGTATCAGGTAGACCCACCATGAGCCTGACACATGGAAGCCATCATCATGGAAGTCATAGTCAAGTCTCACAATGATGGTGGTGGTTGTGGTTCTTAGACCTGAAATTAATGCACTCATCACATGACGTTGGGACACTTTGACATGGAAATCCGGATTTAGAACATGTAGGTTGAAGTTGATCCCCAACTTTTCATTCACTTGGATAGCAATGACGTGTGACTAGGCACCACTCTTTGCTTGTGATGTCATAAGCTAGTTATGGACATTCACTGCCAACATGATATGGGACCTATAGGGTCACACACATAGGAACTCATCTAGAAAAGGAGTTTGATCTTGAATGATGATTGAATTAAGCACTAAAGTGTTTAGGTACTCAATTCACACAACATATCAACATATTGGCTGATTTAACTACCAAACGACCATCTCACTGGTGAGATGGCCATTTGGGAAGCTAGACGGGCGTCTCAAGTGTTCAGATAGCCGTTTGGGTTGTCAGGCAGATCAAAAATTGAATTGGCTTAGTTGTGCTCTATGAACTGACTGTTTCAAGTTGTTGAACCGATCGACTCAACTCAAACTCACCAGACGGCCGTCTGGGTGAGTGAGACAGACATCTCGCTTGTGTGAGGTGGCGCAGTTGGGATGAATGAAAGTTCTAGAGTTTTCCTGAACCCATTTCAATTGCACATACTTGGGGTGCAAGTAAATTTATTTATGACATTAATTATGAAACAATCTAACAATTGAAATTTGATTGGAAAAGTAAAATACAACCATCTTGCATCCCCGACAACCATTTCACTTAGAAAAACGACCTTCTCACATGCGAGATGACTGTCTCACTAGGCGATATGACCATTTCATCCCATGAAGGTTGTGAAACTTCCAAAAAAATTGCAAAAATTCAAGATCTACTTGTCCTTTCCACTCCCGCTTTAGTCCCGCATTGGCTGGGAATTGGGAACCCTGACCCTAACCCCTCCTATATATAGAGGGGTACTGGGGGCTTCCCAGAGAACAACTACTACACATATAATTGAGAATTAGTTACTCTAACAATTGATGTCCTCTCTTATTGTGGTAACCACGAGAGCCCAGACAAATCCTACCTGACTAGGGAGGGGTAGCCACGGGAGAGAAACAACTAGGGATCATTGTTGTTGGAGAGCATGTTGGTGACTAGTACACCAATGGGAGGGACAAATCCTTCCTATCCATTCCTACAGGACAATAGGAGTTCTAGTTGGTCCATGTGAACTACTCTAGAGGCAGGAGTCTGTTGGCTGCTGCTAAAAGGGCAACGTCAACTCACAGTCTGTGGTGAGATCTGAGCAGCTGCTGTAGCAGTCGTCCAAGTCTGCTGTCTATGGAGGAGCAATTAGATGAGTTCGAGTGTGACTAGGAGCTACACAAACACCATCCAAAATAGAGTGTGCATCTGCATCAATGAGGATTGTTGCTGGACTTGCTCCAGGACCAGGTATATCTTTGTGAAACCATGCTTCCCATTACATAGTTATTGATGCGATCTGCTGGTTAATGAGAAATATGTCAGTAAAAGTTTTGTTTCCGCTACCCATTTGATGTCCTATTTCCCTATAGTCTTGAAGGCTTTGGTGTCTCCTAAATTCCTTAGGTTCTCTCAACCATCAATCCACCTTAAAGGTAGGGTTGCCCTAGAGGGTCCTGATTTAGTTTTAAGTGGTTGTGTGAGGTTCCTCTTTGGAGCATAGGTGTGTGAAGGTTGTGTTCGAGACTCCACTACCAGGCACAACATATCTGCATTTGTGAGTGAAGCAATAAACCGATCGGGGATAATCCTTTAGCATCTTTCCAGGCACAACTCTCATAATTTTGTTCCTCACAACTTTTATTCTTTCTCATAGGCTTAGGGATTATAGGTTTTCAAAGAAAGTTGGGCTGCCATGCCACTTTTGATCCCAAAGCGGGGATTTTTGAAACTAGAAGTGGTAGTTTTTTCCTCTTTTTCTAGGGTTATGTGGTTTCCTACCTGTACTAGATATCTTGGTGTCAATCAGGGGCGTGGTAGGATGAGTCCTCTTTTCTTTGAGATTTCTTTTGGTTGACTAACATACATGTACCTTCTACATTATCTCAAGTTTAGGCTGACGTTAAGACATTATCACACTCATTTTTGTAGGTAGATTAAGAATCTCAGTCCTTCATTCTTGAAGAAGCAATTATGCTAAGAGCTAGCTTGACGACAAAAAAGTCTAAGGGTTGGGGTTATTACACGATCCTGGAAAAATAGATTCAAAAATCTTCCTTTTTAAGACTATTTGTACTGAGGTTTCTGTAAGGGTATTTATATGTATGTACAAAAATCAAGCCAAAATTATTTGTTAAGTGGGGAAAAAAGTAGTTAATGTCAAAGTAGAGACGTACCATGTTCACCTCGTAGGTGGTGGTAGTAGTTGTCCTGACACTGTTCAACTTTTTGACCGAAAGCTAGCATTTGTATCCAATAAAGGATGTAGAATTTGCAATCATTTGAAAGAGGTTCTTTTTGTGGACACCTTTGGAAGAACTATAGTTTCTCAAACTTTATATCAGCCGGTACACCGTGGCCAAAGACCCTAATCAATTCTGTAATATTATTGGCTACTAGTGCGACTCTTTCTTTAATGATGCTTTTCGTTGTTTTGTGATATTTTGTGTGCTTTGCACTGAACATAGCATTCGATCTGTTGTAGAAGATGGACATTTTATTGATGGTGTCCACTGCTAGAAGTGCCCAATGTCCATCATGCAAGATCAACACAAAGATCCATTGTGGATAATTGTACTTTAAGTGATCAATCAGACATTGTAGCTTGCCTGATTCCTTTTTTGACACAACATCTCCCAATATTTTGTAAAATGCCATCTATACATTGGTGAGATCGTCGGCTAGTAGTTGTTGGCAAGTTGTCATGACATTTACTGTCATATACCCTCCAGTTGTCAAAATATTTTTGAAGTCTGGGAGTAGGATTTGTACATTTCCTTGCTCCCTCAAGCGCAAAACGTATAGCAAGAATTGGACTTCTTCTACAGACAAGCCATAGCATGCCCGTTTGTCAAAGTTCTTAAAGGTTGGCATTGTGACATCTGTTGGTTCTAATCCTTGTGGTGTGTCAACAACTTGGTTTTCCTCCTCAATGTGTACCTCACTTCCTTCGATGACTGTGTCCTCTGGAGGTGAGAGTGATGTTATGATAATATCAGTGGATGTTGGGATCATAACCAATTGCATTGGTGGCATGCCGAATGTTGGTGTTTTAAATTATGGAGTTGGTTCCTACTCTGCATTGGGATGGACTTCTTGGGGAAGTTTCTCTAAAGCATTTGTTGTACTAGGTGGTGGAGGGGTAGTGGCTAGCATTGGTGATTTCGTCTTGTCTGCTAAAGACTTGAGCTTTCTGAGTTCTTCTCTCTAAGGTGTCTTTTCAGGCAAAGGGATAAGAGAGTACATGTGACTTGTTATGTCTACCATGCTTCTGTCATAGAAGAACCTTCTATCGTGAATGATTTTCGTGACATATTTTCCTCGTAAGAAAAATTTTCATTAGCAATTTTCTCCACAAGTGTTCCTATGTTGATGGCCTCAATTACCCTCAGTGATAAGAAGGCGTTGTCCCCTGAGTTCTGTCCTTCTTGGGTAAGATTGCATTCGATGGAAATTTCCTTCCAATTGGGGTGATACCACCCTCTTACTCCTTGTATTAGTCGTTTCAGGTGGGTGGGTATTTCTTGAATGAATATGTGCTTTGCCTTTTCAAAGACCATTCACCCACAAGGTAGGCCTTTGACGCTGAAGTTGTAAGTTAGCACTATTCTTTTAGATAGGCCAACCACTGTCAAAATCCAATGGTTGAAAGATTTAAAGGGTAGAGTGACAAACTTCAGAGATCTACTTCTATCTAGGGCCTCCTGCAGCTCGCAGACTGAAGTAGTGTCATCTCTTTCCTTGAGTAGGTGAGCTGCCAGATTGCATGTCACATTGAACACTGTGTTGGTATGTATGCCCTGAGAGCCAATCATGGGATGATTGGTGGGATACATTAAGATTGATTTGATAAACATCAAAGGCGAGCTTCCAATTCTTTCTGGTTCGGTCATATGAGATAGTGATAGAACAGATTGAATGTCTAGAGAATGACAGAACTCAATGACGTATGTTTTCAGGTTGAGGACCTGAACGATGAGATCATACAAATGCTAAGAGTTTGTACATTCTTGTTATGTCCCTAGTCGGATGTCATTGTGGAAGGTAGATAAACAACAATGACACACAAGACTAGATTGTGGTGTTGGTTGATGACAGAATCTCATTAGTCATGATATAGAGATATCAAACCAAACACATAGGTACTTGTTAGAGAACAAGTGTACCAGACAGACCCACCGTGAGTTTGACACATGGAACCATGAGATGGTAGTCACAATCAGTACTCACAGTGATGGTGGTGAGTGTGATTCTTAGACCTGAAATCACTACACTTAACACATGTCATTGGGCACACTTTGACATCATCAAACGCAGTCCTGAAACATGGGTTGTTATAAAGGTGATGATTGGGTGGATTTGACACATGGGGCTTTTGAGGGGTGAGTGATAGATATGGGATTTGTCCCTCCTGAGGGAGTTTGATATCCAAGGCCACTTGATGAGTAGGATTGAGAAAGGCGTGCACTCATGTGTGAATCAGTATATGATACTGATGTCATACATATCTCTTCCATTCTACTCTGAGATCAAGGAAGTGAATGAACATTGACAGAATGACTGTTCCATGCCTCGAGTTCATTTGAGATATCAGTGACAAAAGAATTATACATTCGCTGTAACACCATTCACGAATTGTAGGATGAAAGTTGTTCTCCAACTTTATACTTTCACTTGGGTAGCACTGATGTGTGACTAGGCACCGCTCTTTTCTTGTGAAGTCATAAGTGTTATGGACTTTCACTGCCAACGTGAAATGGACCTGCAGGGTCACACACATAGGATTTAACCTGGAAGAGGAGTTTTGTCCACAAAGCAATGTTTAGATTGATTACTAAAGGAGTTTAGTAGTTCAATTAAACACTCAATCAGTCGATAGCTCAATATCGTATGGTTCAAGGTGTTGGACGCATTGATTGGAGTATCGGATTGATTGAAATCACAATTGACTGATTTTGCCCAACCTGTGCTCCCAACCGATCGGTTCATGTGATGAACCGGTCGGCTGAGGTTGCTGAACCGGTCGGCTGGAGTGTCCAGGCCGATCGACTCATGCCCAGGTTGAAACGACCGATTCAAGGGTTGAACCGATCGGCTCAACTGGTGCAACAGATCAGTTGGGAAAAGTCATGTCGGCAAGAATTTTCCTTTAGTTTCAAATTGCCCAATTCGATTGGAAATAATATTGGTATTCTATACCAATTGGGAAAGAAACAAGGAAAGTCTTTTTGAGCTGGATTAGGACCATGAACCGATCGGTTCAGGGCACCAACCGATTGGTTGGAGTGCCCCAAACAATCGGCTCAGGTCCAACCGATCAGCTCAATGGCCGAACCGATCGGTTCAGTTGTGAACTGATCATTTCAAGTTGCGAACCGGTTGCTTTTTGTGGAAAATTCTCGAACCCTTCTACTCCTGCATTAGTCCCGCATTGCCCGGGATGGAGAACCTTGTCCCATGACTCTCCTATATATATATCGGGGTATTGGGGGCTTCTCAAAGTACAGCTCAGTGCAACCAGTTGCTCTGCAAGTTGTCGTTCTCTCTGGTTATGGTAACCGTGAGAGAGCCCGAGCAAGTGCTTCCCACAAAAGGGAGGTGCAGCAAGGGAAGGACAACTGCAGTTGCAACAAGAGGCATGAGAGCGTGTTGGCGACTAGTACGTCAATAGGAGGGTGCGACTCCTTCCACTTTCTTGTGGGACAAGGAGAGTGGAGTTCCAGGTGGTCCGTGTGGACTACTACAGAGGCGGGAGGACACTGCCACTTAGGAGGACAACTGTCATCCGACAGTCCGGTTCGAGTAGGAGTTGTCAGTCCCGGTGCGACCAAGAGCTGCACAGACGCCGTCGAAGTCCGGAGTTGAAGACTGCGCATTGCGCGAGGTATTGTCGCCGAGCAAGCCTCAGGACAAGGTATGATTCCGCAAACCATACTTTCCTATTATATAGACGTTGACACGTTTCCTCGGTAAGGGTTGGGGGAGAAATTTTTTCATTTCTGATGCCTTCTCTGTCTTCCCTAAAACCCAACAGTGGTATCAGAGCCACGTCAACTGTTCTATATTTTAGGAATATCGATATGATCGATTTTGGTTTGTCGTCTTTATTTATTACATACAATGCGAATAATATCGGCTTTATGCATGTCCAATCCTAAATCCACAAATCCCTAATTACATATATGATATGTATTATTAATGCACTCGATACGCGTCGCCCTTAAACGAGTTTTGTGGTGGATGTGTGTAGCGTGATTATGGCCTATAAACCCCTATCTGTGATTGGTTGTGTGTGGTTGCTTGCATCTCGGTCTGCGCACCGATCTTCCCTCTCTTATTCCTGATGTAACTCGAAATAATTCAAGATTCTTTCCTACCTTTGCTCCCCCCGAATGTAACTCGGGGTTTCCTTTTTAAAGCAATGTAATAAATAGAATAGGATTTTATTTCCTGTTATGTCAAAGACCGGCGGACATCAAGACGACTGCTCAGACGGTCGGTTCAAGGCATGAACCGATCGGTTGACCTTCCAGACGGTCGGTTCAAGGAGTGAACCGATCGGTTGATGACCGGTTCGTGGAGCGAGACGAGTGGGTGGAGGACATGACAAGATGCATGACGACCAGGCGAACCGATCGGTTGGAGGAGCCAACCGATCGGCTGGTGGCACCCAGACGACTGGCTGGAGAGTACAGATCATTCATGTGATGAGTTGATCTACTCGGGTGGCAAGGCACAGATGTTCATCTTGTACAGGTTGCATGTGATGTAGACCTAGATGACCGTGATTCCTCTTGGCTCGAGGAATCACATTAGGATGGCCATAATCATCGCTTTTTATCATTTTTGCATGTTTTCTGTGGGATATAGCATGTATATGATACGTACTATGTATTGTGGTGATTGGATATGTATATGTATATAAAACCAAATCCCTCATTAAAATATTAAGTTTTAGATGCCTTCCAAATGTGACACATGTGAAAATCTTGATCGAACAAGTGTGGGCACGCCCAAGCGTGGTGCACCATCTATCTCGTGGAAGCGTGAAGGATGAATGTGTGGGTCTGCCCAAGCAGGGTGCATATTCATTGTGTTCGCTTTGGGTCGGACTTAACAAGGTGACCTAGATAGGATCTAGCGCCTTGAGGCATGGAGATGATCATTGCAAGGAGTTGTATATGACATCTTATCAAGAGTTGCATATGATGCAATTGGCAAAAGTTGCCTACCTGAGAGATCTATGTTGTGGGTGACAGCCCAAGCTGGTCCATGACTTAGAGGATTTTAGGATCTTGCCCACTAGGAGGTTGTACGCTGCAATCTTCCGAATTGATGGTGAGGGCTATCAATTTGAAGTAAAATAGTGGGAGCGATAATTAATTAAAGGCCTAATTATATCGTCAAACTTTCAAATCAATCAAAAAAAGTCAAAAATGAGTTTTGGACTAAAATTGCATATTTTCCTTTTGTAGTTCAAATGGCAACAAACAACAACAACTTTTCTTTGCGATCGGTCCTTGACAAGGACAAGCTAAATGGGACAAACTTCCATGACTGGTATCGGACATTGAGAATTGTTCTCACTCAAGAGCGTAAGCTCTATGTCCTGGATACTCCAATTCCAGAGGAACCCACTCCTAATGCACCAAAGGCAGAAAGGGATGCTTACAAGAAGCATTCTGATGATGCCATTGATGCAAAGTGCTTGATGCTATGTTCAATGAACCATGAGTTGCAGAGGCAACATGAGAACATGGGTGTCATTGAGATGATTCTACATCTCAGGAACATGTATGAAGATCAGGCACGACAAGAGAGGTACAATGTTTCTAGGGCGCTGTTCAAGTGTGTCATGACAGAAGGAGATCCAGTTGGTCCTCACACACTCAAGATGATTGGGTATGTGGAGAAACTGCAGAGACTGGGATTTCCACTGAGCCAAGAGTTGGCTACTGACGTGATACTGCAATCGTTGCCAGAATCATACAGTCAATTTGTGATGAACTACAACATGAACAACTTTGATAGGCCACTGTCAGAGTTGTTGGGCATGTTGAGGACAGCCGAGTTACAGATGAAGAAGGACAAGCCTAAAGCTGTGATGGTGATCACGAGCAAGAAAGGCAAGTCCAAGCGCAAGGGCAAGGGCAAGGGCAAAGCTAAGAGAGGTTATGAAGCTAGCCAGGAGTCCAAGCCATCTTCAGCTCTCAAGGCCAAGGGAGGCGTGACAAAGAAAGGAAATTGCCACCATTGTCAAAAGCCAGGACATTGGAAAAGGAATTGTCCTCTCTACCTGGAAGAACAAAAGAAGAAGGAGGCGACTAAAGCCTCTACTTGAAGGTGTCATGTAAATAAACTTGTAACACTTTTTGAGGTATATGATACCAAGATGTAAAGTGTAAAGCATTCTTACTTGGGGCAAGTGTTGCCTTTATAGATAGGAATACTTTAGTTTATTTTCAGCCAATAAGGCATGTAATACAGTTGTGAACTGCTATTTCATACTTGCCAATAGATAGAAACACTTTATTTTTGCATATTGTATGACAATGATGGAAATTAATAAAGAGATGTTTCAATTTATAAAGATGTGATCTTTGTGGCAATGCCTTATTTATCTTGTGATATTTGATATGCATAAGATAAGACGATACTTAAAAGTTATAGATAACTCAAACAATTTAATTAGCATTAATCATGAGAAATTCATTTCTAGTTTCCATGTGATGGATAAATATAGACTCTTTTGGTTATAGAACCAGTAAGAGACATGAATATCTTGGACATGATTAATCAATCTTCACTAATATAGTGGGAGAGTGATTATCCCATTAGGTATAATACATGTGATGTATTTACATACCTATTGGAATAAATGCTAATACTTCAAATGGTGTTTAGAGAAATACCAATATGAATATCTTGAAGAGTTCAAGATTATCATAAATGAAGTACAAATTTGGTAAAGATTAATTCTTGATGAGATCAATAAATGAAATACTTGGACCAAATGTTTGAGATCCTTATGAGTGATTATGATAGTGTATCATAGTGAACTCATGATTAAGGCATGGTGATGTCTGAATCAAGAAGGAATCATACTCTAAGGAGTTAGAGAATGATTATCAAATAACTAAATTCTTCTTAATAAAAGAATACCCCATACTAATAAAAGAAATTAAGAATCACAAGGGTTGTGAGTACTTATATCTTTAACAGATACACCTCAATTATCTATGTGATGAGTTGTTCATGTGATGAGTCAACTATCAAGATGAATATGAGGAACTGAATCTTGAGTTATGGTTTAAAACCATTACATCCTAAATGACTTCCATGTGAACCATAAGGTATGACCTTGATGGTAGCACTCATTGGATCATATCCATAAGTGCAGATGAGTCTTAAATGTTAAGACACATGGATAACATTTTGAGAAGGATGATGCTTGTTGATTGCAACTTGATGACTAAGACGTTTGGCATATGGATACTAAAACCGCATTCCTATGAGGAATAAAACCAGGATGTGTACGTGACACAACCTATAAGGTTATGAATCCAGTAATGCTAATGAAGTCTATAAGTTACAATGGACTAATCAATGGATTGATTGAGTACAAGCAACTCAAAATTGGATCTTTATTTTGATGATATAGTCAAAGGGTTTGACTGATATGTCAAAGAAAAGAAAGGATCTGTGATTTAGTGGGAGCGTGTTCACATTCCACATATTGATGTGAAATGGAAATGTTCTAAAATGGAAATCCAAAAGTGGAAATTATCTTTAAGGAAGATAGAGATGTTTCCTATGTGATAGGAATAGAGATATATAGAGATAGTTCTCAAAAATCTCTTGACCTCGAAAGAGAAAGCATACATTGGCAATCTGTACTGAAGTGTTCAGTATGCACAGATTTAGTGGGAGAAAACTTGTCCATGTTACATGGAGTTAGTATCCCAAGGCCAAGTGTCCAATTATTATGAAGAATGGGAACACTAAGAATAGATATGGATCTATCATGTATGTAATCATCCCATTATCTTGCATGTATGACATGGCAAGAATAAAATGCATTCATCATCTTGTATGTAGGACATGGCAATATGATGTGCCCATCCTGATAACTCGTATGTAGGACATGACGAGTGGATGTCTGTCTACTTCCAGTAAGGGTTACTGGAATACCATGAGAACTTGATAAGTGCTTGTGAAGTACTAGTTCTATGGAGATAAGGAAGAGTTCGATGTAAAGAGTTACATTGATGCGAACTTCCGAAAGGACAGAAAATTAATCGCAAAATATACATAAGATGTATAAAAGTGAAAATTTATTGATAATTGGAAGTGTTCCAATAAAACCATTTAAAAGGGGAAATGCTGAGTATCTATGTGTTAGAGAACAGCAGTGGATACTATATGGATCTAGAAGTTCATGAGATGAACTTATAGATATTCCACTCATTGATGACAAGTCTGGAATCCTTGATCATGCAATGTGGCTAAAGGTTATCACTGGAATACTAGATCACATATTACGGCAACTCCATCTCATACGTTCGTCGTACAGTGAAGATATGAGAGACATGCAATTTGTACAGACTTTGGCAAGGTGTTGCCATTACTCACTATGTTGGCACTAGAGCACAGTAACATGTGGGACATGTTTGAATATCACTATGAATATGATTCATGGGTGATTGGCTCGCAGTGCAAGTGGGAGTCTGTTGGTATGTATGCCCTGAGAGCCAATCATGGGATGATTGGTGGGATACATTAAGATTGATTTGATAAACATCAAAGGCGAGCTTCCAATTCTTTCTGGTTCAGTCATATGAGATAGTGATAGAACAGATTGAATGTCTAGAGAATGACAGAACTCAATGACGTATGTTTTTAGGTTGAGGACCTGAACGATGAGATCATACGGATGCTAAGAGTTTGTACATTCTTGTTATGTCCCTAGTTGGATGTCATTGTGGAAGGTAGATAGACAACAATGACACACAAGACTAGATTGTGGTGTTGGTTGATGACAGAATCTCATTAGTCATGATATAGAGATATCAAACCAAACACATAGGTACTTGTTAGAGAACAAGTGTACCGGACAGACCCACCGTGAGTTTGACACATGGAACCATGAGATGGTAGTCACAGTCAGTACTCACAGTGATGGTGGTGAGTGTGATTCTTAGACCTGAAATCACTACACTCAACACATGTCGTTGGGCACACTTTGACATCATCAAACGCAGTCCTGAAACATGGGTTGTTATAAAGGTGATGATTGGGTGGCTTTGACACATGGGGCTTTTGAGGGGTGAGTGATATATATGGGATTTGTCCCTCCTGAGGGAGTTTGATATCCAAGGCCACTTGATGAGTAGGATTGAGAAAGGCGTGCACGCATGTGTGAATCAGTATATGATACTGATGTCATACATATCTCTTCCAGTCTACTCTGAGATCAAGGAAGTGAATGAACGTTGACAGGATGACTGTTCCATGCCTTGAGTTCATTCGGGATATCAGTGACAAAGGAATTATACATTCGCTGTAACACCATTCACGGATTGTAGGATGAAAGTTGTTCTCCAACTTTCTACTTTCACTTGGGTAGCACTGATGTGTGACTAGGCACCGCTCTTTGCTTGTGAAGTCATAAGTGTTATGGACTTTCACTGCCAATGTGAAATGGACCTGCAGGGTCACACACATAGGATTTAACCTGGAAGAGGAGTTTTGTCCACAAAGCAATGTTTAGATTGATTACTAAAGGAGTTTAGTAGTTCAATTAAACACTCAATCAGTCGATAGCTCAATATCGTATGGTTCAAGGTGTTGGACGCATTGATTGGAGTATCGGATTGATTGAAATTGCAATTGACTGATTTTGCCCAACCTGTGCTCCCAACCGATCGGTTCATGTGATGAACCAGTCGGCTGAGGTTGCTGAACCGGTCGGCTGGAGTGTCCAGGCCGATCGGCTCATGCCCAGGTTGAAACGACCGATTCAAGGGTTGAACCGATCGGCTCAACTGGTGCAACGGATCAGTTGGGAAAAGTCATGTCGGAAAGAATTTTCCTTTAGTTTCAAATTGCCCAATTCGATTGGGAATAATATTGGTATTCGATACCAATTGGGAAAGAAACAAGGAAAGTCTTTTTGATCCGGATTAGGACCATGAACCGATCCGTTCAGGGCACCAACCGATCGGTTGGAGTGCCCCAAATGATCGGCTCAGGTCCAACCGATCGGCTCAATGGCCAAACCGATCAGTTCAGTTGTGAACCGATCATTTCAAGTTGCGAACCGGTTGCTTTTTATGGAAAATTCTCGAACCCTTCTACTCCTGCATTAGTCCCGCATTGCCCGGGATGGAGAACCCTGTCCCATGACTCTCCTATATATAGGGGTATTGGGGGCTTCTCAAAGTACAGCTCAGTGCAACCAGTTGCTCTGCAAGTTGTCGTTCTCTCTGGTTTTGGTAACCGTGAGAGAGCCCGAGCAAGTGCTTCCCGCAAAAGGGAGGTGCAGCAAGGGAAGGACAACTGCAGTTGCAATAGGAGGCAGGAGAGCGTGTTGGCGACTAGTACGTCAATAGGAGGGTGCGACTCCTTCCACTTCCTTGTGGGACAAGGAGAGTGGAGTTCCAGGTGGTCCGTGTGGACTACTACAGAGGCGGGAGGACACTGCCACTAAGGAGGACAACTGTCATCCGACATTCCGGTTCGAGTAGGAGTTGTCCGTCCCGGTTCGACCCGGAGCTGCACAGACGCCGTCGAAGTCCGGAGTTGAAGACCGGGCATTGCGTGAGGTATTGTCGCCGAGCAAGCCTCGGGACAAGGTATGATTCCACAAACCATACTTTCCTATTATATAGACGTTGACGCGTTTCCTCGGTATGGGTTGGGGGAGAAATGTTTTTGTTTCCGATGCCTTCTCTATCTCCCCTAAAACCCAACACACTGCCCCCTCTTTATCTCTGTGCATGTATTCCTCTATTATAGTCCCATATAGAATTTTGAAAAGCATTCTGCTTATGTTTTCATGTGGTGTAAAAGTGGAACGCGTATCACTCCTTGTTAGACTGTACTTATTGTTGCGATAGATGACATCCTGTCCTGGCTTTGCATCATCTAGGATGTCGGCTAGGAAATGGATGTCCCTTATTGGCATGCCCACAATTGATGACATGTCCATATCGACCATCTTACATGAAAGCGAGCGTGGTGTGCGTGGTGTGTTTATGGTAGTCGAGGCTGCAGGTGGTTTCAGAAAGATTGGGTTTGTTGGTTTTAGAGGTGCTTCAGCAAATATGTTTTCCAGATTCATTGTATCCACTTCATATATCATCAGTTCTATTTCTCTCTCAAAAGAGATAGAGAATCCTCCACCTATTATTGGTTCATCCAGAAGAATTTCCTTCATAAAACTATCATAGACATGTGGGAGTGGGACCCTATAGCTAAACAACATGTTAGTGACTTCTCCTCTTACTTCTGGTTGTATTTCCCCAACGATGTTCTCACCCACCACTTCTTCTTTTTCTGTGGGAGTTTTGGGATCTGATGGCATAGAAGCACTCTGCTTTGGCTGTCCATCAAGCCCCTTTCCTTCACTTTTGTTGGTTGAGTGCCCTGGCAAAGTGGGGGATGTGGATGTGCCAGATCCCTCATTGGGTACTCTTTTGTTGCTTGCTGATCTAGTTGGCTCCTCTTCATCTAGCTGGTGATTGAACTTGTATGTTGTTGCTTCAGTTTGGAGCACTTCTTTCCCTACCTGCATTTTTTCTAACAACAAGTCTTCTTTGAGGTGGAAATCAATGTCTGATGTTGGTTCCATTAGAGCAACTTGGTGTGTCTCCACATACATGATGATAGTTGGTGTGGAGTCCTCCTTTCTTTTTGCTGCTTCCTCTCACAACTTCTTGTTTTCTTCTCCAAGTTCATCCCATTATTTTCATAGGGAGGTGAGTTCACTCATCAACCCGACCAATGCTTGCATCACTTGCAGTTGCTTTGCAGCTAGTTGCTGCATCTGCAGAGGGAGACTGAGGAAAAACCATATTTCCTAGCTTTCGTACCTGTACTATTAGTGACAATAAAGTTACAATTATATTCCAAAAGTTCAAATTAGAGTTAGAGAGGTTCTCACGGAGGTCGTCAATCTCTCATCCTATCTCCATGAATTTTGCCACTGCGGTCTCCCTCAGTCTAGGCTAGTCAAATGAGCTTACTTCTTGTCCTTTTCCATGGACATTGGGTGAATCTTTGCCTTGGTGTGAGCTTCATTCTGGTTGTCGTGCCTCTTTCTCTGGTGTGTCTATTTTTTTGGCTGCCTTTGGCCCATCCGGCTTGCTTTCTTGCTCTACTTTCTTTATTAAAGGCTTTGTGTTTGGTACTTGATTAGTGGCCACCCCTTTCTTAGGGACAACCGCTTATGGGGTAGTGGTTGTAGAAAATTGTTCGGTGGTGTTGGCATCTTTAGATTCCAAATCTACCACTTTTGTAGGATGTGGTTTCTTTGTTGACTTGTCTAGGACTCACATGAGCATCCTCTTTCTAGATATTTCTTTGGTGGTTGCCTCCTTTGAGTGCTTGCTGGTTGTTCTTGATATCATCATTGAGACCTCCTCTCACTTGAAGATGAACTTATCCAAGTCATATTCTCTTAATTCTGGGAGGGGTAGCAGGAGTTTTGTCCTATAAAACCTGTATGTGTATCCATTTGGCGTCCTTGCTAGGACATTAGCTATTACTAGATATTTTCCATCCACCAATGTATCTCCTTCTAATCTTAGAAAGTACTTGAACTTGTTGGGGTATCCCAACTGGTGTGCTATGTATGTTATGATCCCTCCCATGCAGAAATCACAGGGACCATCGACTCCCATTTCCGCAACTAGATTTTCAGTAAGTATTTTTCTTAGGTTAATTGCCTTTCCTTCCATAAGGCTCTGTAGAATGTGGAGGTCTAACCTGGTTACATTCCACCATCATGAATCCTGAGTGCATTACTGTGGCATTTGACTGGTCATAGCTGTATTTGGGGTCCCCTGAGAGTCTTTCCCAAGTCTTCTCAGTTGTGAAACCCTTTGCATCCTTATCGTCTCATGCCTTGTTAGCACATTCTGCCTGTTCGGCTGAGTCTGTGAAGACCACATTTATCCATTGCTATGTTAGGATGTAGTCTTTCTTCATAATCCTTACTTGCATCTTGTACTCACCTCTGCACTCTGAGATTTCACTGGTATCTACATGCAACTTTATGATGGAGGACATGAACTCTTCTGTCAAGTCATCATAAGAGGTCATGCTTGTGAATTTTTTTTTGTATATTCCTAGTTGCTCAAAGCTCTATTTCACCCTGTTGTAGATCCCCATTTCTCTAAAGTGTTGATGTCCCCATACCTGGTTTCCTTGTAATTCTTCCTTTTAAAGATGTCACACCATATTTCATGGTGTTCTTCATCTCTGGGCACCAGCTGATTGTCAGGTTGCTCCCTTCTACTTGCCAGTGCTGGTTAGCTGGGGATGTTTGTAGGTACTGATGCTTTCTCCTCAGATATCTTGGATGCTTTCTTGGGCCTCTCATCCTCAATTTCTAGTGCAATTCTCTTCTTGGGATTTGGAACCTCCTCAGATGGTGTGTACTTAGAGACCTCTATTTCTATCTATTCTTCCTCTTCTTATGACTCCTCAAGGATTGGTTCAACTAGGATCTTTGCCCTGTTTGCTTCTAGTCTGGCCCTTATGCTTTCAGGAGTGGGTTCCCCATGTTATTCAATGTAACTTGCATGTTCATCTTTTAGTTTTTCCACTCTCTCTATTTCTTCTATGGTCATCGAGGCTCTCATTCTTTTGGTGTACTCAAACTCATGCACTTGAATCTTTCCCTACTTTCCTACCATCTTATGATGGTAGATACACTAAGTATCTCTAGATAGATTAATTATATAAATAAAAGGGAATGGAAATATGCTAGGTTATAGATTTGTAATTAAATAAGTTAAGGTGAGCACTAGAAATCGATGGTATCAGCTGGTAGATACAACAGTGAAACAACATACGAAGGTAACAATTGATGGCCTCAACCAATGATTGGAACAGATGATGAAAATATCATTCTGTGGTTCCTTCTATTAATGGTTATGTGATGGAGGCAGGCGCTTATTGAGAGGTTAAAGTAAAAAATGACTGCTTAGACTATGGCTCAGAACAGTTGGCGGTAGGATCAGCCAGTGGTTCCATCAACTGATGGTTAACCAGTCAAAGGCCTGAGACATGCATTAACAATAGGAGGTGATGGGTGTGTTGGAATCGGATGAAGGGCGGCATAGTTTAAAGTTGGAATCGATTGAGAGATGCAATGGTTGAGGTGGGTGATAGTAGAGAAAGTTTGGTGACAACTGAAGGTTGGTGGTGGTGCTGAAACAATCAATGGCTCAAACAACCAGTGGAAAAATTAGGTGGTGATCTGAATCAATCGATAAATGTTGTATGCCCGTAATGCACTTTCAAGTTTCATAGACCAATCCTTCCTCATACAACTTACTGTCTTTTTCAAAATCTAAATGATTTTCCTATTACATACTTCCACTTGTCCAGATGTTTTTGGATGGTAGGGTGTTTCCACTTTGTGCTTGACTCTGTACTTTTTCAATAGAGCTTCAAACTATTTTTCCTTGAAGTGGGATCCCCTGTCACTTATGATGGTGCATGGGACTACAAATTGTGGAGCGATAGTTTTCTCGAACAACCTGATCAACGTCTTCAAGTCACAGGTTTGGGAAGTAGTAGCCACCACCCACTTTGAGACATAGTCTACAATGACTAGAATATATTGGTTTCCTCTTGACTATGAGAATGGGTCCATGTAATCAATTCCTTATACATACAAAATTTCTACTTCTACCCAATCTACCATGGATATCTCATTCCTTCTACTGATATTTCCTGATAGTTGGCATTCTTTATAAGTCTTTACAATGACATAACATCTTTGAAAAGTGTCTTCCAGTAAAATCCTGACTGTAGAACTTTTGCAGTGGTCCTTTATCCTCCATGGTAACCTCCATATTACGAGGAATGGCATTCCTTAAGGATTTGAGGTACTTCCTCTTATGGTACACAACGATGATATAAACTATCAGAGCATCTTTTGAATAAACGAGGATCATCCCAATAGTAATGTTTTAGATCAGAGAACAACTTCTTCTGATTATAGGTAATCCTGGGTGGTAGTTGCCCACAGGCTAGATAGTTACAAATGTCAGCAAACCAAGGTAGGGTTGGTTCAACTGACTTAGCCATCAAAAGATCTTCGTTAGCATAGTTGTCATTTATAGGAAATTTATTTTCCATTGAAAACTGTTCTCGAAAGGTGGTCTGCAACCACATTCTCTGTTCCTTTCTTATCAATAATCTCATGATTGAATTCTTATAGTAGTAAGGCCCACCCCAACAGTCTTAGCCTTGTGTCCTTTTTCTTAATGAGGTATTTTATAGCCCCATGATCAATGTATACTTTCACCTTTGATCCTATAAGGTATGTTCTAAATTTACCAAAAGTGAACACAATCACTAGCATTTCTTTCTCAGTTGTGGTATAATTTACTTGGGATTCATCCAATGTTTGACTTGTGTAGCATATCACATGGCGCTTTTTGTCCTTCTTTTGACCCAGATAGCGAAGTCACTTGCGTCACACATAATTTTGAAGGGAAACTCTTAATCTGGTGCTTACAGAATTGGAGCTATTGTCAATGCCTCTCTGAGGTTATTGAAGACTTCTAAACATTCATTAGTGAACTCAAAGTCAACATCTTTAATGAGAAGGTTTGATAGGGGCTTAGCAATCTTTAAAAAATCTTTAATGAATTGCCTATAGTATTCTACATTCCCTAAGAAAGTTCTTACTCCTGTGATAGACTTAGGTGGTGGAAGCTTAGATATAGCCTCAATCTTACTTAGGTCAACCTCTATTCCCTTTTTGGAGATTTAGTGTCCTAAGACAATGCCGTCTTCCACCATAAAATGACATTTATCCCAATTGAAAACTAGTTGTTTTTCCTCACATCATTGCAAGACTAGGACATATTTTTCAGACACTCATCAAAATCCATCCCATACACAGAGAATTCATCCATGAAAACTTCCACTATATCTTCTAGAAAATGTGAAAACATAGAGATCATGCAATGTGGAAAGGTCACAGGCGCATTACACAACCCAAATAACATTCTTCTGAAAGCATATGTGCCATAGATACATGTAAAGGTTGTCTTTTCCCAATCATCGAGATGAATCAGTACTTGATAGAATCCTGAATACCCATATATAAAACATAAGTAATCATGATGTACTAATATTTCTAGGACGTGATCGACAAATGACAAAGGAAAATGATCTTTTCTTGTGGAATCATTCAATTTCTGATACTCAATGCACATATGCCAACCTATTATGATTTGCATTACTACTTCATCTCCATCCTCACCTCTTACAATGATAATTCCACCTTTTTTGGGTACTAAATGAATAGGGCTTACCCAATTGCTATCATTGATAGGGTATATAATTCTGGCATCCTACAACTTCATCACTTCTTTTTTCACCACTTCCTTGAGCATTTGATTCAACTTCCATTGTGGTTGATCTAGAAGTTTATCCATTTCCTCAAGATTGATTCTATGCATACATAAGGCAGGACTAAGCCCTATGATGTCCTCAATAGAATACCCTATAACTTTTCTATACAAATCAGAGTTCCTTTAGCAATCTTTCTACATGTCCATCTATCAAGTCTGCGTTAACAATCACATGATTTCTCCCCTCACCATCGAGAAATTCATACTTCAATCCTTTAGGAAGAGGTTTTATTTCCAGATTTGGTTTCAGTGATCCTTCTTCTTGATGGGTTTGCTCTTGGGACACATACTTTGTTGTTTTGAAGGTTACTTCTTCATCATCACTAAGCTCTTCCTCAAGTTGTTTCAAGTAGTCCAAAATTTCAACCATTCTGGGTCTTCCACACTAGGGTTAGGGTTATTCAAGACTCACATAAGTGGTTCGATAATCGCCTTATCCTCTTGTACTTCTTCATAGTATTGATTGTAGGTATCCATGAAGTAAGTTGACTCAAAGCGAGATGGTCCCCTCATAGTGTCTTGTACTCAAACGTCGATGTGGTCATTACCAACACACATAGTAATAATTCCTTCCGCAACATCTATTAGATCTCTTCCAGTAGCAAGGAAATATGTTTCGAGTATCATTGGGCATTTTGGGTCCTCAACAATGTCGATCACAACTATATCACATGGTATAAAGAATTGTCCAACTCAAATTAGGACATCTTCTACTATTCCCACCAGTTTCATAGAGGTGTGATCAGCTAACTCGATTCTCATTCCAATTTTTACCATATCCGTTAATCCAAGCCTTTGAGCTAGGGTTAGTGGCATGAGGATAATGCTTTCTCCCAAATTGGCTAATCCCTTCCTTTCCATGCTATCTGCAACACAGAAGGGGATATTGAACTCCCTCATATCTTTCTTTTTGGTAGCTATCTCAGCTTGATAAAAAGTGCTCGACATTTTGGCCATTTGCACTGACACGACATGGTCTCCTTTCATTCTCTTTGTGATTAAATCCTTAAATAATTTTGCATATGTTGGCATCTCTTCAATTGCATCCAGAAATGGGATATCTAGGTGTAATTTCTTCACTGCTTCCATAAACTTCTCGTATCTCTTCTTTAGATGCACCTTGATCAATTTTTAGGGAAATGGGGCTTTCAGAGCATAGGGATTTCTTTGCATAAAAGCTTCTTCCGCTGGATCTAGGTTCTTGACCCTTTCATCCTTCTTCTTTTTGTAATTATCTTCTTCTTTGTCCTTCTCAGTTGATTCTCCAGATTCTTCTTGCATAATTAATTTCTTAGATTGTGTCTCATTATGGTCTCTTTCCTCTGTGGTGATCTTAGTACTAGGATCTTACAACATCCTTCCTGATCGGAGTGTGAACATCTTTGTTGTTTCCATGTTTGACAAAATCTTCCCCAAAGGGTTCTTCACAAGATCTTCCAATTGGGCAAGCTATTGATCAATTTGCCTTTGATGGGTTTGCATATCTGCCATTTGGGTTTGCATTGGTTAACACACTTGAGTTGGTGATGGCACTCTAAGTAAGCTGGTCATTTACTGAATCTTTCCTTTTTGCAAAATCGAACAATTGAGCGATCATGTCATGTTGGTTGTCATCCTTAGTCTGACTCTGACTTTGATTTTGTTCCTGACCTTGTCATCTTGTATTTTTGTTTTGACTCTGGTAATTGTTTGACTGTGGCAATCTTATAAATTTGGGCGGTAATGGTTTTTAAATCCTTGGCTTCGATTGACGGTCCTTCAAAACCAGTTATATTAGTTGCACCTCTACCACTTCTTTCATAATCCATGCCTACTTGCAATGCAGCCATGTTTTCAATTATTTTCATAGTTTTGCTCAGTTTCTTTCCAAGGAAATCAATCTCGGTGACTGCATTCAGTGAGGTTCTCTTTGTGGGGGTTAGCCCGTTGTAAAATGTTGTCACCAGGAATCCCTTATGGTATTTATGGAGCGGACGATCTCTTTGATATTCTTGGTACTTTTCCCAAGCATCATGACAGTTTTCTTTGGGTTTTTGCATGAAGGAGGTGATATTTTGCCTATTTCAAATGGTTTTCTTAGTGGGGTAGAATTTAGTGATGAAGACATCATCAAGGGGTCTCCATCCGTCTATGGACCGGTGGGGTATATTAAGGTACCATGACAAAGCTTTATCTTCAAGAGAGAAAAAGAACCCCTTACAATATATAACTTCTTGAGGCACTCCCCTCATCTTGATGGTGTCACAGATGTTTTTGAAGGCATCAAGATGATGGTATAGATTCTCCTTCTTTGAATTCCCCTGGAAAGGCTTGTTCTAGATCATAGAGATGATGGCTGGTTTCAACTCAAAATTGACCGCATTGAAGTGCGGGATAACGATTGGGAATCTTGACTCGTTGGCCCTAGTTGCGACTAGGTCTCTAAGAGTTTTCTCTTCCTCACTACTCTGGTGGTCACGTTTACATTCATTGTAACATTCACGTTCATGGTAATTGCTTCGGTGTGTTCTATGGAGGTGGTGGTGATGACGATCTTCCTCATGTCGCTCTTCCTCGTGGTGGTGACCATCTGAGTGACAGTCTTCCCTTTCTTCTTCTATCTTGTATGGTGGTCGATTGTATTGAATCCTTGCATTCCGATCTTCCCTAGCAAGACTGTCATCCACACGAGGAGGCATGGTGTCTGCAAAAGAGGGTGAAGTGTTGAATAAATCTGCTTCCCTTCAGACTCCCCGAATAAACCACACAGCCGAGTCAGAAAACTGGATGTGTAAAATGAAATATTCTGCGTAATCATAAGGTATCCGATTCAGAGTTTTTGTGCAGTCAAGCTTATGGCTAAACTTGAGGCATGGGTGAATAATTAGTAGACTTGTGTTTTTAACAATACTACTTTTGCCTTGTTCCCGACAACAACACCAAAAAGTGCACTGGCCTAAATCTCACGTCCAAACTGGAGTGGATCTAGAGTAGTCAGACTCTTGGATTTGTAACCTGAGACTCAGGCCCCTGCAACTATTATACGGGGTCCGATGTAGTAGGTCAGGGTCAAACCAAATGGACAAGTTTGGTAAGTGCTAAGAACATAGAGTCTCAGACCAAATACACCAAAGAAAAGGGTATATCAAGATGGTGTTCCCCTAAGGAACAATGCTACTCCAAACGAAGAAATAATAAGCAAAAACACGAAAATAAAATAAGAGAACAAAAATCAAACAAGAAAAATGTGGATAGGAACTTGGATCAGGTTTCATCTACTGGTGACCTCTCACCAACATGCCATACTCAGCCCCTTTGTATACCCTTAGCAAGATTACAAGAAATCATCATAAATGTCTATTCCTTCCTCTCTTGAGATTAGGATATATCTAGATTATGAGGTTTTCTCACTCTTGAGATGACAAGTAAACAACCGCAAAGCAAACAATATGACTATCAACTTTAGTATTCCAACATTTTCATGCTTTCATACTTCTACATAACACTTAGATAAGGTTGGTGCTACTCTTTTGAGTCACTAATAATCAAACATCACGAGATGGTAGCTAAGCATACAAGTGAAGCATTCAAGAACAAGAGTTTGGAGATAAATGTCACTAAGGATATATATATATATATATATATATATATATATATATATATATATATATATATTCAAAAGGGTGTAAGTATATACATGTCGGGAGGGACTTAGTGGCTACTCCCAACCCAAGTTAGGTGTTTCGAGACTCATTCTCATGAGTGGCATTTTGGGTTTCCAAACAAATGGAGACATGGAGAATAGTGCGAAGGGGAGTATGAAAAAATAAGTAAAAGAAAGTCAAAGTAGGGGATCTTGGGTGGGGGGTGGTGGAGGGTACACTGATGGTAGCCAGGCGATGGACACAATAGATGGAGTCAACTGATGACTCGATCCTGTTCACCTACTGGCACAAAACAACAATGTGACTGACCTTCATTTTCTCCTTCTGCCTTCCCCCGACACTAGAACGATGTCGGGAATGGGCGAGGGTCTGGATGCCATCACCGATGGACTCTCATTTGTCGCTCCTACCAGTCGGTCGTGGTGGAGATTAGTCGATGGTGACTCCTTTCTTTCACATCTCGACGTATAGTTGGTTGTGCTTCCTCAGGAGTAGAGTGCACACAAGCCTCGACCCCATGGTTTATGTAGCTGGTTGTTCTCCTTTTATAGGCATCTGCATGGGGTCCTTTACTTATTCCCCAAGACTCCCAGGTACCCATCTTTGGGGCACGTGTTTAACGATATGAGTATAACACCTTTCAGGGTAGCCATCGAATGTCAATATTAGGTGCACCATCATCTAATGGGTGCAAAAACTCCACTGGTTGACAGGCGCAGATGTGCCATTAGTTGGCATACATAAACGTGCCTGTGAGTGATGCCTAAGGGCTTGTCTACAAGTGATAGGCTCATATGCTGCATCGATCGTCAGGCACATACGTGCCATTGGGTGTTGGTAGCAGGTGCACCATCAGTTGATGGTCATAGAAACCCCATTGGTTGAGAAGCGCAAACCCACCTACGGGTGATGGGTTACTATGGGTATCAATTCAGTGGCACAACAGGCACTGTTAAGTAGCATCTGGTGGGGGTAAGCCAATAGCTACCCAATGGCATCATTTGTCAACCAGTGATGGGTCAACTTTTAATAATTTAGGTTCAAGTCCTTTGTTTCCTACATTTAATGTCATTGTCCTTGTCAACGTAGGGTAAGGAGATCAAATATAGGGTAGGAGGGAAATGGATATGAATTTTTCGCAATAGCAGGGAAATATGGATAAAATAAAACATATAATATCCGCAAAATTGGATGTTATCAGTTTTGGTTCGCGACGACTAACCTTGTGGAGGTCGCGACATCCTTCTCCTTGATGGTCATGACACTGAATTCCTAGAGGGTTGAGACACACCCTAGGTTTGGTTGAGATGTATCCTTCTTCCTTGGTTGGTTGCAACATGATTGGGTCTTCAGGTTAAGACATGTTCTTGTCGCGGGTCAAGATGAGACTTTGTTTTGGGTCACGACATGCTTCACCTTGGGTGGTTTAACCCTAACTCTAGTTGAGTGCGACATGGTATACCCTATTTGGTGGATTGTGGTCGTGACATGAAGGAGGTTGGCTACGGTCATGACACCATGGGTGATGGTGGCTACGACCCATGTGTAGTGATGGTCACGACATACATGAGTTTGATGGTTGGGTCCCATGTTTGAACACTTCATCAATGCACTTGTATGAGTAATGGATGAACTATGTTTGTTCCACGTGTAGTGCTATGTGGATAGCTGCCTTCTTAACCTTAATAATTATTCTTAACCCTAAGTATTCCAAGAATGTGGGATATTCTATATCTAGGGTTTAGTACTTGTGTGTACCTACAAACCCTAATTGGCTAATGCTTGGAACCCTAACCCTAATGCTGAATTAAGTGTTTACTTTATCTCTCATGATATGTACATCATATGTAATGCTATCTCTCTCATTTATAATCCCTAACTTTATAGGTGATATGTATTCCATGGCTTGTGTATGCTGTGATTATGTGATATAGGGTGGTGGTTATGCACATTAATGAGGCACAATGTGGTGATAAATATGCAAGGCTTAACTTGATAGGTACTATGACCTAGTGATGGCTTAGTGCCTATTAAAAGGTGATATCCCATTGTGATATGTGACTTTGGTGATCACCTTGTGAATGGTAGAGCAGTGTGTATCATGTGGTGACTGTGTGACAAGTTCACACCATGTACGTTTTTATATCTTATGAAGTGCACACACTTAATCATATATAGTTTGTTTTAGCTTTATATGTTGCAACTTGATTGATGCTAAAAGTCACCCAATTGGCTAACTAATCAAGCAAAACCTAATCATGTAGTTTTCCATGTGCCATACATCCTATTCTAGTGTCAGCTTTATTTGTTGGATTGGTGAAACGAGTTTAAATTGGAGCACACATTTTTGAATATGTGGGGGTGCAAGTCGAGTATCTCCTTGCATGTACAAATATAAGTTGTGTGAGATGGCTATCTGTGAGCCAATATCCTTGTGATATGGATGGCCATGCGTGAGCCACTCCTTTTAAGAACAACCATGCATGAGCCTATTCTTCTAGCGTCGTTACCTGTACCAAAGTGGGCTAGGTATTTTATGTGGATGGCTATGCATGAGCCGATCCTTTTATGACCATATGTCGCTCTTTTGCAGTTGACAGGTATGTCTCTGTGATGTTCTCTTGTGCTGACTAAGAGGTGTTGAGAGGTCATGGATTCCGACTCTTCCATGGACCTTGTATGGAACTGTCGGTTGCCCTTCATAGGGGGTGGTTGGATTTGGGTGGTACGAATCAAACCCTTAGGGCATAAAAATGACATAATACAGTCATGTAGTATATGTGCTTAGGGTGACATACATCTCACATTGGTTGAGACTTTGCCTTATCTTTTTACTAATTTCTTGAATTATAGGACGGTAAGAGAAGTTAACTGTTATACATGTTCTTCATATTTCTTTTTAGAATATAAATCAATCAACTACTCAATGTTGACTTTCTAATCTGCTTTACCTACCATATACATATCATTTAGATGAGTCTAATCAATCTGCTTAGTATGTTGTTTTACCTACTTAGCTGATCTATTCTTTAACAGTGTTGGTGAAGAGTTATATCTCTCATTGGGATGTTTGGTCTTACCCTGTGAGTTTCCACTTCTTTTAGGTGATCATGCACGAAGAGGTAGAGGTCGTGTAGATGAGGAAGAGAAGCAACAAGAGTAGTAGCTGATCAGGTTGGGTGTTCTGCTAGTCCTTTGGTGTTAGAGTCCTAGAGTTGTCCCTATACACTCAGGTCCTTCGCGTGTTTTTGATATGTTTTGTGGTTATGCGAACGATAAGAGGTTTTGGCCTGTGTGCCATGCTTGTATAATTACGATAGTTGTTCTTGTATATATGTGGAACCAGTATCTTGTGTAATAGGTTGATATGCAATGATGTAAGCACCACGTGATATGTTATACCCTTCATGTGGCATCCTTGTGGACTCATATGTAATAAGTTTTTGTCTTATGGTTCTTTAATGAAATTGGTTTTAATTACCAGTTTTTTTTATAATCCACTTTCCTAGTGTTATTTACGCATTTGGTTTTGAGTAATCTCATTTGTGGCGTGGTGGGACATCATAGTTTGGTTGGTATCATAGCTTTAGGTTCATTGAGTCTACAGAGACCTAGGACTAGGGTTCATGTCTGTTCAATGTCTTCCAGTCTACCTTATAGTGACTTATACTTATGCAGAAGAAGAAGAAGAGTAGAAAAGATGGCTGGAGAACATGAAGAGCATGTTGTAGAGAATAGTGCTGTGGAACCCAGTGGTGGTGCAAGGGCTCAGGCAAGAGAAGATCGGGTGCATGATGAACCCCAGTTTGAACTGACTATGGTAGAGAACCCTGCCTTCCAGTCTCTCTTTGGGTTGTTTATGATGACGATGATGCACATGGTGGATGAAATGTCTTCCCTTCAGCCTAGGACAGATGTCCCCGGTGTTGAATCTCCAGTAGTGGGGAAGACCTTTGATAGGCTGAGATGTGTTGGTGTTGTGGAGTATACCGGTACGAGTGATCCAACAGATGCTGATCTTTGGCTGATGGAGTTGGAAAAAGGCTTCCAAGATCCTTGATATCCCCGAGACCGATAAGGCGAAACATGTAGTGTATATTCTGAAAGGGAGTACTACCCATTGGTGGGCCATTGAAGAGGAGAAATGTCCAAGTGATGCTATCAGTTGGGGGGAGTTCAGGCGAGAGTTTGTTAGTAGGTACTTCCTGCGAACCTATCTAGATGAGAAGATCAGTCAATTTGAGTAGATCCAATAGGGATCCATGTCAATCAATGAGTATGAAGCTAAGTTTATGGAGTTGTTGAGGTTCTTCCTTCACATGGCATCGATAGATGAGGAAAGGATCATATGTTTTGAGAAGGGTTTGGATGGTGAGCGGACTACCGAGGCGGCAACACTTGAGAACCGTGAAAATTTTGTGATGTTTGTGGAGCCCATCTGTGAGAACCCATTACATTAAATGAGATTACTCAAAACATAAAGCACAATTGATCAGTAATTAATCACATACCCAAAAATATGGGTAAAATAAAATTGATTTCAACATCAACACCTACACAGAAACATTTGCATAAGAGCCCAACATCTTTGTTTTATCAATACTATGGAAAGAATTTGATACAAATTGTTCTATCACCTTAGACACAACATATATTCACAAGAGAACAATATTCATATATGCCACAAAAACAAGCATTAATATGTAACAAAAGTCTGATTCGTTTGAAACACCATATAAAAAATTTTCCTGCCTGAACCTGAGAGTACAAGGATGACTCTAGGACACACTAGACATCTAATCAACTTTATCAAAGATTCATTACTATAGCTCCTCTTTGCGGCCACATGTTTGTTTTTGTCACTTCCGATTACCTAAAAAGATGTGGCGAATGACAAGGGTGAGACCCATGTCCTAACAAGAGATATAACCTCCAACAACTCTTATTTATTACAACATGTTAAATAATAGATAACTAAGTAGTTGGGGTATTTAATAATTAATTGAATAGTTTGATTATACTAAATAAATTAAGCAAATCATCTTAGCTATAAGTATGATCATCAATGCATATATAGATAACAAATAAATCCATTTCTCTGGATAGATATCTACTTAAATATCATCCAATTGCATCTAATAACAATCATTATCATTAATCTGATTGTCATCATATTCCTTGCTAATAGTACAAGAAATCTAGTAGAATAAGCATCCCTAAAATCATCAATATGTCTGGTAACATAACATGGCTATCAATATTGGAATATCAAATAAAGGGAACATATCTATATCATAAGTAGAACTAACATCATAACAAAATTAACAACATAGGCATGATTAACAATTTAAGCATTTCTAATTACATAGGCATGGCTAGCAATATTAAACATAGCTAGCAACAACATCTTAACAATCAATATCAGTATATTTGACAATATAAGCATGTTTACAACATGAGGATAACTACAACATAAGCATATATATTATCTCTTATTATACTATACATGATCTCAATAAAAAGAAAGCAAAGGGGTTATCATCCAATATGAAGCATTGTGCATAACCCTAAACAGATATGCTAAATGGCTGTCTGACATCTTTTATTATGCCCTGAGGAATTTGAGGATACCACTCAAAATCCAAATGACCACTGCTAAGTCAAAATCAGTGCCATACAAGATCTAGGAAGAGCTGGACTCCTAAGGTCTTCTTCACCCTCAGTCAATATGGGTCCGCCACAATGACACATAAGGTCAAGCTACTAACAACCTAGTCTGTCCTTGGTATAGGTCACGACACTAGTGAAAGGAGGTGGATACACATACCCTACCATCTGAGGTACAACCACAATTTTCCTCCAATCTCTTCACATATATAGTCATTGAGATATGAACACAACCGTTCTCAAACTGAGGGCTAGGTATGACCACAGTCATCCTCCCTAAACACTTGAATTTAGGATGAGAAGCACCCTACATACTCATCAGTATGCACTCCGAGTTTCCCTTAGGAATACTTGTTTCACCATCTGATAAGTTCTGACACTTAGATGGATCAATGACATATGGCACTACATGATTAGAGTTTTACTTGATTAGTTATGCCAATTGGGTGAATTAAGGCTGCATCAAATAAGTGGACATACAAACCCTAATTCACTTCTAACAAGCATATAAATATCATAACTTCAAAAGATATAAACATGTGAAAAACAATTTATCATCTCATCATCACATGGTACTATTCACTTGCCATTCATGAGGCTACACTAGTCATCATACTATCACAAGATATAAATCCTTTTCACAATATCACACAGTATCAAACCTTATCAACACAAGAGGATTACACCTCATTCAGGGATCAACCATGCCCAAAGGTCATCAAGGCCATCATACTATTCCCTACAAGATCATCATTATCATTCCATGCCTTACAACAAGGCTCAACAACATCACTTACATATAATACACCAGATCAACACAATATTGCATGAATAAGATAGGAGATATTTATAAACAATCATAGCAGGGTTATATTAACATTAAGAACATTCCTTTATTACATCAATATGCAAGGAAACTAGATATGATTAACCCTCATCATATTCATAATGCACATGTTTAGCATAAGAAAGTATCAACTGTGTGGTTATGATAACCACCAATTAACATATTAAGGTCATGATCATATTAAGGAGGTTGTTTCACCATCATTACATCATATAAGAATGTTAAACATGAATACTCATCTTTATCTATTTGCATTAGAGTTAGGTTCAACAAGATAAATTATATTAATGTTACCAATTAGCACTTATACCCAAATCCTAACTCACGACATCTCCATTGGATCATGGATACATAAGGTGAAGCATCACCATCACATTCAATACTATTCTCAAGTATAAACCCACACATAAATCAAGGTGTAGCCATCAAGTTATAGCAAACTAGGGTTTCGACAACAATAAGAGAGTACTCCATGATTGTATTAATCATTCAAGGACTATTCATACCCAATTACCCTCATTTAGTTATATTAAGGCTAGGTATAACAAGCTATACCTCATTAGGGTTACATATCAACACAATATGGTTATCATCCCTTATATATATATGAGTGAATAGGTAATACTACCTTATTAAGGGTAACCCTCCATTTGTTCCATCATCATTCAACCCATATCACTATACCACAATGTCACCCAGAACCATTGGATGTTTAAAAGGTAAGACCATTGGTTGTTTACATAAGTAAAAACCTTGGATAAACCACCTATGAAGTCCTTGATTTGTGCACTAGAAAGAGTCACCAAACATCCCTTGATCAACAACACAAAAAGTTCCATTGAGGGTAGGGTAAAACCCAAAATCGACTATTCATTTAAAACTAGCCATCCATTGTCAACAAGTAAGCTCCTTGAGTTGATCATGTAAAGGAAACAATCTAAATTAAATTATTAGGACCAACATATTACATTAGCCATCATTCCACTTTATTGGAGGAATAAACATTAGATCTTGACCATTGGGTCAAGTTCATATGTTAAAACCATGGATTACAGTATAGGTCCGACCATTGCATCCAGTGACCCAAGAAATCATTGGTCTAAGGATTAATTGATGCTACAACTAAATGATTAAATCACCATAGGTTTTGGAGACCTGATACACCATAATTAGTGACCATTAAGTCACCATAGGTTGTTAGATCAGCACTATATTCATTAATCAACATCAATATTAAGCTAATGTCATCATTGATTGATAACATTGGTAGGGTACTTAATGGTTGATCATTAAACTTCTAATTGACCCAAAACCTGACCTAAGGGGGTGACCATAAGTTGTCACCATCATCTGACACCTTTGATCCTGACCATCAGTTGTCATGAAGACAACACCATAGGGTTGTTGCAATGGTATCATCATCGGGTCATGGGTTTATAGAAGAAAGCAGCTTTGAACACTAAAATTGACCATTGGTTGATAGGTGCTTAGCACCATAGGTTGTCAAACCAACCTGATACAAGTCATAATATAACTTACGAATAATGTAAACATGATCATAGGGTCATATGGAACTGAAATCAGAACAAGTAATATTATAAAAATTGAAATCCAAGTCAAGTATAGTTTTTTAGTGCATGGATCATCATTTAAAAGCAAGAACATGAGCTAGCAAGCTTATGGTAAGAAATAAACGTGGAGAAAGTTATAAAACTTGCCTATAATGAGAAGATGAAATCCCAAATAGAATAAAACTCGAGCATGTAGGGTAGAAAATTCAAGTATAAGTTGTGAACTTGTCCATCTAGCACCTTTCTTCATCAAATGAGCAAACCCTAAGCATAAGGAGCAAGAAATGTAGGGTTTTAGAGCTTTAGAGAAATTTCTACCATGGAATAGAAAGGTTTTGACATGGAGAAAGGTAAGAGGAAGGATAAAAAAGAAATAAATGGAGGAAAGAAGGGGATTCTTACTCTTTTAGGTCAAGATCACTAGAAGGAAGCTTTTCAAACCCTAAAAGGAAGTCAATTGCAACCCTAGATTCTTTTTCCAAGAAGATCCCCTCTTTTTTTCTTCCTTGGACAGGAAATTTGCAGCAGTACAGAGGGAGAACGAGGTTCATATAAGGAGGGAATTGGTGGAGAGAAAATGACTCGTTTTGGTGCTTAGGTATAAGTATATGAAACTTTAAGATAAAGAAAAAGAAAAAGTTGAAGTTCTAGTTTATTTCCAAGTGTCCATGGCCTTAAACTATTAAGAATATACAAGAACACACACAAGAAGACCCCCCACCATCAATAGAGGCATCCTTATCCCTCGTTTCTTGAATTTCCATGCAAAACAAATAATTCATTAGTTGATAGCTACTAAAGGTAGCTCATCCATGAAGGGGTAAACCCTAAAATACCCTTGAGGAAAACACCTTCAAACCAAGGTTTAAATAGGACCAAAATGGCTAAAAAATCTCAAGAATGATGAGAGAATATCCAAGGAACATAATGCAAGTGATAAATTGCAAAGAAACCTCTCAATTGGGTAAATTGTAGAAAAGTCCAAAATGTGCATAAAATTGAATAACTTGCTCAAACAATGTCCAAATTGGATCAAATTTGAAACTTAAGCTTGTCTTAAAATTTCAATGCATATCACAAGGTTAGAGTATTTTTATAAGAATTAAATTATGATAATTAAGCTTGTTCAACACTTTAAGCTAGGTTAGGGGTCTCACATCATCAGGAGGATTGAACAGCCTGTGGTTGAGAAGCGGGAAGGGAGTGCCAACAAGAGATTGACGTAGTCTCAAGGGAAGTCATCGGGAGGCTTTAAGAAGCCTAGGTTTTTTGCATCACCAGCACAACAGAGGTCCAGTGCACAGACTCAATGGTTGCCCAATAAGGGAAGAGGGTGCAGTCTTCCACCAGCCGGAGCTCAGAGTGTAGCATCAACATCGGTGATGGGGATGTCTAGGCCATGGTATGAGAGAAGGATGTGCTACTAGTGTGAACAAATTGGGCATACAAAGCTATTCTACCCTATGAAGGATGAAGAAGTCACCCAACAACTGAGGCAGAGCTAACAGGGCTTGTAGAGATAACATTTCAGTCACAGTGGAAGGGGACATGGACAAGTGTCTCAGGTTGGTTCTTCAGGATACACCAATAGAGAAAGAGGACAGAAACAAGCAACAACTAGATTTTATGCTATGATTCAGATTTAAGGAGTGGTCAACCCACAAGTAGTGACATTTCAGATGGAGTTATTTCATTCTAAACTGTCTTCTTCTTTCTTTATATCTATTTTAGTTGACCCGGGTGTGACTCACTCTTTTTTCACTTGAGAAGTGATTGATGCTTGTTCTTTTCCCGTTAGCTGTAGATGGGATAGTCTTCCTTTAGAAACCTTGTTAGTTGGTTCCATAGAGTTGTGGGAGGTGTGTCCTTCCTTTATCCTTTCATTCTCAGGACATAGCAGTCAAGTGGATCTCTTACCACTTGATATGCATGGATTCGATGTGATCCTTGGAATGGACACTTTGGAGAAGTATCATGTTCTCTTGGACTGTAGTTACAAAGTGGCAGGCAGGGGTGTGATGCATTCTTAGTGCATGTGGTGGATACCAAGGCGAGGAATTTGAGTATACATGAGGTTCCACTTGTCAAGGAGTTTGAGAATGTTTTCCAAGATGAGTTCCCAAGTGTTCCCCCTGTCATAGAGATTGATTTTGAGATCAATCTAGTCCTAGGCATGCAAATGATAGCACAAACACCGTATAGGATGGTGTATGTGGAGTGCTCATGTGCTTTTTGTGAAGAACAAAGACAGATCTATGAGGCTGTGTATCAACTACATACAGTTGAGCAAGGTGACGATAAAGAACAAGTATCCCTTACTACAAATAGATGACTTATTTGATTAGTTACATGTGATGTAGTATTCTCCAAGATAGACCTAAGTCCAGGGTATCACCAGTTGTGGATCAATGCGGATGACATACCTAATTCAACTTTTAGGACTAGGTATGGTCATTATGAGTTTGTGGTCATGCCATTTGGGCTGACCAATGCACCATCGATGTTCATGGGCTTGATGAATAGGGTGTTTCATCCATTTCTCAATTTGTTTGTGGTGGTCTTCATAGATGACATCCTGATATATAGTTGTGATAGTCAACATCATGAACAACATCTTCATCAGATGTTGACTGTGTTAAGGTAGCATCATCTATATGCTAAGTTCAAAAAGTGTGAGTTCTGGCTGAAGGAGGCAGTTAATCTAGGGCATATCTTTATTGAGGGTGTTTGTGTGGATCCCAAGAAGGTTGAATCTGTGCTAGAGTGGGAGCAATCAAAGATGCCAATGGAAGTGTGCAATGTTTTGGGTTTGGCAGGCTACTACAAGAGGTTCATTAAGAACCTCATCTCTGTGGCGTTGCCCTGAACAAAGCTGACAAGGAAGGATGCATCTTTTTTTGGGATGACAAGTGTTACCGTGCCTTTTAGTTGTTGAAGGAGAATTTGACAAGTGCACCAATGCTAGTGCTGCCAGAATAGGGGAAAGGTTATATAGTTTTATGTGATACATCAAATATCTTGGGTTCTATGCTGATGCAAGACAAGAATGTGATATCGTTTGTGTCATGACACTTGAAGAAGCATGAGGAGAACTATTCTACCCATGACTTGGAATTGGCCGTAGTGGTTCTTGCTTTTAGGACCTGGAGACACTACCTATAGGGTGAGAAGTGCCAGATCTTCACAGATTATAAGAACTTGAAGTATATCTTCTCGCAGTAGGAGTTGAACGTGCAACAAAGACACTGGATGGAGTTAATAAAGGACTATGATTACATTGTTGATTATCATCTAGGCAAGGAAAATGTTGTGTCAGATGCACTGAGCATAAAGTATTCTTTGACACCATCAGTGGGTAGTGCACAATTGAACTCCTTGGGTGTGTTATAAGACATACATGTTGGTCTCCTTGTGTCAGATGAACATGAAGCTAGAGGTATCCATGTTAGTAGAGTTTTTGGCACAATTGCAGGTGAAGCCCTCATTGAGATATCAGATCAAAGAGGCGCAACAAGCTAATACTGTGATATAATAGACACGATCAGAGTTCGGCAACAAGAAGCGTGATGACTTCCATGAGGCAGATGACGTGATAGTTTGTTACCTGATAACCTCCCATTTTGTGATGTTATCTTACTAGTTTTTCTTAGCTTCCCATGCTTTTTCTTAGATAAATTAGATAGAATACTTAACTTTCCACTTTACTATGAATATACCCATAAACTGATATTTTCCCCTTTCTTCTTATAGAAAAACATAACAAAATTGCAAAAGAACTCATCCGGTCCCAAGACCGTGAAGAACCCCAAACAATTTCTAAATAGTGAAGAGCTCAAACGGTCTCCAAAAGATGAAGAATACCAAATAGTTTCCAAACTGTGAAGAGCTCAAACAGTCTCCAAACCGTTAATGACCCAAATGGTCCCAAGACCGTATGAAGGCCAAACAGTCCCAAGACCGTATGAAGGCCAATCGGTCCCAAGACCGTATGAAAGCAAACCGGTCCTAAGACTGTATGAAGCCAATCGGTCCCAAGACCGTATGAAGGCCAACCGGTCCCAAGATTGAATGAAAGCCAAATGGTCCCAAGACCGTATGAAGCCAAACGGTCCCAAGATCATATGGAACCCAAACGGTCCCAAGACCATATGAACTCTAACGGTTCCAAAACCGAATGAAGATTTATTGTTCCCAAAAACACACGAAAGCTACCGGTCTCAAGACCGTTAGGATCCAAATGGTCTCCAGACGGTTAGGATCCAAACAGTCTCCAAACTGTGAAGGTCCAAATAACTCAAAACCATTCAAGACCCCCTTGGATCCTATAAATAGGACCCAAGGGGTCCTCATTAAGGGGGGAGATTCTTAGACGCCCAAAGGCTGCCTCAACTATTCCAGAGCTGTTTCTTCCTTCATCCTTCACCCCAAGGCTGCCGGTCTAAGATCCACACTCCATCCATAAGTCTACTTTCTCTCTCATCGACATAGAAGGTGGGAAGTGAAGGATTTGTCACCAAAGCAACCACATAGTGTGAAGATAGTTGTTCTCTACTCCAAGGGGTCAAACTTCCTCCATCCTACGTGGAGATGATGCTTTCCTTCTCTTCTCCTGTCTCCTTCTTTATTCGTTCCATGAGTGAGTAATTCCATACACTAGGGTGCGGGGAGTAGCCCCGCTACCCATGATTTCATTCCATGTATTGTAATTCATGAGTTTTCAATAGAGAAATACTATCTTTTCAGTTCAATGTCAATCATTTAATGAATTCTAGTTGCTTGATCACCAACTTGTGTTACCTATTATCCGCTAGTACGAATTATCTACGTTTCTGCTTTTAGATTCGAATATCGATTGCATGTTGGTTCTTGATGTATGTAGTCACCATATATCTGTTTCGGTATTTAGAAGAATTTTTCAAGGAGTGGAGTAAACTCACTTCCATCATTGTACTTTCATACTATGAAATGGAATCAGTTGATGTATGAAAGTACAACTTTGACAAGTTGAGGAACACACTTTGTGAAGAGAGTGATGCAAAGTAAGTGACCATTCGTTTGGGGATGGATGGCATTGCAATACTCCCACATTTCTCATAGTTAGTTATCCGAAAGGAAGCTAAATCTACAAAGATACTAACTATTTAGATTCTTATTGCAAGCCATGTTATTATGATGCATGTTATGATCCATGCATAGCGGTGGTGAAACTTGATCACATCCTAGTGGTTTCCAAATATTGTTTACAACCATAATTTTACTTCCCTGCCATTTGTTTTACATTTGCATTTTAGTTTAAGCATCAACCCAACTCTTCGATCTAAATATCAACTCTTAAGTAGATAAATAGGATTATAACTTTTTCCATCTTGTTAATCCTTAACAAGCCTGTTGTCTCATGGATTCAACCCTCAACTGTACTATGATAAGACTTTCGCGTACTTAGCATATGTGGGTGGAGATCTTATTATAGCGCACGCAAGGTTAAACTTAGAGACTTACTATCTCTAGGATTTTTAGTGGTGCACGTAATTCCACGCGAGTGGATGCTCCATAAAAAATTGGCGACATTGCTGGGGACAACAAAACATTTTAATTTCATTTATCAACTTGCTAGTTGATTAGGATTTTACACTTTACCATTTATAATACTTCATATCTTCTTGATTTCATCATTTCTCCACATCATCTAAAGTGTGATTTTTCTTCTACTCAGGTAGAAAACATGTATGCAACCATCACATAACCTCAGATTCTCCCTTGAACCAGAGTACGACTCTGAGGTAGAACAAAGCTTCCACTGACACATCAGACTCAACCGCCAACAAGCCAGACAGATGGCTGAAGACCAACGACAAGCCACCTTGATAATGGAAAGAGTCAACATAGCTATAGCAGCTCAGAGAACACAACTCATTGTTGATACACACACTCAAGTTCAAGCTGAAGTCTGAGACGAAGAGCAAGCCCGCATTCGAGCTGAAAATGAGGCAACTACAACATTTGCTTGATTATTGATAAGAAACAAGCAGCTTTGGGATTACGCTATTCCTAAGAACTCTGAGGATAATCACCCAGTTCAGCCACCGCTCATTAACGCTCCCAACTAAAAAATTTGAACACAATGGATCCAAATCATGCTAGGCATCTCTTTCTCCAGAAATACTAGAGATGATTGCATGGACCATCTGAAGAGATTCAAGGCACTCTGCCGATTGGTACCACAAGCCGGAGCTACATCTGATGCATTTGTGCTCTGGATTTTCAACTTCACCCTGCCTGGAAGGGCACTAAGTTGGTATAATTCATTAGATGGAGAGACAATCACAACCTGGGCTCCTTTGGAAGAAAAGTTTTTGGAAAAGTTCTTTCCCCCTTCATTGACTTACCAGATTAGATGATAGATTAACCAGTTCCTTCAACTACCTGGAGAGTTACTAGAAGAATCATGGGAAAGATTTAAGGAACTTCTGATAAAATTCCCAAATCATGGAATCTCACAAAACCAGCTCATAGAAACAATTTATAGAGGGGTAAGTGATGAAATAAAGAAGTTTTTGGATTCCTCATCTGGAGGAAATTTCATGAGAAAGAATTATGAGGATGCCTGGAAGATTGTTATGCTCGGAGCCAGGAACCAATCTAATTGCGAAGGTCATCCACATGATGAGTCCTAAAAGTCTATAAGGCTGAACAATCTATAGAAATGAAAGCCATTGTTGAAGCTTTGAAAACCATAGTTCATAAACAACAAGCCCTTAAAACATCATTTGGAGAATATGACAAAAAGAAGAATTCGCAAGTTCAACAAGTCAAAGTAGCTACAGAGACTTGTGAAGCTTGTCATGCATCAGACCACCCCACATTATCATGTGGCCTTTTATACGATGTAATGATGAATCTACAAACACCTCAATCACAATATGAACCAATTATTGAACATCCTGAGGATCAGCTGCTAGAGCAAGTTAATTCTATCCATACCATACTAGGACAAGCATATTATAATCCAGATCAACTGAGAAATCACCATGGGTTTCAGTATGGGAATCTTGCAGGAACTGCCAACCCGCAACACCAAGCACAAGGTGGGTCTTCTAATAGACCACCACCATGATTCCAAGGAAACTACAACTGAAACCAAGGAAACTATAGAGGATGATTTCAAAGATTTTCTTACCCAAGAAATTCTTCTACATATTATCAGTACACTCACCCTCCGCTACACCCACAATTGCAACAACCTCAGTTGCAACAACCATTAATTCAACAACCATAGTCGCAAGCACCTCAACAACCGCAACCTCAAGGACATCAACACATTGCACAGAACCAATAAAAGAATGTTTCACCTTCACCAATAGATGAGATATCTCTGATAAGGCAAATGTTGCAATATCAATAGACCATGCTTGCCAACCAACAAGCTCAACAAAAAGCTGTAGAAACCCAACTAGCACAAATTGTAGCTCAGTTGAAACCACCGATAGGTACTTTCACTGGTCAACTGGAAATAAATCTGAGACATGATCAACATAGACCAGAACAACTAAATGCAGTTACCACAAGGTCTGGTCATGTTCTTACTGATGCTACCAAAGATACTCAAGAAGAAGAAGGTACAGCTGAAATCATCCCAACTATAAGCACAAATCAAGAGGCTGAAAAGGAGAAAGAAAAAGAACTAGTTCCCAAGGAACCAGAGGTCCCACCATTCAAGATGAGGATACCCTATCTAGGCAAATTGAGGGAGACTAAACTGGATTCTAGATTTCAAAAGTTTAAGGAAGCAATGAAGAAGTTATTAGTTGATATCCCATTCCTTGACGCTCTCTCTAAAATTCCAGCTTGGTCTAAATATCTAAAGACTTTTCTATCAAAGAAATACATAACCAAAGAACATGAGGCCGTCAAATTAGCTCAAACTACTTCTGACATCATTCTCAACAAAATGCTGAAAAAACAAAAGGATCATGGCTCCTTCGACATCCAATGTTTTATAGGAAATACCTCTTGCAAGAAAGGATTAGCTCATTTGGGGCCCAACATATCTATCATGCCCTTTTATATGTGTAAAATATTGTGCTTTACTGATTTCTACCCACAAAAATGACAATCCAGTTGGCTGATAGTACCATTACTGCACCTTTGGGCATTATTGAAGATATCCCAGTGAGAGTAGGAAGAGACTCGTATGTCCCTTGTGACTTTGTTATCATGGACATAAAAGAAAATATGAGGTATCCAATAATATTCGGCAGACCTTTTCTTGCGACAGCCAGAGCGCTAATTGATGTCGAAGCTGGCACAATCACCTTAAGGCTGGGGAAAGAAACTGTTCAATTCAAAGTCTTTGACAGCCTTAAAAGTCCTAGCATCCACGAAGAAGTTTTCCTTCTTGAGGCAATAGATAAAATGTCCCAGCTAAAGCAAGCAACTCTAGAACCATCTGATGCTCTGGAAGATGTCTTAACAAATCCAGAAGCCAAATTTTCTACCAACAAACTGGTTCAACAATGTCTGCAATACCTAGAACATGCCAAAGAAGTTCTAGAAGCTACTTTTGAGGAATTGAAATCTGTTACCACTTTGGAGACCATTGAAGTGCTCAAGGCACCTGAGATGAAAGTCCTACCAGCCAGAATCAAACATGTCTTTCTAGACGAAGAAAAACTATGTCCGACCATTATCAGTTCCACTTTGGTAGATGAATAGGAAGAAAGACTCCTTGTTGAGTTAAGTAAGCACAAGAAAGCTATTGGATATAAGATGACCGACCTAACCGGGATAAATTCAGCTTTATGCATGCACAAATTACCTATGGTGGAAGAATTTAAACCATCATGGGAGCACCAGAGGAAGATAAACCTGAATCTCATAGAGGTAGTTCACCTTGAGGTTCTAAAACTGCTAAAAGATGGTATTATCTACCCAATTTCCGACTCTCAATGGGTAAGTCTGATTCTATTGGTCCTTAAAAAGGGGGGAACCACTGTTGTTTTGAATGATAAAAATGAACTGGTGCCCACTCGGTCTGTTACCGGGTGGAGGATGTGCATCGACTATAGAAAATTAAACAAGGCAACAAGGAAAGACCACTTCCCCTTACCTTTTCTTGATGAAGTTCTTGAACGTTTAGCTCACCAGAAATTCTTTTGTTATCTGGATGGCTACTCAGGGGTTTATCAAATTCCGATACACCCTGAAGATCAATAAAAGACAACTTTTATCTGCCCTTTTGGAACATATGCCTTCAGAATAATGCCCTTTGGGCTATGTAATGCACCCGCTGCATTCCAAAGGTGTATGTACGCTATATTTGTATGTTTAACTGAATCTATCATGGAGGTATTCATGGATGACTTCTCAGTCTATGGAGACTCTTTTGATAACTATCTGCTTAATCTCAATAAAGTGTTGCAAAGATGCGAGGAAACAAATCTAATCCTTTATTGGAAAAAATGTCACTTTATGGTGACAGAAGGTGTTGTCCTCGGGCATTGGGTGAGTGAACAAGGGATTGAAGTAGACAAAGAAAAAATAGACGTCATTTCAAAGTTGTCACCACAAAAAGACATCAGAGGAATACGAGACTTCTTGGGCCATGCTAGATTTTATCGAAGATTCATCAAAGATTTTTCAAAAATAGCAAAACCTATGACTCACATATTAACCAAGGATGCATACTTCAATTTTGATCAAGAATGTTTACACAACTTCATGACCCTAAAGAACGCTTTAGTCTCTGCACCTATACTAAGAGCCCCTGATTGGTCACAACCCTTTGAGATAATGTGTGATGCCAATGACTACGCTATAGGAGTAGTACTAGGATAAATAATAGATAAGAAGCCTTACGAGATATATTACACATAAAAAATGCTTGATGAGGCCCAAAAGAACTATACAACTATAGAAAAAAAAATTTGGCAGTCATCTATGCTTTTGAGAAATTATGTTCTTATCTGATCGGATCAAAGGTTACAGTTTACATAGATCATTTTGCAATAAAATATCTGATTCAAAAACAAGATGCCAAACCTAGACTTATTCGATGGGTGTTGTTGCTTCAAGAGTTTGACTTGGAAATAAAGGACAAAAGTGGGGTGGACAATGTTGTCGCCGATCACCTGAGTCACATTGAGGTTCAAGATGAAGACAATATACCTATCCACGACTCTCTACCTGATGACCAACTCATGAAGGTCACCATTGGATTTCCCTGGTACACCGACATAGTAAACTATCTGGCTACGAGAATTTTCCATCCTTCTACTTCCTATCATGACAGGAAGAAATTTTTTCATGATGTCAAGCAATACTACAGGGATGAACCATACCTCTTCCGATTATGCACAGACAGATTATTCCTCTGTTGCCTTCCTCAAGAAGAAATCACCCCAGTCTTGGAACACTGTCATTCTAGTCCTACTGGGGGGCACATGAGTTCAAAATAGACTGCTATTAAAGTCTTACAATCTGGTTTCTTCTGGCCGACAATAGCAAAAGATGCACATGAATCTGTACAATCATGTAGTAAATGTCAGCTCTCTGGAGGGATATCCAAGCAGAATGAAATGCCACTAACTCTGTGGCAGGAAATTGAACTCTTTGATGTATGGGGAGTGGATTATATGGGTCCATTTCCCTCAATATATGGATTCTCCTATATATTGGTCGTTGTGGACTACGTATCCAAATGGGTAGAAGCTATACCTACTGTATCTTGTGACTCTAAGTCAGTTATTAAGATGTTCAAGGATATTATTTTCCCTAGGTTCAGAGTTCCTAGAACAGCCTTCGTCACATTTCTTGGAACATAGTTTTGAAGAACTTCTGCAAAAATATGGAGTAAAACACAAGGTCGCCACGCCTTATCATCTATAGACAAGTGGTCAATTTGAAGTCTCAAACAAACAACTGAAAGCTATTTTAGAGAAAACTGTCAACAGAAACCGTACAGACTGGTCCACCAAGCTCCCTAATGCTCTTTGGGCATATCGTACTGCTTACAAGACACCAATAGGAACAACTCCATTTTGTTTGGTGTATGGAAAGTCATGCCATCTTCCAGTCAAACTAGAACACAAGGCTTGGTGGACCAGTCCGTACAGACAACTTGAATTACAAGAACTTGAAGAACTAAGAATGTCTGCTTACTAGAATGCCAGGATTTACAAAGAGCAAACTAAGATGTGGCATGATGGCCACCTTAAAAGAAAAGATATCATCGTCGGAGACAAGGTCCTTCTTTTCAACTCCAAACTCAAAATGTTTCCCGGAAAACTTTGTACAAAGTGGTCCAGGCCATTCACCATCAAGCACATCTACCTAACTGGAGCTGTCATCATCCTTGATGACAATGCAGGAGAAAGGACTGTCAATGGCCATAGAATAAAGAAATATTATACTTCAGCCGATAAAACTCCAAGGCAAACCATTGATATTCATGATCCCACTGCATCAATCTGACCAAGCTAGAATTTCATTGAGCCAGTGATGTAAAACCAAAGTGCTACTTGGGAGGCAACCCAAGAACTGAGTATCACCTTTCTATTTTACTTTGCTTAGTCTTGATAATTTTCTAGTCTCTTATTTTATTATTTCTTAGACCTATCTTCTTTTTTTAGAAAATATACAAATTTACATAAGCGACCAAAACAAATATAAAAATATAATAATCAATAACCAAAATAGTCTTATCCTAACGATTTTGAAACCATTTGGTCCTCACGGTCTCAAAACTATTTGGACTCAAACGGTCTTGAGATTGTTTGGACCCAAATAGTCTCGAAACTGTTTCATCCTAACGGTCTCAAAACCATTTGGACTCAAATGGTCTTGAAACTGTTTGGTCCTTACAGTCTTGAAACCGTTTGGTCCTTACAGTCTTGAAACTATTTGGACCGAAACGGTCCCAAGACCATTTTCTTAATGGGTTTTTGTACATTCGCCCCTCCTTTTTCTATAAATACTACATGAAACCCTCCCTTTTCATTCCTTCAACTCTCAAACTTTCTCTCGCGTGAACCCTGTTCCATTCTTTCTTTGCTCCCGTGTGACCAAAGCTCAACCACCGCTCCATTCTCACTTTCGACGCCGCTACCGCCACTCCGTTCTTGCTTCTATTCTGCCTTCCGACACCATTGTCATCATTCTCGATTCATTCTTGTGATAGCTACCCCGTCATTCTCTCAGCCGCACTCATCGCAGCAAGGTAGATGGTACTCACGACCATCACTGTCTCTACAACGCGTCTTCCCTTCTTTTTATCATCACTGTTATCACCATTACTGCCACCGCTATCACCGCCGTTGTTGCCATCATTGCTGGCATCATTTTCACTATCATTAATCCGCTCGTCGCCGCCACTGCTTCACCTTCCTCATGGTTTCATCTTCCTAGCGGTTTCGACTCGAACGTTCTTGAAAACCGTGAGGACCCAAACGGTCGTGAAACCGTTTGGACCCAACCGGTCATGAAACTGATTGGACCTATTTGGACCCAAACAGACGTGAAACCATTTGATCCCAAATGGTTTCATTCTTAATAATTTTTTTTAAAACCGTGAAGCTTACACAATGCTGCAATCCTTTCAACATTTATACCATAATTCCATTTTTACTAAAAATTTCAATCTTTTCTAACATATATGATTTCTTGTTCAATTTTCAGAATGGCATCACCTACAAAAGAAGTTATTGACACCCACCTATAGACTAAGGACCAGTTGATGGAGCATCGAAATAAGCTCCAACGCATCCTTGACCTGTGCGAAAAAATAGGCAAAACTCCAGTTGACTTGCCCAAGGTCATCCATGACCTTGAGCGAGTCAACAAATGTTTAGAAGAAGATCCAGTTGAAGAAATTGAAGATCTTTCCTCAACCTTTGAAGGTTTGGACTACACACCAAATTCTGAGGAAGAATCCCCACCTAAAAAGTCAAAGGGCAAAAGGAAAGCTCAGGAGTCCACTGAAGAACGACCTACAAAAAGATGGGCACGGAAGCAAGTTTGGACCTCAACTGTAAGAGAACAAAACCTAGCAGGACATGCCACTCCTACTGCCACCACCACGGTAATAGCAGTGCCAACTGATCTCTATATTCAATAAATGCAAGCTAGTGACAAAATCATGTGACCAACCAAGTACGTATGCTCTAACATACTAAAGAAAAAGGGGATCTACGACAGAGTACTTGCCCTACTTGATAACGTGAATCTTTCCAAACTCTGCTTCGTCACAGAGAATTCCTATGTTGAACCCACACTAGAGTTCTTCACCTACCTCACCAAAGAATCTGTGGACGCAAAAGACAAATCCAAGGATGGAGGTGACCGCAAGCTTGTTACCTCACTTTTCGGGAAGAAGGTCGTTTTGACTGAGAACCTGCTGAATGAAATCTTCATCGACAACCAAGATCAGCTAAAGAAGGCTAAGGAGGTAGGTCTAGACCATCCCCACTTCAACAAGCATACCTTCTGGAAGTCTTTGACAAGAATTCCCAGTTATGAACCAAAGACTTGCAAAGCCTCCAACATTCATTCTGGCTTGGTGCAAACTCTGCACAAAATAATAATAGGTGCTCTATTCCCTAGGACAGAGAGTGGGAATGTTATCATTTCAGACCTCTTCACACTATAGTCCATCCTAAAGGGGCAGCCGGTCAACATCAGATGGTATTTGATACATAAACACACATCTTATGCCCTTGGAAAGGAAATCTGCATGGGTGGCCACGTAACATCAATTTTGAAATATCTCAAGATGGATAGACCATTTCCAAGATGTACTGTGATAAAAGACGACATCCTAACAAATGAGAAGATTCTAAAGAATACATATATCATAAAGGAGAAGTATGCCAAACTTCATTATATCTTCTGCCCAACTATCAAAGAATCCAGGATACTGCTACTGCTTCCAAAGCTGGCTGATTATGATAAAGATAAGCTTCTCTTCACTGAAGAGGTGCTTGCTAACCTTCTCGCCTCATTAAAAGAAAAGGAGAAACAAGCAAAAGCATAGCACAAAGAGCGTAGCGTCACTGCCCAGCGACAAGGCCAAAGAAAATATGAGTAACACGACCATTCAAACTATGCACATAGAAACAACAACAGTCAGGGACGCCCACATCAAAGATTAACCCAGAGGTAGAACACCCCCACAGTGCAGAAAACATCCCCACCACACTCCCACCTTCCACCATTCCATCATCTACCACTCTTCTACCTTTTTCCACAATCATATCCACCACAATCCCTTTCCCCACAACATCAACTTCACCCACATCCCCTATTTTAGTCCCTTTCCCCACGGGCAACCCAATTTTCACCACAATGCCCGATCTCACCTTCACATCCACCACTTTCCCCCCGACATTATCGATCCCACCGCCCATATCCGGGATGTCTCCACCTCACTCATCTGCCACCACCCCAACACCGCTGGTGACTATTTCTATAGTTGCCACACAATTCGTAGATATGCCAATGGTGTCTCTCTCACACAACACCACCACCCTTCCACCTAGAACCCAGCCACCACACCCTCTCACCACTGGGGTCCCTTTTTCACAAGTCGGTGAGGAATTCAGACGAAAATTTGACACTATTCAAAACCTCCTCACCGACCCTTCTAACATCTTACAATCAATTTTTTCTTGTGTGCAGGGACTTGCTACACAGGTATCCAAGCTTGATGAGCAGACTCACGCCTTACTAGGCCTCCACACAAGCATTCAAAAACGGCAGGAAATAGCGGCCCAACAAGTCAACCGTGTCGACGACTGCTTACAAAACTTGCCAATGTTGATACTTGGGGTGAACAACCAGCAAGAAACGTTGGCTCAGTAAGTCGACAGGGTCTCTGAGCAAACTCAACCTCTTCCTGAAACCCTTCGTGAGCTTCAGCAGCAACAAACTACACTGAGCGCGCACTTGGATGTCATTGATAGAAACCTCACACGTCTCATCCACCGCCAAGAGGAGCACTCAAACGATGAACTCAATCATCTACAAACACAAGTAACTGATCTATCAACACGACTCCTCTCTGCCAAAGCAAGATATATAGATCTCAAAGAAATCCATGACTCACTACTCGAAACCCACAAGCATGTGCAAGTGGCACTTGACGAATTACAAGCTATCCATCAACAGTGTAAGAAAGCAACACATAAGAAGACAAAAGACAAGGTGGCAGATGATGATGTTGATGAAAATGAAGATGATGATGAGGATTCTGACTCCTCGGCTGACTCCAATGCGGACAGCTCCTTCTTAGAAGACCAACCCGATGACCCAGACAATGCTGGGGAAGGCACCAGCCGAGGGGCAGATACTACAAAGAGAGGAGAGGGTGGAAACCACCAGGAGGGTGGAAGCAAAGATCATAATGCCCCCGATAATAATGATAACATCACAGTGTCATATGGGGATCAATTCTTTAACTTTTCAACTATGGGATCTCTGGGGGACGCTGCCAAAGACACAACTTTTGCTGAGTTTCAACAATGCATCATGGAAACCAGCATTAGCCCACTCACAATAGCCATTCATCAACACCTTGCCCCAGAGCAACCTGCACTCCTCCCCCAGAGCAAGAAGAATCTGAAGATAGAGTGAGTCTCGACACTGACGATAGACTCGACTCTGACTCTGACAAGGATGAAGATCTACAACAATATTTGGGTGACAATGAGTAGACTTCACTTCCTCCACCATAAGACCTTCCCCCGCCACCACCTCTACCTTACAAGATGCACGACTTGGACATGGCAGCCATCTCTACTTTAGATGTTCAGGACATCTTCATTCTGAACACTATTGTAGACGATGCCAAGGATGGGGGGGATATCATCTATAATAATACAAAGAGGAAGCACAAGTTGACACGTAAAGATTTCCGTATTCTCCTATGACCACAATCGGCGATGAAGATATATATCTTTTGTGTCCTCCTTGCTAACACTATAGAAGAATTTCAGAGCTCAAAGAAATTGTAGCTAGTTTTCAACACTTCACCCGCTCTAGCTTTATGCTTATTACACAAGGACTTATAGGAAAAGTCCATCGAGCGGATGCAAATGGGTCTCACAACAAAGACACGCTACATCACAATGCCTTTTAAAGTTTTCGGCCACTGGCTACTAATGATTGTCGACACCGAGGCCCACGATGCCAAGGTGTAGAATTTCTGCGCTAGTGAGCTCAAGGCCGGACATATAAGCTTTTTTGGTTCTGAAGCCAGATAAGCATGATGCATTCCTTTCTGGATTCTCAAAATAATATGGGCTGCCTGCCCATCTCTTCAACATGGTTGGAATCAACCTTGGTTCCAAATCATCAACCCAGAAGTCAAACGCTAGAAGGTTCAGGGGACTGCACTTTCTGTATAATAAGATTCATAGAAGCACTCAATAGATAGATCCCCTTTACCGAACTAGCCACAGAAGATATGCATTCTCTAAGGGGACGTTATGCCATGGAGCACATCTATGACAGACGATTCTTCAAGGACCTGACAATGGCGCATGCCGACGTACCTCATTACTTATTCTCTACTATCCAATGTCCACAAAAGCAACCTTTAAGACAAGTACTAAAGGAGTTGGAGAAACAACAACAACAAACCACCAAGGTCCCAGAAAAACACCAATGGGAACCTTACACTTTCGATATGGCAGAAGATAAGGGGGACATCGATCTGTTAATAGGAGCCACCATCAACAAATCATCAAAAGATATGGTGCCTCTATCTGCTATACAACCAACGTTCCCAAACTTTGACCTTGCTACATGCAAGAGTATTTTTGATAATGAACTTAAACTCATCATGTCTCAACTATATGTAGAGAACGATGAACTTGTTTTCCTTGAAGGGAATATTCTCATTATGGGAGATGCACTCCGTGAAACCATACAAGTAAAGGGTTCATTATCCGTGAGTGTGATGGTTGCTTACCAATTTCTTCTAGCATGGGACTAACCTACAATTTACATGGCATCAACATACATGAAGGATGATTTACTTGGGTCAAAGAACTTCAGAACAACTAAAGCCCTTATTTCATATCTTCAACATACGACTCCAAAGTGCATCCTATTTCCATTCCTTCACTCTGAGCATTGGATATTGTTGGAAACAAACTTGCATAATGGAACTACAGACATCTACAACAGTTCTGATAGCCAATTCGATCCAAACTAGAGAGAGTATGCTATTACAGAAAAGACACCCATAGAGGAAGTGGCAAAGGATTGTTCCGAACGACTACACAATCTTCTCGGCAAACACACAAAGGCGTACATTTATACCGCCCAATCTTCTGCCACAAATGTCCCCAGCAAATCAGGGAATCAAACGAATGTGGCTTCCACGTCCTTTAGTGGATGTATACCCTCAATGTTCTTGGTAAACGTGTGGAGGACATGAAGGGCGTGAATTATCACACTTTACGGGGGAAGTTTGCAGCAAATATTCTCCGTTCCTATAGAGCAAACAAGGGTTTGACAGAACCTTAACACCCTTGCCCATGTACTTCTCAACCTATCACCTTGACACTCTGAGGACAGAGTGAGTGATAAGTTAGGGGGGAGTACACTGGTCAAGGGTCGATGTATCATATTCAAACCTTCTTGTTTTACCTTTTCATTTACCTTCGTTCTTTCGTACAAATTTTTCTTTTTCTGACAATTAGTTTTTCTGATAATTTTTTGGTAGAATAACTGTTGTACATAAGAAAACATTCACTTTGGTAAGGGGACACCCCTAGATAAGTTAGAGACAAATTAGTTCTCAGAAGCACCTACATAGTAGCATTTAGGCATGTAATGGCGAATTAATAAATCACTTCCATACTTTATTTTCATGCTTTTGTTTCAATTCTACATCAAACTCTCCACAGGTTAATATTGTGACCGAAACAAGCCAAACGCTCTCAAGGACAGGAGGGAACCAGGCGAAATCCAAATCAAGGAACCCCGCAAGTGTACCACCAAGTAAAAAACTGAAACAAGTGCATGTCTAGAAACTCTAGGGAACAATTTTCTTCTTTTCAAAAAGAGGCATGGCAACCCAAATAAAATCCCTAAATACCCAATTCCTAAGCTAGTGAGCATATGAATAAAAGCCAGAGTGTTGAATAAAAACATGAGAGTTGTGCCATGCATAAGGACCTATATGAAGAGCCAATAAAGGTCTTTCCCGGCCGGTACATTCAGCTGCCCTCACAAAGGCAGATGTGTCATGCCCGGTAGTGAGATCCTAAGGTCTCCACGTATATGAAAAAGCTGACAAAGGTCTTGCCCGACCAGTACATTCAACTGCCCTTGCAAAGGTAGATGTATCGTGCTCGGTAGTGAGACCCTAAAAGTTTAGATAAACCCTCCCTCCTTTGAAGGGGGAGTTACACAACAACTTTTAGCCAACCCTCATACCTATCTTAGCTTCTGGTAGGAATTTCAAAAGAAGTATAAAACTGCTTAGAGTCAAAGACATGCATAGAATGTGATCAAGGAAAGGGTGGACCCAACGCGAGTTACACAATTCGGAAGAAACCTGAGATCCATGCAACTCCCGATACCTGAAAGAGTTGATGTGAGAAGAAGCCTCGATAAGACTCTAGGAGATCTCTGGTTTAGAACTGAAGCAAGAGTATGAAAATCTTCACTAAATATAATCACCTCACCACTATGTGCCTTAGCTCTATCCAACTTGAGGACAAGCTAGACTCAAAGTTAGGGGGGTTATAACCTCCCATTTTGAGATGTTATCTTACTAGTTTTTCTTAGCTTCCCATGCTTTTTCTTAGATAAATTAGATAGAATACTTAACTTTCTGCTTTACTATGAATATACTAATAAACTGATATTTTCCCCTTTCTTCTTACAGAATTTTTTTTTTTTGCAAAAGAACTCAACCGGTCCAAAGACCGTGAAGAACCCCAAATGGTTTCCAAACCATGAAGAGCTCAAACAGTCTCCAAACCGTGAAGAACCTCAAATGGTTTCCAAATTGTGAAGAGATCAAATGGTCTCCAAACCGTTAAAGACCCAAACGGTCCCAAGAATGTGAGGGCCCAAATGGTCCCAAGACCATATGAAGGCCAACCGGTCCCAAGACTGTATGAAGGCCAACCAGTCCCAAGACCGTATGAAAGCCAACCGGTCCTAAGAACGTATGAAGCCAACTGGTCCCAAGACCATATGAAAGCCAAACGGTCCCAAGACCATATGAACTCTAACGATTCCAAAACCAAATGAATATTTATTGATCCCAAGAACGTGCAAAAGCTTTCAGTCTCAAGACTGTTAGGATCTAAATGGTCTCTAGACCATTAGGATCCAAACGGTCTCCAAACCGAGAAGATCCAAATGACTCAAAATCGTTCAAGTCCCCCTTGGATCCTATAAATAGGACCCAAGGGGTCCTCATTAAGGGGGGAGATTCTTAGATGCCCAAAGGCTGCCTCAACTATTCCAGAGTTGTTTCTTCCTTCATCCTTTACCCTAAGGATGCCGGTCTAAGATCCACACTCCATCCATAAGTATACTTTCTCTCTCATTGACATAGAAGGTGGGAAGTGAAGGATTCGTCACCAAAATAACCACACAGTGTGAAGATAGTTGTTCTCTACACCAAGGGGTCAACCTTTCTCCCTCCTACATGGAGATGATGCTTTCCTTCTCTTCTCCTATATCCTTCTTTGTTCTTGCTATGAGCGAGTAGTTCCATACACTAGGGTGTGGGGAGTAGCCCCTCTACCCATGATTTCATTCCACACATTATAGTTCATGAGTTTGCAATAGAGAAATACTATCTTTTCAGTTCAACATTAATCATTTAATGAATGCTAGTTACTTGATCACCAACTTGTATCTGCTAGTATGAATTGTCTTGTTTGTTCTTTTAGATTAAAATATCAATTGCATGTTGGTTCTTGATGTATGTAGTCACCATATATCTGTTTCGGTATCTAGAAGTGTTTTTCAAGGAGTGGAGTAAACTCACTTCCATCGTTGTACTTTCATACTATGAAATGGAATCAGTTGACATATGAAAGTACAACTTTGATAGGTCGAGGAACACACTTTGCAAAGGGAGTGATGCAAAGTAAGTGACCATTCGTTCAGGGATGGCTGGCATTGCAATACTCCCACATTTCTTGTAGTTAGTTATTCGAAAGGAAGATAAATCTACAAAGATACTAACTGTTTAGACTCTTATTGCAAGCCATGTTATTATGATGCATGTTATGATCCATGTGTAGCGGTGGTGAAACTTGATCACATCCTAGTAGTTTCCAAATATTGTTTACAACCATAATTTTACTTCCCTGCCATTTGTTTTACATTTGCATTTTAGTTTAAACATCAACCCAATTCTGCAATCTAAACATCAACTCTTAAGTAGATAAATAGAATTATAATGTTTTCCATCTTGTTAATCCTTAACAAAGAATATCAAAGTGATTCAACAACAGTTAAAGGCATCACAAGAGAGACAGAAGTCGTATGCTGACAACCGTTAAAGACCCTTGGTATTTCAAGTGGGGGACATGGTGTATCTCAAAATCACTCTTTGGAAGGGTGTTTTAAGGTTTGAAAAGATGGGTAAGCTAGCTCCCCAGTGTATAGGACCTTATCATGTGGTGTCACATGTTGGGAAGGTGGCCTACAAGTTGGATATGCTAGCTATGTTTCATAGTTTGCACCGTGTGTTCCATGTGTCCATGCTGAGGAAGTGCCACCCTAATACCGAGTTGGTTTTGTAGCCAGTGGAGGTTGAGCTTGATGAGGACATGCCCTATGTTGAAGGGCCCATGTTGATCCTTGATAAGAGAGTGAATAAGTTGAAGAAGAAGGACATAGTACTTGTGAAGGTTCTATGGCATCATCGGGGTGGAGGAAGCCATGTGGGATCTTGAGTAAGAGATGTTGAAAAAGTACCCATCTCTTTTTGCTTAGGATTTCAGGGGCAAAATCCTTGTTAGGGATTTATGGCTTGTAAGACCCCTGACCTGTGTTTTGGGTTAACCCTATTTGTTTTGGCTTGATGTTGTTCTTAGAATCCTAATCTAATACTTTTAGATGATCTTAGATCATGTGGAGAGATTAAGCCTCCAATTTGAGCTTGTTTGGATGTTGTTTGTGCTTTCTGTGTTAGTTTTGGTGCAAATTGAAAATTACCCATTGGAAGGAGTATTCTTGTGATTTGACATTGCTAGGGTGTTCCTTCTCCCTTTTAGCTTCATGAGGGAGGTTGTGGTGCTTTAGGGTTCCTTGTTTGACCCTTAGTTGAGTGGTATCACCCTTAGTGGTGAGTAGGGTTTTCTAGGGTTTGGTGTGCCTTGACCATGTGATCCTTATTGGTTTGTTTTGACCTAGGTCATGAACCAGGGCCTGGATGGAGGGTGTCATGGTTTGAGACAACCCCTAGGTATGGTTGTCATGATTGAGATGGTCTTGGGTGTCTTGGGTTGAGATGGGTACTTTGTGTAGAGTGTATCGACTTAGGGTTTATGGTGACCTTGTGTCGCGATCTAGTGGCTCAACCCTTGCATGTGGTGCTTGTGGTGATCCTTGGTCATCTATAACCTTGGTGAGTGTTTATCTTCCTTTTTAATGTTTTCTTTGGATCGTTTACCCAACTTCTTCCTTTTTCTCGACCCTAGATCATGTTTTGACATGGTCATTCTTGAGAGTAAGCTCCTCATCACAAGGGTAATAGGCCATGTTTTGACAAGGAGACACCCAAGTGAGAGGGAGTTTCTTCTCTTTTCCCCCCTTCTTTCTTTTGGTTCGGCTTTGAACTTCTTTCCCTCTTTTTTGAGGCATCCTTTTGACCTTGGTCTTTCCTCTTTCTTGAGGTGATCTTGGGGCTAAAAGTGGAGCTTTTGGTGGAGCTTGATCTTCCTTGGCGATCGTGTGCTTAGAGCTTGCCTTCCTTGGAGTTGATATTCTTTAAGGCAAGTTATATAAATCTTAGACTCCTTTATTATTGCACCCTTTATGCTTGCATGTTAGTGGTTTCTCTATCTAAATGTTTCCTTAACATGCTAATAGATGGTGATAAACCTTTGAACTTAGATGATGTTGAGATCATGCTTTGTTTGAATGTCATCCAAAACCTTAATTCCTTTATACCTGAGTTTTTGGTGTTTATGATCATGGTGATTGACCTTCCTTTCTTGCCTTGGATGAGTTGCATGCATGGTGATCGAGTGTTTTAGTGTTCAATGTAGTTTTGTTTTGGTTTCAATGGTGACCGTCTTAGTTTCTCTCCATTGTTAAGTTCCTTCTCATGGTGGGTTCATGAAGCTTATTTTAGGGTTGATGACCATTTTGCATGAGGTTTCCTCTATGGGGACGAAGGGTTTCCCTTGTTGTGTCACCTATATTAGCCATGGGTTTATCTCTATTTTTACCTTGGTTTGATGTTGGTTCTTGGTCGTGGTGGTGGCTTGACCCTTGGTGGTCACCATGCCTTGTTTTGTCTTGAGTCGTGATATCTCTTTGGCTTGAGATTTTGGGTTGCGATGATTGACTTTGTGGAGGTTGCGACATCCTTCTCCTTGATGGTCATGAAACTTACTTCTTAGAGGGTCGAGACACACCATGGTTTTGGTCGAGATGTATCATTCTTCCTTGGTTGGTCGCGACATGGTTTGGTCTTGAGGTTTAGACATGTTCTTGTCACGGGCCAAGATGAGTCTTTATTTTGGGTCATGACATGCTTCACCTTGGGTGGTTGAACCCTAGCTCTAGCTGAGTGTGGCTTGGTATGCCCCCTTTGGTGGGTCATAGTCACAACATGAAGGAGGTTGGCAGCGGTCACAACACCATGGGTGATGGTGGCCGCAGCCCATGTGTGGTGATGGTCGCGACATACAAGAGTTGGATAGTTGAGTCCCATGTTTGAACACTTCATCAATGCACTTGTATGAGTACTGGATGAACTACATTTGATCCACGTGTTGTGATATGTGGATAATTGCTTGCTTAACCTCAATCATGCTCCTTAACCCTAAGTATTCCAAGAATGTGGGAGATGTTGTATCTAGGGTTTAATACTTGTATGTACCTACAAACCCTAATAGATTAAAGATTGGAACACTAACCCTAATGCTAAATTATGTGTTTCCTTCTCTCATGAGATGTTCATCGTGTGTAATTCTAACTCTCTCTTATTTATAAGCCATAACTTTGTAGGTGATATGTATGCCATGGCTTGTGTATGTTGCGATTATGTAATATAGGGTGGTGCTTATGCACATTGAGAGGCACAATGTGGTGATAAATATGCATGACTTAACGTGATAGGTCCTATTACCTGGTGATGTCTTAGTTCCTATTGAAAGGTGATATCCTCAAGTGATGTGATTAAGGAATTGATATCCCATGGTAATATGTGACTTTGGTGATCACCTTGTGAATGGAAGAGCAATGTGTATCATGCGGTGATTGTGTGACAAGTTTACACCTTGTACGTTTTCATATCTTCTGAAGTGCGCACACACTTAATCATATAGAGTTTGTTTTAGCTTTATATGTTGTAACTTGATTGATGCTAAAAGTCACCCAATTGGCTAACTTATCAAGTGAAACTGAATCATGTAATTTGCCCTGTGCCATAGATCCAATTCTAGTGTCAGCTTTATTTGCTGGATTGGTGAAACGAGTTTAACTCGGAGTGTATATTATTGAATATGTGGGGGTGCAAGTCGAGTATCCTTGCATCCACAATTACAAGTTGTGTGAGATGGCCATGCGTGAGATGATCTCCTTGTGATATGGATGGCCATGCGTGAGCCACTCCTTCTTTTAAGAATGGACATGCATGATCCTGTTCTTCTAGCGTCATTACATGTACCAAGGTGGGATAGGTGTTTTATGTGGACATCCATGCGTGAGTTGATCCTTTTTTGACCATATGTCACTCTTTTTCAGTTGACTAGTATGTCTCTACAGTGCTCTCTTGTGCTGACCAAGAGGTGTTGGAGAGGTCGTGAATCCTGGCTCTTCCATGGACCTTGTATGGCACCGTCAGTTTCCCTTTGCAGGGGAGGTTGGATTTGGGTGGTATGAATCAAATCCTCAGGGAATAATAAAAGAAGTAATACCACCGTGTAGTATGTGTGCTTAGGGTGACATACATCTCACATTGGTTGAGCCTTTGCCTTATCTTTTTACTGATTTCTTGAATTATAAGACTGTAGGAGAAGTCAACTGTTATACATGTTCATTGTATTCCTTTTTAGAATATAAATTGATCTACTACTCAATGGTGACAGTCTAATCTTATCTAATCTGCTTTACCTATCACATAAGTATCATTTAGCTGAATCTGCTCAATCTTCTTAGTATGTTGTTTTACATGCTAAGCTTATCTATTTTTTAATAGCATTGGCAGAGAGTTATATCTCTCGTTGGGATGTTTGGTCTCACCTTGTGGGTTTCCAAGTCTTTTAGGTGATCATGCACGAAGAGGTAGAGGTCGTCCAACTGAGGAATAGCAATAGCAAGAGCAGTAGTTGATCAGGTTGGGTGTGCTGCTAGTCCTTTGGTGTTAGAGTCCTAGAGTCATCCCTGTACACTCAGGTCCTTGGGGTGTTTTTGATATTTTTTTGGTTATGCAAATGATACGAGGTTTTGGCTTATGTGCCATGGTTGTATAATTATGGCAGTTGTTCTTGTATATATGTGGAACCAGTATCTTATGTAATGGGTTGATATGCAATGATGTAAGCACCACGTGATATATTATGCCCTGCATGTGGAAGACTTGTGGACTCATATGTAATAAGTTTTTGTCTTATGGTGCTTTAATGAAATCAGTTTGAATTACTTGTGTTTTCTGATGATCAGCTTGCCTAGTGTTATTTCTACTTGATTTTGACTAATCTCATCTGTGGTGCGGTGGGATGTCACAAATAGCATGTGATTGTACTTTCTCTCTCCTATTTGTATAAATCTAACCATGCGAGTGAAATGAATAATATAGCTTGTGATTATTATGGTGATGGTTGTGAGCCTTAGAGGCATTCTAAGGTAATGATATGACGCAGAGATATGTGATTGGGTCATATGACCTGATGGAGGCTTTATGACTAATATGAGGTGTTATACTCTAGTAATGTGATGAGGGATTCATATCCCATGGAAGTGTGATTATGGTGATAGGTTAGTGTGGCTACGTGATGGTAGTGGTACCCTAAGAAGATGTGATAAGTTTATGCTTCAAACATTTTATATCTTCTGATGTTGTGTTATTCCCTTATCTATGTAGAGTTTGTTTAGGTTTTGTAGGTTGTAACTTGATTGATGCTAAACGATACCCAATTGCCTTAATTAATCAAGTGAAACCCTAATCACATAGTTGGTCCATGCCATAAATCTATCTTCAATGTCAGTATTAGATGGATGATGAAACAAGCAATTCCTGTGGGAAACTCGGAGCACATGTTGTTGAATATGTGGGGTGCAAGTTGAGGTGTCTCCTTGTATCCTTAAATATACTGGGTAGCTGAGGTCATACCATGGTAGGAGAATGGTCAAGACTGTATCTCAGATGATGTTATTCACTACATGTGATGTGATATGTTTACTGGGATGACTACGGTCATACCCTGGAAGGAGAATAGTTGTAGTCATATATCAGTTCATTGGCATCGTGACCTATATGCCAAGGTGGGCTAGGCTGTTTTGCAGTTGGACTTAACATGTAACTATGGAGTACTCAGACTGACCGAGGGTGTGGAGAGATCATGGATTCTATCTCTTCCATTGATCTTGTATGGCACTGATTTTGACTTAGCTGTGCTCAGTTGGAGCATGTGTGGTATACCTCATCTCCTCAGGGCATAATAAAATATGTAATACAACTATGTAGTATATTTTCTTAGGGTTAAATATGTCTCATATTGGATGACCATTTGCCTTATCTATATACTTATTTCTTGAATTATAATGTGGTAATAGAAATCAACTTTTATACATGTTCTTCATATTCCTTCTTAAAATATTAATTGTTCTACTGCTCAGAGATAATTGTTTTATTTGCTTAACCTATATTATCTATTAAATACATGTCATTTAGATGAATCTGCTCAACCTGATAATGATGTTATTTATTGGATTTAATCTCTTGTGCTTTTAATAGACAGTGGCAAAGAGTTATATCTCTTGCTAGGATGTTTGGTCTCACCTCGTGGGTTTCCACATCTTTTAGGTGGCTGAGCACAAAGAGGTAGAGATCATTCTGTCGAGGCTGAGCATCAAGAGGAGCAATAGCTGAGTGAAGGTTGCATAAGCTGCTTATTTTTTGTAGTAGAGTCTTATGCATCATCCTTGTACTCTCCGGTCCTTGGGGGAAGTTTTGTAGATGTTGTATATTGAGACAAATTTTTTGGCTATCTACCTTTGTTGTACATATATGACATGTATAAATATATGGACATGCTATCATGTGTAACAGGTTGTGGATTTTGAGCTGATGAACGATGTATGTAATGATCTTTTGGTAGGAGATATATATAATTGGTGGCTTTTGTGGACCCAGATGAATATGTTTTCCACTCAAGGTGGAATGTGCATCCAACTTTAATTTCTTATGTTTTCTTGTAACCTGGTTGATAAGTTTTAATTTTGTGCTTTGTTTTGAGTAATTTCATTTTGTGTGGCGATGGGCGTCACATTATGCAACTCAAAACTAAAGTAAACTTCAAAGTTAAAAACCTTTAGGGTTAGATTAGTCATCCTATATATACTAGATATGATTTAGCCTCTAGGTTAGCACCTAGATGTTTGAGAACTAAGTCTAAACTAGTGCTTGTTATATATCAAGTCCTAAGATGTCATTATTTCCTTATAATATGATGATATGAGACGTTACATTATTTGGAGATGATGTGCATCACGGGAAGAGAAATCCTACACATATTACATTTGTTGTCTAGGGTAGATACACTATTTCTACACTTTGTTCTCACCCTTTTCACTAGGTGACATGGCACTAGACTCTCTACTCTGTGTGGAACACTCATTTTGTAGATTTGGTTTCAAATTCCAATCGGATTGAACCTCAATAGTTCTCTCTGATGCATGCTTTATCAGATAAAAACTATATAATATTTTATTATATATGTAAGTAAATTAAAAAATTTGTCCCCACACATGTACGAGTAGGAGGTGATCATGAAACCTAATTGAAAGTGAATGACATCAGTCTAGAAGAGAGAGTAGTTATACATTAGACGCCTAAAGCTTTTTCAAAATATGTGATAGACAGATGATATAAGTTTAGATGATATGATCTATGTTTTATATAATGAGATAAAGATGATTTATGATGTTCATAGTTGGATATGAGAATTTGATTCAATTTGAGGATTTGAGATAAGTTTTGATGATACAAGTATATATGTTTTTCTAAGTTAAGATAGCTAAGCTAAGACAAGACATGAGTTGGCATGAGCCTCAATCACTTTGAAAAAGGAGGACCTCTAGTGTTGGGACCAGTTATAGGGTTAACTTCAGAGAAAGTGAGACCGATAGGGAGAAGGCCAGAGAACCTAAACTCCAAGATATGAAAATTATGAGAAATATGTGATATGATATGTCCTAAAATAGAATAATCCTAAGTAATTTAGATTATATTCTATATGCATTATTCCTATAGTTTTGTTAAAACCTATATGTCCTTAAAGAGATCAAACCCTAGAGTTTGAGAGAGAATGGTTATATATGTGAACATGAATATGAGTACCTACCATCTGGGTGAAGGAGAGAGAGTCCTAAGACCCTAGAGGAGGCAAATGTGTTAGTTTATGTAAATCCTCATGCTCAAGTCAAGGGTAAATTTTTAGTAATGAAATGGAGTTAATTGCAATGCACACACCATGGTGAAATTGTAATCCTAAGGAATCCATCCATCTTTAATCACAATCCATTTATTTTGATTTATATTCTTGAATTTAGTTATAATCAACCAATGAATCATGTTTTCTTTGGCCTAGCTGATTTGGTTATGATTATTAGTAGTTTTTGGATTAATGTTTCCCTAAGTTTGACATTCTGGCCTCCTAGGCCTATACTACTTGACACGTACACTTGTGTTTTGCACGCATAACTTAGTTGTGTCAGGCAACATTTACAAATTGAATCCAATGTTATTCTTGGATAGATGGTATGAACAACTCCTTGTCATAGTCCATTTGTATGCTTCTAGGCAATTAATTCTATTAAGGTCACCTAGATTAAGCCTAACCCAAAAAACTTTTGGGTTTTAGGGGAGATAGAGAAGGTAGCGGAAACAAAAAAAAATCTTCTCCCCGAACCCAGAACAAAGGAAATGCGTCAACATATATACAATAGGAAGGATGGTTTGTAGAGGCGTACCTTGTCCCGAGGCTTGCTCGGAGACTATACCTCGTGTCTTGCATGGTCTTCACCTCTGGTCTTGGACGGTGTCTGTGCAGCTCCTAGTCGCACCGGGACTGGCACCTCCTGATCTCACCGGGACTGTCAGGATTGACAGCTGTCCTCCAAGTGGCAGAAGTCTCCCGCCTCTGTAGTAGTCCACACGGACCACCTGGAACTCTGATCTCCTTGTCCCACAAGGAATTGGAAGGAGTCACACCCTCCTGTCGGCATACTAGTCACCAACACACTCTCCTGCCACCAGTCGCTTTCTGTAGTTGTCTTTCCCTTGCTGTGCCTCCCTTATCAGGTAGCACTTGCTTGGGCTCTCTCTCAGTTACCAAAACCAGAGAGAACGACAACTTTGTAGGGCAACTGGTGCACTGAGTTGTTCACTATCCCGGGCAATGCAGGATTAAAGTAGGAGTAGAAGGGTTCGAGATTTTCCACAAAACAACCAACTTGCGCCAGCTGAACCGATTGTTTCAACTCTAAAACGATCATTTGGTGACCTCAACCGATCGTTTCAACCTGAACCGAACATTTCAACCTGAACTGATCATTTGGGATACCTGAGCCGATCAGTTCATCACATGAGCCGATCAGTTCGTGGTCAAGGTCCAACTCAAATTGACTTTCAAATTTGTCTTCGATTAATCAAATATCAATCCTTGTCCAAATCGAATTTGTACAAGTGAAACAAATTGTATTTGCAAAATAGTCTTCTGACTTTCCAAACGATCTCAGTTGGACCAGTTGAGCCAATCAGTTCAACCCTTGAACCAGTCGGTTCATCCTATCTTGAGCCGATTGGTTCATCACATGAGACGATTGTTGAACACCGATCAGTTCAACAACCTGAGTTGATCGGTTCAACTCTTGATCCGATCGGTTGGAGTAGCAGACTATGTAAATCAGTCAATTGTAGTTTCAATGAATCTGATACTCTAATCAATCGGTCCAACACCTTAAACACTATGATATTGAGCTATCAATTGATTGGGTGTTTAATTGAACTACCAAACTCCTTTAGTAATCAATCTAAACATTGTTTGTGGATAAACTCCTCTTCCAGGTTAAATCCTATGTGTGTGACCATGTAGGTCCATTTCACGTTAGTAGTGAAAGTCCATAACACTTATGACTTCACAAGTAAAGAGCGATGCCTAGTTGCACATCCATGCTACCCAAGTGAAATATAAAGTTGGAGAACAACTTTCAATCCTACAATCCGTGAATGGTGTTACAGTGAATGTATAATTCCTTTGTCACTGATATCCCGAATGAACTCAAGGCATGGAATAGTCATCCTTTCAACGTTCATTCACTTTCTTGATCTCATAGCAGATTGGAGGAGATATGTATGACATTAATATCACATACTGATTCACACATGCACGTGCATGCCTATCTCAATCCTACTCATCAAGTGGCCATGGATATCAAACTCCCTCAGGAGGGACAAATCCCATACCTATCACTCACCCCTCAAAATCCACACGTGTCAAAGCCACCCAATCATCACCTTTACAACAACCCATGTTTCAGGACTGCGTTTGATGATGTCAAAGTGTACCCAATGACATGTGTTGAGTGTAGTGATTTCAGGTCAAAGAATCACACTCACCACCATCACTATGAGAACTGACTGTGACTACCATGTCATGGTTCCATGTGTCAAACTCATGGTGGGTTTATCCGGTAAACTTGTTCTCTAACAAGTACCTATGTGTTTGGTTTGATATCTCCATATCATGACTAATGAGATTCTATCATCAACCAACACCACGATCTAGTCTTGTGTGTCATTATTGTCTATCTACCTTACACAATGACATCCGACTAGGGACATAACAAGAATGTACAAACTCTTAGCATCCGTATGATCTCATCGTTCAGGTCCTGAACCTGAAGGCATACTGATGCGATGATTTTGAGTCGTTTTTATAGACTAGTTTTAGATGCGTTTTATGTGTTTATTAGTCACTTTTGTGGTTAGTATCACATGATTCATTCACATTAGTCTATAATCTCATTTTGTATCAAATCTCTCATATTTTATCTTTTTTATTATAAATGATCATATTGATGTGTTTTAGCATAGCTGATTCGACTTTATCTTGAAATTTTAGGAAGAACGGATATACACAGCTGTCGATACCATTGAAATCTATTGATAGTATCAAAACGGTCACAGTGAGACAGCCGCAAGGAGCCAAGATGAGTCGATACCATCGACTAGGAAGTCGATGGTAGAGAGATACCTACAGCAAGCCAGCAATCAACCGGTCGATACTATCGACACAAAGTCGATACTATCGCTGTTTCCCGGCTTCAGCGTCGGATTGGTGATAAAAGCGACGCCTAAAGGTGTCGATACCATCGACACTAAAGTCGATGGTATCGAGTCTGCATCAGGCAGAATGTCAGAAAAAGAAGCCTTGTTGATATTTTGGCGGGTCGATACCATCGACCCGCATCGATGGTATCGACACTGTCATATCAAGTTTTGTTACAGATCGATTTTAATCGGATGGTGGTGATCTTTTGGCGATCAAAAGTGGTGCATAAACCTAATTACGACGGCCCTAAGCAGGGTATCACATCATTAGTCATTGCACAAGTCTCAAGGAGAGGTGCAGAGAAGAAAAGAGCCCAGAATCACACCCCGATCATTCTGAGAGCCGCAGAAGACGTTTGCCACCGCCGGAAGGCTGTCGATCACGCATTATACGTCAAGGAACACCCAGATCTCCTCCGTTCAGGGGTTTACATCACTTTCATTCATGTTTTCTCCATGCTTTCCCTTTCTCTTATCATGTCTTTCATTGAGATGAACATGCGGGGCTAATCCCCTTTGTCTTTAGGACCGAGAGTAGCCCGGGTGATGGTTGTATGACATTTTTACCATAGTATTTCATAATTTGTCTCTTAAATCTGTGGTATGATTTCGTTTTCTCCATTATATGATTATGATTGATCACCCTAATGATAATCTAATGCCTTTAATTACTTTGAAAGAAGAATTAATGGTTGAAAATAGACAAAATTTGCATTAACTAATAATTCCTTTGAACAAGGTGATGTACGGTTAATGGTGGAAACCCAGAGTATGGTCCTCATGCACCTAGTTTAGGGTATAGGTTACTACTACCGTGGAACCGACCTAGATTTAGGTAGTGAATTGTATCATGAAAGTGAGCAATTCTGAATACATGCCACTACCCGAAATGAGAGACAGATTAGGTTAACTATGTAGAAATTAATACAATGAGAACCCGTGGTGAAACTGTAATCCTAAAGATTCCCATTTGAATTGATTAAACTAAACATTTAATCGATTGTGTTGTTTTCTTTTATTTTTATTTTCTTTTTCAATCAACTCTCAAAACCTTTTAATTGGTCTAGCTGATCATGTGTAGTTAGTAAGTAGTCTACCGATAGTTCAGTGTCCCTGTGTTCGACTCGGGCCTCAGAAAGGCCTATATTACTCTGACGCATGCACTTGCATTATACGCATGGTAAAATCGTGTCAAGTTTTTGGCGCCGTTGCTGGGGACACGACAACTGTCGGCACTACGAGTGCTGCAAGTGGCCACTCTAGGCCACATTTCATTTTATTATTATTCCTACAATTCATCATTTATTTTTCATATTTAGTAATCGCCCTTAATCAAATTTATTACCTTGCAAGTACCAGTGTATGGTGAAGACATGTAGCACAAACTACATACTGTCATCACCAAAGGTTCCACCGTTGGGATCATACGATGAGGAGAACAACATTCAAGATCAACCTGAGGATATAGATTCAGACTCTGAACCAGAAGCCATGACTGAGGAACAAACAATATGGGAGAAGATAAAGGCTTCTTCCTCATCAGCATTGAAGGAGCCGATCAAAAGGCAAGAAATTAACATTCCAACATATAAGATTGATCTAACTCTGATAAACTTGGTCAAGTCTCAAGCATTTCATGGGCTGAAGAATGAAGACCCTATTGCCCACATAAGCACTTTCGTGGAAATTTGCGACATGACCAAGATAGATAGGTTTCTGCAGGAGACACTATATTTGAAGTTGTTCCCCAACTCTTTTGCAGGTAATGCATGGGAATGGTTGCATAACCTTGATGATGAGACCTTTGAGACTTGGGATCAAATGATTGAGGTTTTCTTTGAGAGATTCTTTCCACCGGAGAAAACCAATGACCTAGTACGGAAGATCCACAATTTCTGTCAAAGGGCTTGGGAGACATATTCTGAGACGTGGGAGCGGTTTCAGATAATGCTTTAGAAGTGTCCACGTCATGGGATAGATAAAGAAAAACAAGTGAAGATCTTCTACTTTACTTTAAATGAGCACGACATGAGCAATCTAGACTCAGCAGGTTCCGGTTTCTTCTTGAACAACACTGGCACTAGGTGTTGGGAAATCCTAAAAAATATGGTTAGAAAGAAATCATGGGGAGACAAAGACACACAAAAACATGTTCGAGTCACAGGTGAGTCAAAGGCCATCAAGGAGCTGAATGAGAAGATGGACTTATTAGCCAAGAAATTGCTAGCAAAAGAAGACGGGGAATTTGATGATGAGGCGCAAGTGAAATTTATGCACCAGCAACAGGGGTACAGAAACAATGATTATTCTTGGAGGAAAGATAAAAAAATTCATGGAAGGACCCAAACAATTTCCTGCAAGACCCCGATGCCAAACCACAACCGTCGGCAGAGGACAAGAGAAATGCGTTGCTCAATCAAGTAATCAAGTAGAATCAAGAACTCATGAGCACGTTTGGCCAATAGATTAAGCAACAAGGAGAATTTATGAATCAATTTGGGCAAACTTTGCAAAGTCATGGGGCTCATATGAGAACTATGGAGACATCGTTAGCACAGATGGCAGTTGAGATAGAAAATCTAAAAAAGCCAATACAACAAGGTTTTCTTGGAAATACAAATGTTCCAGGAGGAAATCAACAAGCCAAGGCAATTCTGTTATGGAGTGGAAAGAAGATTTTAAACTCTAAGGCCGATGAACCAAGCACACCCCTGCCAGAAACCACAAGTGAGGCCACAGAGGAGGTTACAATCACAGAGCTGATGGAGGATGTGGTAGAGGATGCCACACCAGAACCCATTGTTGAGGAAGAGACTCAAAAGAGGACACCATATGTGCCACCACATCAGAGGGCACAGACTGTCCCAGTCATGTATCCAAATAGTTTGAAGGCTAAGAAAGTGGACGCTCAGTTCAAAAAGTTCCTAGATAGTTTTAGGAAACTTTCTATCAACATTCCTCTATTAGAAGCAATAGAGTAGATACCCTCTTATGGCAAGTTTATGAAAGATATAATTACCAAGAAAAGGAAGATTCCTGATACTGAGGTGGTGGTTCTTAAAGAGCAAGTGAGCGCCTTCATTTTGGGCACATTACCACCAAAAAGACAAGATCCAGGCTGCTTCAATATTTCATGTTACATCGGCAAAGTGAAATTCGGCGAAGCATTGTGTGACTCTGGGGCAAGTATTAATTTGATGCCTCTTTATACTTTCAAGAAGATGGGACTTAAAGAATCAAGACAAAGCAACATGATGATTCAGCTAGAAGATAATTCTGTGGTTAAGCCATATGGTATTTGTGAGGATGTACTGATTAAAGTTGACAAGTTTGTATTTCCAGTAGATTTTGTGGTAATGGAAATGCAAGATGACCAAGGGAATGAGCTACTCCTTGGAAGACCCTTCCAAGCTACTGCAGATATGATACTCGAAATGGGAAGAGGTCGTCTGACATTGGGAATAGCGGATGATAGATTTGAAATGGTTATGCCACCAAGTACTACCCAATCACAGGTAAAGGAGCAATGTCGCATGGTGAAACATTTTGGTCAAAACATTTTTATTTGTTTAGGGAAGCCATTTCTAGATATGGCTCATGTAATGACCAAGGTCAATAAGGGGACACTGGCTGTAGATATTATGGAACAAACCAAAGTTGTTTCTCTTTGTAGAGATGTGGGTTATCCAAATGATGAAGAGGAGGAAATTCCTCTTTCTACTGAAGATGATGCAATAGCAAGTTCTATCCTTGACGCATATCCAGAACTACTCCTTGAAGCTTGCCTTGTCAACATAATGCATGACTGGATGAGAAGCAAGTCATTACAAGAATGTGTCAAGATGCTTCAAGTGCTTACGTGCTATTATGCCAAGCATTATGAAGATCTTGGGCCACTCCCACCACCGCTTCAATCATCATTGATCAGTACACCAGAGTTAGAACTGAAGCCACTGCCTCCTCATTTGGAGTATGCATTCTTAGCTGATGGTGAAAGACTACCGTTGATTATTTCGACATATCTGAGTGCCGGTGAAGAAGAGCATTTGATGATTGTGTTGAAGAACCATTGTGGCACATTCGGGTGGTCAGTTGTTGATATTAAGGGGATTTCCCCTACACTTTTCTAGCACAAGATCCGGCTCGAGGAAGGAGCCAAGTCTATGATTCATCCACAATGTCGACTCAACTCGAGCATGATGGAGGTCTTCAAGAAAGAGGTGATCAAGCTCCTTTCTGCAGGCATCATTTACGCTATCTCAGACTCGACGTGGGTAAGCCCCACACAGGTAGTCCCTAAAAAGGGGGGGAATCACTGTCACTCATAACTTGTTAAACAAACCGGTCACGACCCGATTGGTAACCGGGTGGCGTGTGTGCATTTATTACTGTCGCTTGAACTCCGCTACGTTAAAAGATCATTTTCCTCTTCCATTCTTCGATCAAATTTTAGAGCGACTAGCTGGTCGATCTCATTTTTGTTTTTTATACGGCTACTCTGGCTATAATCAGATCTCCATTGATCATAAGGACCAAGAGAAGTCTACCTTCACTTGTCCCTACAGAACATTCACATACCGCTATATGCCTTTTGGCTTGTACAATGCACCGACAACCTTTCAGCGCTGCATGCTTGCTATTTTTTCTGATATGGTTGAACACTGTTTAGAGGTTTTCATGGACAATTTTTCCATCTATGGTGCGTCATTTGATGAGTGCCTGTACAATTTGGATAAAGTTTTACAAAGATGTGAGGACACACATTTAGTTCTCAACTGAGAAAAGTGTCATATGATGGTTAGTGAAGGAATTGTGCTTAGACACAAGGTGTCTAGCAAGGGGCTGGAGGTAGATCCAGTCAAGATTGAGGTTATTTCAAAATTACCCCCACCTAATTCAGTTAAAGGGGTAAGGAGTTTTCTCAGTCATGCAGGATTTTATCGCCGCTTTATAAAAGATTTCTCAAAAATCACTAAACCGTTGTCTGAATTACTTGAGAAAGATGTGATGTTTGATTTCAATGAAAAATGCTTGCATGCTTTCAATATACTTAAGGAAAAGTTAATTTCTACACCGGTTGTTCAAACGTTGAATTGGACTAAGCCTTTCAAGCTCATGTGCGATGCTTCAGATTTTACAGTAGGGGCTATCCTTGGGCAACATTTCGAAAACAAACCCGCAGTAATTTTCTATGCATCAAAGACTTTAAATGAGGCACAACTTAACTACACCACAACTGAAAAGGAACTTCTCGTCGTGGTTTTTGCATTCGAAAAATTTCAGAAATATCTAGTAGGGTCAAAATTTGTGGTATGGACGGACCAAGCCGCCATAAAATGCTTGATGGAAAAGAAAGATGCCAAACCTAGATTGATTAGGTGGATCTTATTGCTGCAAGAATTTGGCATTGAAATTAAGGATAAGGCAGGAATTGAGAATGTGGTTGCAGACCACTTGTCTAGGTTAGAGCGGGTAGATGAGAAGGATATTAATATACCCATTATCGCGACATTTCCTGACAAGCAAATCCTTTCTTTAAAATCTAAGGATCCATGGTTTTCATACATTGTTAATTATCTTGCATGTAAAATAATACCAGATGATTGGACTTATCAAGAGAAAAAGAAAATTTTCCATTCTTTGAGATATTATTTCTGGGATGATCCCATCTTGTTGAAGCAATGTAGGGACGGCGTTTTGCACAGGTGTGTACCAGAGATAGAATATGACAGTGTACTTAGTCACTGTCATACACTACCAACTGGTGGTCATCATGCGAGCTCAAGAACGGCGGCCAAGGTGCTAGAGAATGGTCTTTATTGGCCTACACTCTTCCGAGACGCCTACGAATATGTGAGAAGATGTGATTCTTTTCAAAGGGCAGGTAATATTTCCAACCGGCAAGAGATGCCCCTCAACGTGTTTCAAGAAGTTGGAGTATTTGATCTATGGGGCATCGATTTTATGGGACCCTTTGTGTCCTCGAATTCTAATTTATACATTTTACTTGATGTTGGGTAGAGGAAATACCCACAAGGACTAACGAGACTGTTGTAGTGTGCATGTTTGTGAAAGATCATATTTTCTGCAGATTTGGTGTGCCAAGGATGATTATTAGCGATGGAGGCACCCACTTCAAGAATAAAAAGTTTGTTGCTTTATTGAGAAAGTACGGGGTGAAGCACAATGTTGGTACCCCATACCACCCGCAAACACAAGGGCAGGTCAAAGTGTCGAATAGAGAAATTAATAAAATTTTGGAGCGCACAGTGGCTTCGACAAGAAAGAATTGGAGTACACTACTACCGGATGCATTATGGGCGTATAGGACCGCATTTAAGACACCTATAGGCACTATGCCTTTTAGGTTGGATTATGGGCGGGCTTGCCATTTGCCGGTAGAGTTGGAACACAAGGCGCACCGGGTGCTACGAAAGCTTAATTTAAGTTATGATGATGGAGGGAAGAAGCAAATGCTAGAGCTCAATGAGTTAGATGAACTGAGAATGAACGCTTATGAAAACTCGAGGATTTACAAAGAAAGAACAAAACAAATTCATGATCGTCACATTCAACTGTGTGTTTTCAAAAAGGGAGATCGTGTGTTACTGTTTAACTCAAGGTTGAAGTTGCATCTCGGGAAATTGAAATCCTGGTGGAGTGGACCTTTTGTTGTGGAGGAGGTGCGCCCACATGGTGCTATTATGGTGCGAGATGGAGAGATAACGTTCCTAGTTAATGGTCAAAGGTTGAAGCTTTACTTTGGCGAGGACTACATGAGAAAAGTACATGAGGTTAAACTCATGGCACTTAAGGATTAATGAAGAGCTTTATTGCGTCTAGCCTAAGACATTAAAGTAGGGCGCTTGTTGGGAGGCAACCCAACCATCAGTAGTATTAATTTGTAGTTCTTTCATTTTCTTTTGCATTTACAAGTTAGTTTTGTTTAATTTCGTTTTTGTGTGTAAAAATGATACCTTAATCATTTTGTTCAGTGTGCAGTACTGAGTTAGAGTCGATACAATCAACCAAAGTGTCGATGGTAGCGACGTGGGTACAGGGAAGTGGCTGTAGAAAATTTTCTGAGTTGATACCATCGACGGCCTCATCGATGGTATCGACCTACCATCAGCGACGTCGAAGAAAATAATAGCTCCAGGTTGATAGTATCGACCAGGAAGTCGATACTCACGAGATCCCTGAAGATTTATAGAAGAATTTGTCTCAGTGAAGTCGATACCATCGACGGCCTTGTCAATGGTATCGACACGACAACAGTAAGGAAGTGGCATCCGGGCCTCGCGAGGGTACTCGAACCATGAAGATTTAATACTATCGACACCCAGTCGATAGTATCGACGCTCCACGTCACCGATCCACGAGAAGAAATCAATGGGACCTGCCAATTTCAGAAGTCGATCCATGGGATGGGTTGATACCATCGACTCTTGTTGATAGTATCGACGCATCATCGATCCGGGCCCCCACATCAAGAAATTGACAACCATAGATAGTCGTGAAGAGAAGATTGTGATCCAAGTGTCGATACCATCGACACCCCATCGATGGTATCGACAGAGCAACATGAGCGACGGGTTCTGTTAAAAAAGGAGGTGTTGTTTCTAAATTCTATTCACATCTTCAGAGTGAATCCCCTCAACTTGTGCATTGAGCATTGCTGAGCGACCGGAGGCCTTTATTGAGTGTCAAGGGATTGAGATATCTTATTCGAGCTCTTCACTGAGTAGAGATCTTTTCCGATCTTCATCGAGCTCTATTTCTTCTTCTCCATTCCTTTCTATTCACGATGGTGAGGACGGCAGGAGCTTCATCGTCTTTGCATGCGGCCCCGATGGAGATTGAGACGTTTTTTCCTCCACCACCTGACTCCATTCCTCGTCTGAGGATCATTCATCCCTCGGCAAATGTAAAGAAGATCTACAAGGAGCTGATAAAGTGAAAAATTGAACCGACCCGATATGTTGATCGGACCATGATCCGTGACTTCAAGTTTGAGGCCAACCTCGCTTATGTTCTTCAAGGGCAAGTAAAGAATACAACCAGGATGTTTCAAGGTGTCCAGTACCACGCTGAAGGGCATCCTTTTTTTGGTGAGTGGCCAACGTACAAAGAACTTGTGGTGGAGTTTATGGCATTGTTTGACATATGCGTCGTGCCCAACGACATTGTCGCCACCGATCGATAATGGATCAAGGGTCGTGTTTCTTTCCGGCTTTTCAACAATGACTATACCATCACCCTTGCTTAGTTTAATTCAATCTACAACTGGTATCATTCTTCGAATCAGCACACGAGGATGGACAACCAGACCGATTATGATGAAATCTTTGCCCAGCTGGTGACTGCACCTCCAGGCAAGTCTGTCATCTATCATAATACAGCCGTCGCTAATTTCGAGCATCCATTTGTGCGGATTCTACATCGCATGTTGTGCACTACTTTATTTGCTCGAGGCAACCTTTCACTAAGTAAGTTTCAGGAGATAGACTTATTCTTTCTTTATAAGATGTTGAAAAGAGAAGAGCTCAAATGGGGCGCGTCTTTCTTAACGCATGTGATGGACGTGCGGAGGAGTACTAGATGAGCCCCTATCCACTTTGGGGGGCTTATCACACCGCTCACTCTCTATCTTGGGCAGGATGTTTCCCAACTCACTCTGTTGGTCAACAAGAATAAAGTCAATCTGCATCATCTACATCGCTCGAATCTTCTTACGCTCCATGATGGCGTGGTCTATGCACATTGCCATGTCAATAAAGAGTACCAGGAGTGCGCGCTTCCAGATCCTTTCTTCCACATCCAGGAAGCTCAACACTTTCGGTGGCCCATAATTGCCATCGACGACTCTGACGAAGAAGAAGACGGTGACGACAATGACAATGACGAAGGCGACGAGCATGAGGAGGAAGAGGAGGCTTTCAATCCTCTTCATGCATGAGTGGCACCGCAGAAGCGTCCACGCTTCTACCCGGGTGCATCATCCTCTTCACAGCCTCCACCACCACATCCCTCTCAACAATGAGAGGATGTCTATTCTATGCAGGATATGTACACCATGCTGTAGAATATCCAGAAGACACAGTAGCAACACACTGCCTCCTTCGTTGGTATTCAGGATACTACGAACCGGCTATTCTTAAATCAACAAGCCATTTATGAGAACGAGCGCATCCTCTTCGCCAACCAAGAAAATATTCACGACAGGTTGCATAGGATGGAGATGCAACAATAATCGTTCTATGATCATTACTGGAGCCAAAATTTCTTTGGGGGATATCCTCAACCTCCACTGATGCCCCCATATGATCCAAATTTCCAGGTGCAATATCCATCATGGGATCCCACCACCCCACAATACCCATCACCTGAACAATAAATGGTATCACTGTTCCACCTATTAAGATTGTTTTTTACTATGAGGCCATAGTCGGATTCAAGCTTGGGGGGGGGGAGATGGAACAATTTCTATCTTTTATTTTTAGTTTTTATCATTTATAGCCTTTTCTTTTATTCTAGCAATTTTCTTAGTTTTTAGGATCCACATGCTATCTAGTGTATCTGTGGATGTCTAATATAATGTGTCATCTCTTTGTTTGTCACATGGGAGTCATGGGTCAATTTGAAAATTTTTAATGAACTTGCAAGCTCGCTTTGTTTAAACTTGAGCATATGACTTATGAAAATAATTGGGTTTGTCAACTTTAAAACATAAGACCACAACTATACATGCCTACGATTCAGGAAAAGTGGACGGAAGTAGATGTTGAGCCTAAACTGAACAAATGGTAATGAGATTTTAATCTAAAATAAGAGAGAGAAACCTCTTGATTTTACACGTCAGTAAGGAGGGACATATAATATCCTCCAATGGTTATGTCAATTAATCTTGTGATCTATCCACTTCATCTTATCTAGACTCCACCATAAGAATTGGGAGCACTATACAGTTTGTCATCCCTTGATTGCATATCATGTAGATAGGATTGCATTGTAGTTAGTGTTTAAATTTGTTACATTGAAAGAAAAGAGAAAAAAAATGTTGCATTATAATCATGCATTCACAAATTTTATAATGCATGTCAATGTCATTTTAGTTGCATTTTGCATAATTTCAATCATTTTTTTCATGATGTGCCTTGCTTCTTCAGAAAATAAGGAACTTGTTTCATACTTTCTGAAGATATATATAAAAAATATAGTAGTTATGAAAATAAGCCCAAGACAAAGATGTGTGAATTTCATCTTAGTTCATGAAGCAAAGTGAGGGCTGAAAAAAAAGAAGAAAAAAAAGTGAAAATGAGGAAGAGGAAGGAACTTGTGCACATACATAATAAAAAGAACAAGCACATGCGTAGTTTTGTAGATATTCTGTCTCTCGTTGGGATAGAATGATAGTGCATGCATCATTCCACCTAAAATGTAGCATTAGGTCATTTTCACATGCATTTTTCATCATGATAGGTCATTAATTTCTGTGTTGCATGATTGACTGTTATGTGCTTCCATTTCTTCCACAACCACCTATTCCATCCACCCGTTGCTCTAATTGGTAGGCCACCTGTGATTATCTCCTCATTCATTAATATCAGGAGATCTGCTTCCATTTAGATGGTAGTTAGGAAAGGAGCAATGTAGATAGGAGATCACAAAGATGCACCAAGCCTAAACTGGAGGATTTTATTATATTAACTGCATTATTTGATAGTGTTCGCCAATCTTGGGGGGTATTTCTTATGGATGATCATTGTTTCCTAGAGGGTAATTACCATTCTGTGGTTAGTGAGGGCCGGTATGTGAATGTCTGGTGGGGATCATATGGCAAGGTCTGTTGTGATAATATGTTCTTTAGTTGACCCTCGCAATTTTTTATTCTATAGTTTTGCTGCTCGAGGACGAGCAATGTTTAAGCTTAGGGGAGTTTGATGTGATGATTTTAAGTCATTTTTATAGACTAGTTTTACATGCATTTTATGTGTTTATTAGTCACTTTTGTGGTTAGTATCGCATGATTCATTCACTTTAGTCTATAATCTCATTTTGTAACAAATTTCTCATATTTTATCTTTTTGATTATAAATGATCATATTGATGTGTTTCAGCATTAGCTGATTTGGCTTTATCTTGAAATTTCAGGAAGAAAGGATATACACATCTGTTGATACCATCGACATCTGTCGATAGTATCGACACGGTCATAGTGAGACAACCGCAAGGAGACAAGATGAGTCATTACCATCGACTAGGAAGTCGATGGTAGCGAGATACCTATAGTGAGCCAACAATCAACCAGTCGATACTATCGACACAAAGTTGATACTATCGACATTGCCCAGCTTCAATGTTGGATTGGTGATAAAAGTGACGCCTAAAGGTGTTGATACCATCGACACTAAATTTGATGGTATCGAGTCTGCATCAGGCGGAACGTCAGAAAAAGAAGCCTTGTCGATATTCTGGCGGGTCTGCGTCGATGGTATCGACGCCGTCAGATCAGGTTATGTTACAGATCGATTTTAATCAGACGGTGGTGATCTTTTGGCGATCAAAAGTGGTGCATAAACCTAATTACGACGGCCCTAAGTAGGGAATCACGTCATTGGTCATTGCACAAGTCTCAAGGAGAGGTGGAGAGAAGAACGGAGCCCAGAATCATGCCCCGATCGTTTCGAGAGCCACAAAAGACATTTTCCACCGCCGGAAGGCTGTCGATCGCGCATTCTACGTCAAGGAATGCCCATATCTCCTCTGTTTAGGGGTTTACATCACTTTCATTCACGTTTTCTCCATGTTTTCCCTTTCTCTTATCATGTCTTTCATTGAGATGAACATGCAGGGCTAATCCCCTTTGTCTTTAGGACCGGGAGTAGCCCGGGTGATGGTTGTATGACATTTTTACCATAGTATTTCATAATTTGTCTCTAAAATCTGTGGTATGATTTTATTTTCTCCATTATATCATTATGATTGATCACCCTAATGATAATCTAATGCCTTTAATTACTTTGAAAGAAGAATTAATAGTTGAACAGAGACGAAATTCACATTAACTAATAAATCCTTTGAACAAGGTGATGTACGGTTAATGGTGGAAACCCAGAGTATGGTCCTCATGCACCTAGTTTAGGGTATAGGTTACTACTATCATGGAACCGACCTAGATTTAGGTAGTGAATTGTATCACAAAAGTGAGCAATTCTGAATACAGACCACTACCCAGAATGAGAGACATATTAGCTTAACTATGTAGAAATTAATATAACGAGAACCCATGGTGAAACTGTAATCCTAAAGATTCCCATTTGAATTGATTAAACTAAACATTTAATCGATTGTGTTGTTTTCTTTTATTTTTATTTTCTTTTTCAATCAACTCTCAAAACCTTTTAATTGGTCTAGTTGATCGCGCGTAGTTAGTAAGTTGTCTACCGACAGTTCAGTGTCCCTATATTTGACTCGGGCCTCACAAAGGCCTATATTACTCTGACGTGTGCACTTGTGTTATATGCACGGTAACATCGTGTCACATACGTCATTGAGTATTGTCATTCTCTAGACATTCAATCGGTTCTATCACTATCTCATATGACTGAACCAGAAAGAATTGGAAGCTTGCCTTTGATGTTTATCAAATCAATCTTAATGTATCCCACCAATCAGCCTATGATTCGCTCTCAGGGCATACATACCAATAGACTCCCACTTGCACCACGATCCAATCACCCTTGAATCATATTCATAGTGATCTTCAAACATGTCCCACATGTTACTGTACTTCTAGTGCTAACATAGTGAGTTATGGAAACACCTTGCCAAAGTTGGTATTAATTGCATCTCTCTCATCTCTTCACTGTACATCACACGTATGAGATGGAGGTGCCGTAATATGCGATCTAGTATTCCTTTGCTAACCTTTAGCCACATTGCATGACCAAGTACCCAACTTGTCGTCAATGACCAGAATAACTATAAGTTCATCTCATGAACTTCTCGATCTATATAGTATCCACTGTTGTTCTCTAACACACAGATACTCAGCTTTTCCTTTTAAATAGCTTTATTGGAACGTTTCCAATTATCAACAAACATTCACTTTTATATATATCCCATATATATATATATATATATATATATATATATATATATATATATATATATATATATATATATATATATATATATATTGCGATTATTTTCTGTCCTCTTCGGAAGTTCGCATCAGTGTAACTCTTTACAGTGAACCCTTCCTTATTTCCATAGAACTAGTACTTCTCAAGCACTTATCAAGTTCTCATGGTATTCCAGTAACCCTTACTGGAACTAGACAGAGACATCCACTCATCATGTCCCACATATGAGTTATCAAGATGAGCATATCATATTGTCATGTCCTACATACAAGATGAATGCCTTTTATTCTTGCTATGTCTATACATGCAAGATAATGGGATGATTACATACATGATAGATCCATATCTATTCTTAGTGTTCCCATTCTTCATAAGAATTGGACACTTGGCCTTGGGATACTAACTCCATGTAACATGGACAAGTTTTCTCCCACTGAATCTATGCACACTGAACCCTTCAGTGTAGATTCCCAATGTATGCTCTCTTTTTTTAGGTCAAGAGGTTTTTGAGAACTATCTCTATAGATCTCTATTCCTATTACATAGGAAACATCTCTATCTTCCCTAAAGATAATTTCCACTTTGGATTTCCATTTTAGAACATTTCCATTTCACATCAACATGTGGAATGTCAATACACTCCCACAAAATCACAAATCTTTCCTTTATCTTTGATATATCAGTCAAACATTTTGACTATATTATCAAAGTAAAGATCCAGTTCTGAGTTGCTTGTACTCAATCAATCACATTGATTAGTCCATTGTAACTTATAGACTTCATTTGCATTAATGGATTCATAAACGTTATAGGTTGTTTCATGTATACATCCTTGTTTTATTCCTCATAGGAATGCGGTTTTAGTATCCATATGCCAAATCTCTTAGTCATTAAGTTGCAATTAACAAGCATCATCCTTTTCAAAATGTTATCCATGTGTCTTAATGCTTAAAACTCATTTGCACTTATGGATTTCATCCCAATGGGTGTTACCATTAAGGTCATACCTTATGGTTCACATGGAATTCATTTAGGATGTAATGGTCATAAACCATAACTCAAAATCCAGTTCCTCATATACATCTAGATAGTTGATTCATCACATGACCAACTCATCTCATAGATAATCGAGGTGTATCCATCAAGGATATAAGAACTCACAACTCCTTGTGATTCTTAATGTCCTTTATTAGTGTGGGGTATTCTTTATTAAGAAGAAATTAGTTATTTGATAATCATCCTCTAACTCCATAGAGTATGACTCCTTATTGATTTAGACATCACCATGCCTTAATCATGATACACTATCATAATCACTCATAAGGTTCTCAAACATTTGGTTCAAGTATTTCATTCATTGATCTCATCAAGAATTAACACTTTACCAAATCCGTACTTCATCTATGATATTCTTGAACACTTCAAGATGTTCATATTGGTATTTCTCTATACACCGTTTGAAGTATTGACATTTTCTCCAATAGGTATGTAAATACATCACATGTATTATACCTAATAGGATAATCATTCTCCCACTACTATTAGTGAAGATTGATTGATCATGTCTAAGAGATTCATGTCTCTTACTGGTTCTCTAACCAAAAGAGTCTAACTTATCCATCATATGGAAACTAGAAATGAATTTCTCATGATTTATGCTAATTTGATTGTTTGAGTTATCAATAACTTTTAGGTATCATTTTATCTTATGCATACCAAGTATCACAAGATAAGCAAGGCATTGCCACAAAGAAACATCAACTTTATTAATTGCCATCATCATAAAATATGCAAAAATTAAAGTGTTTCTATACATTCGCAAATATGAAATAGCAGTTCATAACTGTATTACATGCCTTTAAGGCTGAAAATAAACTAAAGTACTCCTAACTATGGTGGCAACACTTGCCTCATTTATTGAGTGCTTTACATTTTATATCTTGGTGTCATATACCTCAAAAATGTTACAAGTTTATTTCATGACACCTTCAGGTGGAGACGTATGTCGCCTCCTTCTTATTTAGTTCTTCCAGATAGAGTGGGCAATTCCTTTTCCAATGTCCTAGATTTTGAGAATGGTGGAAATTGCCTCTCTTGGTCATGCCTCCCTTGGCCTTGAGAGCTAAAGATGCCTTGGACTCCTGGCTAGCATCAGAACCCTTCTTAGCTTTGCATTTTCCCTTGCGCTTGGACTTGCCTTTCTTGTTGCTGATCATCATCACAGACTTAGTCATGTCCTTCTTCATCTGTGTCTCTTCTGTCCTCAACATGCCCAACAACTCTGTCAACGGCTTGTCAAAGTTGTTCATGTTGTAGTTCATCACAAACTGACTGTAAGATTCTGGCAACGATTGCAGTATCACGTCAGTAGCCAACTCTTGGCTCAGAGGAAATCCCAGTCTCGTCAGGTTCTCCACATACCCAATCATCTTGAGTGTGTGAGGACCAACTGGATCTCCTTCTGTCATGATGCACTTGAACAATGCCCTGGAGACATCATATCTCTCTTGCCGTGCTTGATCTTCATACATGTTCTTGAGATGCTGAATCATCTCAATGACACCCATGTTCTCATGTTGTCTCTACAACTCGTGGTTCATGGAGCACAACATCAAGCACTTTGCATCAATGACATCATCAAAATGCTTCTTGTAAGCATCCCTTTCTGCCTTTGTGCGGTAGGAACGGGTTCCTCTGGAACTGGAGTATCCAGGACATAGAGCTTTCGCTCTTGAGTGAGAACAATTCTCAATGTCCTAAACCAGTGGTGGAAGTTAGTCCCATTCAACTTGTCCTTTTCAAGGACCAATCACAACAAAAAGTGATTGTTGTTTGTTGTCATTTGTACTACAAAAGGAAATATATGCAATTTAGTCCAAAACTCAATTTTGACTTATTTGATTGATTTGAAAGGTTGACAATATAATTAGGACTTTAATTAATTATCACTCCCACTATTTTTGTTCAAATTGATAGCCCTCACCATCAATTCAAAAGATTGCAGCATATAATCTTCTAGTGGGCAAGATCATGAAATCCTCTAAGTCATGGACCAGCTAGGGCTGTCACCCACAACTTAGATCTTCCAGGTAGGCAACTTTTACCAATTGCATCATATGCAACTCTTGAAAGATGTCATATGCAACTCCTTGCCATGATCATCTCCATGCCTCAAGGTGCTAGATCCTATCTAGGTCACCTTGTTAAGTCTGACCCAAAGCCAACACGATGAATATGCAACCTGCTAGGGCAGGCCCACACATTCATCCTTCACGCTTCCACGAGATAGATGGTGCACCACGCTATTTAGTGCGTGCCCACACTTGGCCGATCAAGCTTTTTACGTGTGTTGCATTTGGAAGGCATCTAAAACTTTAATATTTAATGAGGGATTTGGTTTTATAGGTACATATACATATCCAATCACCACAATATATAGTATATATCATATACATGCTATATCCCACAGAAAACATGTGAAATGGTAAAATCGATGATTATGGCCATCCTAATGTGATTCCTCGAGCCGTCCGAGTTGATCAACTCATGTGTCGATCGGTTCATCACATGAGCCGATCATTTCATGGTCCTGGTCCAACTCAAATTGACTTTCAAATTTGTCTCTAATTAATCAAATATCAATCCTTGTCCAAATTGAATTTGTACAAGTGAAACAAATTGTATTTGCAAAATAGTCTTCTGAATTTCCAAACAATCTCGGTTGGACCAGTTGAGTCGATCGGTTCAACCCTTGAACCGGTTGGTTTATCCTGTCTTGATCCAATCGGTTCATCACATGAGTCAATCGGTTCAACAACCTGAGCTGATCAGTTGGAGCAGCAGACTGTGCAAATCAGTCAATTGCAGTTTCAATCAATCTGATACTCTAATCAATCGGTCCAACACCTTGAACACTATGATATTGAGCTATCAATTGATTGGGTGTTTAATTGAACTACTAAAATCCTTTAGTAATCAATCTAAACATCGTTTGTGGATAAACTCCTCTTCCAGGTTAAATCCCATGTGTGTGACCCTGCAGGTCCATTTCGCGTTGGCAGTGAAAGTCCATAACAGTTATGACTTCACAAGCAAAGAGCGGTGCCTAGTCACACATCAGTGCTACCCAAGTGAAATATAAAGTTGGAGAACAACTTTCAATCCTACAATATGTGAATGGTGTTACAGTGAATGTATAATTCATGTGTCACTGATATCCCGAATGAACTCAAGGCATGGAACAATCATACTTTCAATGTTCATTCACTTTCTTGATCTCAGAGTAGATTGGAGGAGATATGTATGACATCAATATCACATATTGATTCACACATGAGTGCACACACCTATCTCAATCCTACTCATCAAGTGGACATGGATATGAAACTCCCTCAGGAGGGACAAATCCCATATCTATCACTCACCCTTCAAAAGCCCCATGTGTCAAAGCCACCCAATCATCACCTTTATAACAACCCATGTTTCAGGACTGCGTTTGATGACGTCAAAGTGTACCCAACGACATGTGTTGAGTGTAGTGATTTCAGGTCAAAGAATCACACTCACCACCATCACTGTGAGAACTGACTGTGACTACTATGTCATGGTTCCATGTATCAAACTCACGGTGGGTCTATCCGGTAAACTTGTTCTCTAACAAGTACCTATGTGTTTGGTTTGATATCTCCATATCATGACTAATGAGATTCTGTCATCAACCAATACCACAATCTAGTCTTGTGTGTCATTGTTGTCTATCTACCTTCCACAATGACATCTGACTAGGGACATAACAAGAATGTACAAACTCTTAGCATCCGTATGATCTCATCATTCAGGTCCTGAACCTGAAGGCATACGTCATTTACTATTGTCATTCTCTAGACATTCAATCTATTCTATCACTATCTCATATGACTGAACCAGAAAGAATTGGAAGCTTGCCTTTGATGTTTATCAAATCAATCTTAATGTATCCCACCAATCATCCTATGATTGTCTCTCAGGGCATACATACCAACAAAAACAACATGACATTAATACACCGTGCTTCAGCAACCGACATAACTAGCATCACATTTCCACAAGATAAATAATGCAACATGCCTTCGCATACCCATGCTTGGTCAATAAAGTCTTTCATGTGTGTTCTTATGGAATTCATCCAAGACTTAATATTTAATTGAGATATTTTATTTGTAAATACATATACATATCCAATCACCACACACTTTTAATATGTATAGTATGCATACTATATCAAACAAAATATGCAGTCACAAAAATCCAAGACTTAATATTTAATTGAGATATTTTATTTTCAAATACATATACATATCCAATCACCAAACACTTTTAATATGTATCGTATGCATACTATATAAAAAAAATATGCAGTCACAAACATCGAGTGATGGTTATGGTAATAATTATACAATTCTTTGGAGCCACAAAGAATGGGTCCACCTAAAGTCATACATTAAATGAATTAACATGTACTAGAAAAATCTTGTGTTGGGAATAGGTTGGTTGGTCAATTCGACCTTCCATTCGATCAGTTGGTCCTCCTGTAAGTTTAATGATCTCCATTGGTCAGTCGAATGGCTCCTAGATCAAGTGGTTTGTTGGACTCTTCCATTCTATTGGTTGGGCCTCCAGCCGATCGAATGGCTCCTCTAGTCCTTTAGTTGATTGACTCAACTTCCAATTGATTGACTCGCCTGGTCAGAATGCCTTCTTCTTGCCAAAAATAGAAACTAATGCTAATCCTATCTATATTTATATTTTGCAATATGAATACCTTGAGTTCCATTCATGGGGAGCATAGGGGGGCATACTTTAATTACATTAGGGGAAGAAGGAGGAAGGTTTGGTATGTTAGTTAAATATATAAAGTAAGAAATAAATCATCCAACCACACAATCATCCAAGGGGAATTGGCCATAACCATGCATACATACACCATCAAAACTCATTTCTGGGTGACGTGTATGAGTTGCATATATATCATATCATAGATATAGAGGATGTATATGACATTGCCTAGAGTATGTGGTATTCAATCAGATATGTGCATTAACCATTTAAATGTTTGCATGGTATGAAAAATAAATGATAATTGTTTTTTGATCATATTGATTTAAGTCTTGATTCACTATAAATTGGCTTGGCTCTGATACCACTGCTAGGAAATGTGGAAACAGAGATGGCAAAAAAATTAATTTTTTTGTCCATATACCCTAACTAGCAATCACATAAAAAATGATGTATTAGGAAAGATGGTGCAAGATGTACCTTGTCCTAAAGCAAGTCCAACAAATATCCTTGCATGGATATTTGCTCCCTTTACAAGTAGTACACATATGGTAGTTGACAATGTCCTCCTGGTGTAACACCCACAAATAGTGGTTGACGGAATCCTCCTAGATTAGTAGAAAAAACTTCCACACCTTTATGTAGTCCATGCGGACCACTGGGAACTCCATGTAGTGCTTCTTGAACCGATGACAAGGAGCAGACCTTTTGTTTGTCAATGTGCTAACATCAAATTCCTTCTCCCTTCTTGTCACTCATTTTTCGGGTAAGACTTCTTAGGCTCTCACACTACCATAAATGTGAGAAGATAAGTATGTTGAGATCCTTTGCTACCCCATCCTTATATAAGAGTGGATGGCCTAGGGTTTCCAAAACCCTTGAGAGGCAAAAGGTCACCTTTCTTGACTAGACGACGGTTGTGCATAGCCAATCAGTCAATTTTACTATCCAATCAGTTGACTAGCACAACTAGTTGGTCAATTTTCTTTGTAACGAAGCAATAACACTGGCTTTTAATTTCCAAGATTATTGGATGTCATTGAGCTTATCATTAATTATTTGACCTAGTCCATGGTCATTTTCAATCTTCATTTGATCAAGTCATACTGGTTAGTTTGATTGAGATATAATCTAGTTTGTCAACTAGACATTCTAGTCGGTTGAGTGGTGTCTAGTCAGTTGATAGGACATTCCATTCGGTTGACTAGACATTCTAGTTGGTCAATTGATAACTAGTATTATTTAGATTGATTATATAAACACTTTAGTAATAAAGTTAAATCTTGTCCCTTAGTAAACTCCTTTTCCGTTTGCATCCTATATGTGTGACCCTATAGGCCCCAAATTACATTGGAATTGAATATCCATAACTAGCTTATGACATCACAAGAAATGAGCAGTATCTAGAAACACATCCTTTCTACGTAAGTAGTTGGAAAGTTAAAGAACAACTTCAACCTACACCTATGATCAATGTTACCATGATCATATAGTTCCTTTGTCTCTAATATCTAGATTGAATGTGAGGTATGTAATCATCACCCTCTTAATACTCAATATTTGTTTCTTAAACTAGAAGAGAGTGTGTACATGAGCTCAATAGCAAATATTGACTCACATGAGTATGGTCATAAGTTTCTCAGTCTTGTTTATCAAGTGGCCAAGAATTCGACTCTGGAAGGAAGGAAAATCCCATCTACATCACTAATAGTCAATCCCCATGTGTCACAAAGTACTCACACATCACCTTTATAGCAACCCTTATTCAAGGTCATGTTGAATTATGTCAAAGTTCATCGAATGAACTGTCATGTGTGTAACAATTTCATGTCTAAGAACCACAATCATCATTATCACTTTGAGAGATGTATCTAACTACCATTCCATGTTTTCCATGTATCACTCTAACAAGTACCTATGTGTTTGACTTGATATCCAATATCATGACTAATGAGATTATGTCATCAGTCAAAACACATTCTAGTCTCGTGTTATTATTGTCATCTATTTTACTTCCAACATAACATCTAACTAGGGGCATAACAAGAATGTATATACTCTTATCATACATATGATCTCATTGTTCAAGTCCTTAATTTAAAAGCATATGTCATGAATTAGCATCATCATTTTTACATTTATCATGTCGTGTCATCATCTCATAACTGGGACAAGCACAATAGATGGAATTACCTACATTATTATCAAATCAAGTACATGATGCCCCCAAAAATTACCATATGATTAGCTCTATGAGCATACATACCAACATACACCATATCAATCAAGGCTTTGAATCTTTCTTTGACATGAGATATAAAGATTTTCATGGTCAATGTAGACAATCATCTTGTTTTGGAGGACATGCAAATGGAATTTATCAAGAGAAAAAAATCATAGCAAGCAATTTCTTGTCAGTGGTGAAGTAATTCATTTGAGCTTCATCCAAGGTTTTATTTTTATAGTAAATAGCTTGAGGTGTATGGATAATCCTTTGTCCTAGAAGAACCCCCAGTTCCATATCGGATGCATCAATCATGATCTCAAATACAAAGATAAATCAGGGGTTGCACAATCAGATCAGAAATTATTTGTGCTTCAAGTGATTGAAGGCTTCAATGCATTTATCAAAAAAATGAAGTCAACATCTTTCTCAAGTAAATATAACAATGGTCTAGATATCTTGCTAAAATCTTTGATGAAATGGTGATAGATGCCCACATAACCCAAGAAAGAATGGACATGAATTATAATGGAAGGAATATTCATGGTAGAATTGAGGCCTACTTTGGCCATGTCGACTTCCATTTTGTCTTTAGATACTCGGTGAATAAGAGTGATGCCCTTGGAACTAAGAAGTGACTTTTCTCCCATGATGGAACCAAATGGACTTCTATACATCTTTCAAGAATTATGGTGAGGCGAGTCAACAACTCATCAAAGGACTCCCCAAACATTGAAAAATCATCCATGAAGACTTCAAGAGAGGAATCAAGCATATTAGCAAAGATGGATGTAGCACAAATTTGGAAAGTGGAGAGGTACTGAAAAGCCTCCACTCTTCTATAAGCAAAGTGCCACTTGAAAAGGTAAAGGTAGTCTTTTCTTGATCTTTGGGGTGCGTTGTCACTTGGCAGTATCCAAAGTAGCCATCAAGAAAGTAATATAAGCTTTTCCCTTCCAATCTCTCTAGAATCTATTCATTTAACATTAAAGGAAAGTTCTCACATTTGTCTTGGAATTTATATATCAATAATCACACACATGCACCATGTGGATTTCACCATCACAATCATCATTTCACCATTTTCATTGGGGCCACGGTGATCCCACCCTTCTTGGGAATGACTTGAATGGGACTGACCCAAGGACTATTGGAAATGTGGTAGATGATCATGGCTTCAAATGACTTCACAACTTCTTCAATCACAACCTTCTTTGCATTTCAAAGCTTGTTTTGGCTTTGCATCATTCTCAAGATGGATTCTATTCACACTAAGAGTCAACATCTCTCAAATTGGTAATAGACCACCCAATGGATTGAATGTTTTTCCTTAGCAAAAAAATGAGAACATCTTGTTTTTTGGAGAATGAATAAAAGAAATGATCTTTGGGAGGGTGTCATTGGGACCGAGAAATGCATACTTTAAACATGAGGAAGTGTTTTAACTAAAGAACAAGAGGGTACTCAATAGAGTTCTTTAAAGTCTTTACATAAATAGAGGGCAGATCTTCACTCACAACAAATAACAAAGAATCACTCTTCTCTTCACTATCCTTTTTTTTTAATTAAAGCCAGGGGGTTCTCTTATTCATCCCACCCCCCTCGTGTGGGCTAAACTCAAAAAGAAATCAGGCATACATCTTCTGCTTATATCATGCAGGTATGACCCCACACCCTACACAAACCACAAAGGACATCAAGCACATGGAGAACAGAGAAAAGAAGATGTTAAACTACACGGAGACCGGTCGCAATATATGGGATGCCTCTTCTCTCCATATTAATACAACCTCAGATTCTCATCGGTAGCGAGGCCTGTTCAACACATATATATGTGTTGGTCATCACCGATCCCCATATGCCAAGTTCTTTGGAGGCGGAATTAACCAATTTATGCACACAGTTCCCGATGATACCTTGCTCACGTAGAACGTCACGTAGCTCTGTGATGAAGCGAGAAGCTTTCCAGGGTTCCTTCTTATTCATCCAAAGGATGTCATGTATACGAGGATCATCAACCTCCATGACAGCGATGTTAAGGTTATTCATGTCCGCGATTTGGAGCGCCACAGTGCATGCGGCCAAATAAGCAACAACACGATCCTCATCTTTCAGCCAAACTCGGAAAGCAAGGCGCACCCAACCTCTAGAATCGCGGATAAAGCCTGCTGCCCACCTTCTCATATGATCAGTGGGGTCTTTACACCGGCCAATAGTCACATTTAGCTTAAGATTAGCAAAGTCAGGCGGCTCCCATTTCACAAGGGAAACAAGCTTGATCATCGATGTCGGTTCAGCAATGCCTTGCTCTGCAATGTTCATGTAGAAATCAACTGATTCAAGCTTGACGAAGGCAGCATTCTTCAGAAAGTGGTTCATAATGTGTATCATGTTGCGCCACTTGGATTGGAGATTGATAATATCGTTATCAAACCTGCGGGCGCATTTGGAACCCCAAATAGACCAAACTGAAAGAGCAGTAAGAAAGGTATGCATCCAAGTCTTAGCGGATGTGTGATTGAGCGCTCTTCCACATATCCTAATGATCTTTGGGATGTCAGCTGGGGGAGGATGATCCGAAATGAGAGCAAGCTTATGCCAAAAGAATGTAGAAGTTTCACTTTGAATGAACAGGTGATGTAGAGTCTCAACGTCAGAATCTGCACAACACGAACACATAGATGGCAGCATAATGCGGCATCTAGAAATAGCATCATCAGTAGGCAAAGCTCTTCGGGCAATCTTCCAGAGAATAGCACTGGCCTTGGGGAAAGGAATGCGCCAAATACCATTGAGACTATGAGATATAAGGGGCATATCCGCGTAAATGATGTGCTGCTTTACAGATCGAAAGGAAAACTCCCCAAAAGGTTCAAGCATCCAAATTAACCTATCTTCATGCTGAGTTATAGAGGATCCATTATCTTTGAAGATCTGTAGTCCAGCATCGTTCAAGATCTGGCTAAGCATATTCCAGTCCCAACCATCATTGTTCCAGAAATCTATGATTTTAAAATCGTGTCTTCTGTCATCAGCATTGAGGGTGAACTCCGCAAGTGAAGTGCCACACCATCTGGGATCCCAAAGGGATATATCACCTCTGCCCGTGATCCATCTACAATGCGTGCTGAAAATAGGAAAAGTGCGCCAAATCTTCTTCCACGCCGGTGAGGCGTTTGCACCCATCTTAAGGTATGGGGGATGTGAAGATGTTCTATGAAGAGAATCAGATCGATACTTGCTTCGGCAGAAGACTGCCCAAAGCGAAGATCCAGTGGAGATTTCCCAACAAGCTTTGTAATCAAAAGCTCTAGTGATTGTACAAATCGAATCAATACCCACTCCGCCGCAAATAGTGGGCATCGCAATCTTCTTCCAGGCTACCCAGCATTTCCGCAAATCACCACTTCGACTTGTCCACAAGAACTTGGACATGATAGAGTCAAGCCTGTCGTAGATGCCGGCAGGGATGCCGATGGCTGCCGCAACATAAATGGTGGAGGAGGCCAATGCATGTTTGATGAGAAGGCGTCTGCCGGCGAAAGAAAGAAGATGGGCCTTCCACAGAGCAATCTTGGAGGCCATCTTATCGAGAAGAAACTCAAAGTGCTGTAAATTAGCTCTGCCATAGACGATCGGGACACCCAGATATAGAAGAGGTCCCTCTGCCAACTGGACTTCGAGGGAATTGGCGATATCAGCAGCTCTACTGTCATCTCCTATAACACAACAAGATTTGGCTTTGTTTACTTTCTGTCCAGTAGCTCGCTCATAGTTCCACAGAACGTTGTTAACGTGTGTAACGGAACCGGGAGACGCATTGCAGAAGACGATGACATCGTCAGCATAGAGGAGTACGGGAGGGGCGATTGCTCCTCTGCGAGAGTGAAAGCGGGCGATATCAGCTCTGTTAACCGCAGCTTCCATAGCATGAGCAAGGATGTCTTCAAAAATAACGAAGAGGTACGGGGAAACAGGGTTGCCTTGCTTAAGACCCAGCAGGAAAGGAAAGAAACCAGCAGTATGTTCGCCCAAGGAGATAGAAGCCCATGATCCATGGAAGAAACTGAGACAAAGCTGCGCCGTTTCAGGGAAAAAAATCCAACCTTTCCATAATATTGGTGAGAACCATCCAGTCAACACGATCATAGGCCTTACACATGTCATATTTAATCATGGCATTAGGATGAACTCCGCCTTGCTTCAAGTCGTGGCATATCTCTTTAGTCAATCTGATGTGATTAACGATATCACGGCCCGACACATATGCTCCTTGGGTGGGAGAGATGACCTTGTGCATAACCAGCTTGAGGCGAGCACTGAGGACCGAGGCAAAGATCCTGAGGAGCACATTTTCAATCGCAATAGGCCGGAAATGCGAGATGAGTTGGGTCGGCTGGGAGACCTTAGGGATAAGAGAAATGCGACAGACTTTCAAGCTTCTATGACACATCTGTTGGCTGAAGAAACTGTTAGCGAGGTTGAGAACATCGACAGCTTTTAGCTTCGAGAAGATGATAAAAGATGGATGTCCCACTACGTCAAGATTCCACGCAGATCTGATCACGTCTAAACATCCATGATGCGAAAGCCAAACAGACAGGAAGGAAAAAGGAGGATGAGCAAATCTTTGAGCCTGTCCATTAAAACGCCCCAAAACGGGACAATGATCAGACGCACGAGCTCTGGTAAGGTGAAAGGCCTTAGAACCAGGTAAAATATGATTCCAGGAAGCATTAACCAAGATGCGATCAAGTCTTCTCCACTTTGTCAGAGAAAGGCACTGCTTATCTACCCAAGTGAACTGGCTGCCATCATAAGGAAGTTCGAAGAGATCAGTCCCAGTGATAAAGCTGTTGAAATCGACCATGGATTGGAAATCAACGTCAGCAGTCCCTCTGGATTCATTGACATTTCGAAGGGTATTGAAGTCTCCGGCAATCTCCCATGGTCTATCACCAATGTGCTGAGCCAGGTCGGTAAGGGATTCCCACAGGTTTCTCCTATCCACAGTTGAACAGCTAGCATAAATAGCAGTGACGAAGAAAATCTCATCGGAAGGATCAGAGCATTGTATAGTGATGTGTTGTCTGTGCTTGCACACAACCAACGGTTTGAGCATAGAATCAGCATACATCCATACTTTGCCGTGTTCATCATGATTATCAACAGACCAATCAAGGCGGATAATGTCAAGCAGCTCCTCAGCTCTAATAGAATGAATAAAAGGTTCAAAAAGACCAACAATGTCAGGTTTGTGTCTGCGACACAATCTGCCAAGCAGGCGTCTAGTTTCATTATTAGCTGCTCCGCGAATGTTCCAAAAAAGGTGAGGTTGTAAAATCATAAAGCTAAAAGAACAAGAGCACAATCATAAGAAAAAAGTCATCCGAGTCTCAGCAGCTGTCCCCCCTCCTGTTGCCATAGTATTCATCCTCATTCCATCGTTCGTACTCAAATCCGTCATCATCATCAGAAAGCCGAGCTTCCCTATCTCTGCAGCGAGAATAGCGGCGTTGGCGAGAAGATGTATCCCTGCTGTTGCAAAAGGCACGTCTGGCTCTTTCTCTGAAAGCACTCCTGCTAGTTCTGACATACCTGTTGTGAAGGTGGCGGCGATCATCGATATAAATAAAATCCTCAAGATTCCTATGGGGCAACACAGTTCTGTTACCTTCCGTATCAAACACAATCCTCTCAGGGGGTGGGGGACCTTCGTTAACAGGAGAAAGCGGTCTATTATTTTCTATGAGCAGCGATGGAGCGTCATCAGTCTGTTGTGAAAACGATGGAGCAGCTCTATGGAATCTCAGTTCACCAGGAGTATCCAGCACTTCGGTAGGAATGTTCAGATCTCGTCCAACCTCCGACAAACAGAAGTGCTGATCATGAAATCCACATCTCGCCACCATATCGATTTTAACCGTGGCTCTATCAATACCATGAGTGAGCACAACGAATTGAGGGATATCATCTTTGAAAGCCTCAACATGGATAAGAATACCAGTGAGATGGAATCTCAATAATGGGGTCAAGACCTATACCTTTGGTGACAGTCTTAATCCATTTAGGCAGGCACTCTTCTACAATCTCATCTAGGTCTCAACAAGATAAGAATCCTATTTAGTGGTGGTGCTTTCGAGCCAGAGTTTCACTAACCAATTAGGTTTGATTAGGTGCACCCCAAAGAACTCGAATGCATGTGTGGATCTTTTGATGTTTATAAAAATCCCTAAAAGGACTCAATAACAATACTAAATAGGTCACCCACAAGCACACAAGGTACTATTGTAGTAAATATAAGAGGCAAATATAGGGGTCTATCCTCAGGGATAGAGGGGGCACTAGAGCTAAGTTAGCGATGGCTACGTTACTAAAGTGGAGACTAGGGTTGAAGGGTTTAAAAGGGGTTTCGGTTCGATTAAACTACACAACAAGTAAGTAAAGGTAGTATGAAAACTAGATTACCAAAAACTAGGTTATCCTAAGCAAGTTGGATATGAGGAGATAGATTTAGCAATCAACTAAGCAAGAGCGAGATGATCTATTCTACTCTAGAAAAGCAATTATCAACTAAGAACTAAGATAAACACTAAAGCAAGCAAGAATCTAAGTTAACCCTAACTAGAAAAACTAAGCAATTAATTAGAAGAAACACAGACAATTAAGCTATACTAGCATTAACAAATAAGAAGGTTATGGTGGGTTCTAATCAATTAATTAGGTAGGTGGGTCACTTGGGAATATTATTTGATATTAGTTGGGGGGGTGTCAACATGGCATTCAATTATCACAATTCAATCTAGATTACCAAACCAAACAACAAGGAAAGTTCTATTAGAATGTACCCTATACTACTAGTTGGACAACTAGGGTTAGGTGTAATTCTAGTAGGACTTGTCAAGTCTAGGTTTGTGGGGTAAGTGGTACTAGGGAAATTGAGAACCAAGGGTAGGATGGGAGTAGAGATGAGGGTTTTTCACCTCATTCTACTAGCCATCTAGCCTTTAGAAAGTCCTAGGAAATTGCACTAATCACACTTACACTAGCCACTTAGATCTCACACTCACTTGTAGAAGGGGGGGATATGTATGTAGGAACAAAGGGGGCTATCTAGGTATCCACTAATTGGACCTAAGAGCCATTCCTAAGACTTCTACATACACTCCAATTCCTCCTAGAAGCTAAGTGTCATCAAACATCCCAAAGTAAGCAATTTAAGTTTAAGAGCAAAAACCACATGCAAGATAATGGGGAATTGAGATAGAAGAAAAGGCAATCATCATAGAATGAAATTATGTTCATTACAAATTATTCTCCCCCAACATGGTATCAAAGTCACATTTTTACCCCAAATAGCCCACCACCAGGGGCTTAGCTAGAAATAATCAAAGAAAAGGCAAAAGAAATGAGAAGAAGGGGATCAGACTCCATGGAGCTCAAAGTAGATCCTCCTTCTTCACCTCCTAGCTACTGTGGGGCGTTCTCCTTCCTCCAAGATGGCTTATGGGCATGAAAATGGAGGGGGTTATGGTAGAAAACCTAGAAAACTAGGTTTCTATGGTGAAAATGGTGGATGGAGAGCATTAATGCAAGGGGAGTGCAATGAATGCTCAAGAGAAGGTGATGAGGAGTAATGGAAGTTAGGGGAAGTGTAACCATTGTGCTCTGGCCGCCACCTATGTATATATAGGTGGTGGGGAAGAATTAGGGTAAGTAGGGGTAGAATAGGAAATGTAGTGTAGAAAATGGGTAGGGTTAGTTGGTCACCACGACCGTGTTGAGGTGTCACGACCGTGGTGAGGGTTTCATGGAACAGTCCTGAGGGTGTGGACATGGCCAAGGTGTAAAAGGGAGTGGAAAGGCTAAGTGTATGTGGTGGCCACGGCCGTGGTGGGGTGCCACGGTCATGCTGGGTAAGGGGTACCACAGCCGTGTTGAAGTACCACATCCGTGTTAGGGGAGGAGGCCATGAGCATGGAAGCTTGGAGGTCATCTTTGTCTTCAGTTCACCATGGGCATGGGGAGCGCCACATGTGAGGCAGTCTTCAAGGGCCATGATGAATGGCCACAATCGTGGTCATTCATGTGAAAAATGGTCCACCTCTCTATTGATTTTGGGGAACATTGTGCATAATTCCAATGACTGTTGCGGGAGGCCATGACTGTGATGTTTTCTGTTGGCCACGGTCGTGTTGATGGCCATGGATGTGGTGTCTTCAATGGGCCACGGTTGTGGTGTGTTTGGTGCAAAAACACTAACTTCCCTATGACTCTTGGCCATAATTCACACGACCGTGATGGATGCCCACAACGGTGCTGAGGTCTTCAATGGCCAAATTAACTTCAGTCTTCATCATTAATGGACTTCTTCACTTGATGTCAAATCACAACCATTAGTGGGTAGGTTGAGGGATCTTTGGGGCCTTCTTTGGACCCCTCCATGAGTGGAGGAACCTTAGAACTCCTTCCTTCTCTCTCATCCATCTAAAGCATGGTCCAAGTACCTAAAAATAATTCAAAGAACGTCCATAAGTGCATTTGATAATAATACTCATATTGGGGGATTTAACTTGCATTCTACTATGTTTAGATGTGAATAAAGTACAAAATGGCACAATATGGATCCATAAAATAGGGATGCATCACCACCCCAAACTTGAAACATACTTGTCCTCAAGTAATGTCCAACTCAATCTCTATGTAATTTTTCCATAATCAAGAAATGACAAATGCAATGCAAAGGATGATTACTGCAGAATGGGATCAAAAGTGACTAAGTGCATGCATTCCACCTCTCTCCTCTCCTTCTTTCACAAACCAATCATGAAAAAAACCACAAAGCATATGAACTTCAAATATAGTACATACTTTCATGTAGTTCTGGGTAGACCATTTCATAATGGCATTAATAAAGGATGATTAGGAGTGTTGTTTCACCTTCATGTTTTCAATAGTATGTTTCAAATCACACCAAATGACCCAAGTGGCTATAAGAAAGGGAAAAATGATCTAGGTTTGATGTTTCCTAGCTCAATGAGTATGAAAATGGAAGAAAGGATTGTCGTAAGATTTTGGAGGGCTATTACATAGAGCACTCATCTTTTCTTTATTTATATTCTCTTAAATAGGAGCATCTTTTATTTTCTTTTTGCTTCTTTTTCTTTTCTTTTGCCCTTGGAGTAGATAGGGCATATGGTGATGGGAGTGAAGCGGTGAGATGTAGATGTGTCCACCCCAAAATTTTAGAGGTGGCCATGGATGATATGTGCACTTTGGCATCCTTTCATGAGGTGGAGGGGCAAGAAGATGGTGAGTGAAGAGTCAGGTGAAAGAGGGGTCACTGGCATGATTCTCAACATAAGGTATCTTGCATGAAAATTAATCCAACACTTCATCCAACAATATCACACCACATGAATGAACAACCTTAAATTGATACTTCTATCAAGTGATTTCATAGGCACTAAGCGCACACAGCGTGCTCAAGTCACAATTCAACCAAAACATTCACAAACCTAAGAGAGGTGATGCACATGTAAAAAGTCAAGAATTGATACCATTTAGCAATAAACAATGATAATTCACTTGCATTTGTCAAAGGTCATCATTTTTAATCCAAAAAGTAAAGATTGGGTTGAAACACACTTTTAGACAAGAAATCTCAATTTTGGGCAAAATTGGCCAAAATGGTGCCAAGTTGCCTTCAATCACATCTAAGACTATATTATTGAACTTAAAACAGTAAACAAGTAAATTCGAGATAAAACATGCAAAAATTACCAAAAATATACATGATATGCAATGCATGGAAACAAGAGAATTTTTTTTGAAAATTATGCAAAAATGTGTGAAAATAACTACATGCTATGCATGGATGAAAGAAAAAGTAAGAACAAGAAAAACTAAGCTAGATACTCAAGGCATGATAGAGGTGGAACAAATATCACAAAGAGATAGAGATAGGGTGGTACATGCCGCCCTACCCACCCCAAACTTTAGAATCATGTTATCCTTAGCATGAAACTATAGCTTAGGGTAGATAGGGGAAGTGTCATGGCTACTATGGTGGTTGGTCGAATGGCTGAGGATGATCTTGAGGAGGAGCTGAGCCTAAGGGAGGATCTGGGCCTAAGGGAGGATATGGGCCTGAGGGAGGATGCTGGTAGTAGTGCCCCCCAGTAGTCATCCTGGAGTGGAGGGTATGTCTCTAAATATCCCACAATACCACCTTAAAAGTCTCCACCCCATTTGGGGTTTCTTTCTACTTGGGCATGGAGGTAATGGTACATGTGGTTAACCTGGTGGTGCATCTGTTGTTGGTCCTGCCACATGTATTGCTGGATCAACAAAATGCTTGTTGTGTCTTGTGAATGCCCTCAAGTTGAGCCTAGATAGCCGACATGTCATTGGCATTTGTTGAGGGCTGTTGCAGCTGGGATGTTCCTTCATCCCTTCTTCTTGAGTTTTGGGGCTGCCTTTCTCTTTCAGCTTCTTTCTCCTACCCTTGCACATTGGACTCAACAATTTCTTCTTGTGCGACAGTGGCTCTCCTGGAATATGTTTCCCTTGAGTTGTTCTATTGTCGTTCCTGCAATTTGGCCTCCAGTTTATGGGGGATTCCCAACACAGAGAGAAGTGGAACAACATCGTATGGCAGATCGAGATCAAACTTTGACACACTACTCGCATGATACATCATTCTTTGGTTCTTTATCGTGATAGCATGGGAGCGAGTAAGATAGTTTAAGTCAACAAATTGAGCTTCATTTGTGTCTTCTAACCCAGAAACATCATACCCCAAATCTAGTGCAATTGAGGTTACAAACCCTCCCATGATAAAAGGTGTTTTACTTTTGGAGGTTATGAACCTCAAATGATCAATCAAATGCACTCCAAGGTCAATATACCACTTGTGGTCCATTGCCATCAAGATGAAAATGTCTTTCTTAGATATTGTGCCTTGTTTATCATATCTGCCCACAATGGTATTAGCCAGAACCTTCTACACATAACGGAATAGGGGATTGCTTATACCTAAAGTTTTTGACCTCCCTGCATAGTAGTCCTTTATCCCTGTCAAGAGGTACCAGAAATTTGCATAATTGAAATCCACCTCTCTTTCAGGTAGGTCGTCATCCATTTTCTTGGCCTCTTCGGGGTTGGAAGCAAATATGCAATTCAATTCAGCTATCATGAGAGTGTGTATATTTCCCATCATGGAAAATTTGATTGCGTCATCACCTCTCACCTTTGTCTTTTCAAGCGTGGCAAATAATTCTTGAGTCAACATGGTATAAGTTGGTTAGGGTGTGAAAAGAACGTTCCACAACCCAATTTTCTTCAAAGTACCCTCTATAGCCACCTTGATTCCTAGCTCATCAATGACCTTCTCACATCCATACCTGGTGGAGACGACTCTCCTTGTCATGAATTTAGGGTATGTGAGGGAAATTTTTCTGAATATGTGTCCTCTTCCAAAGTACACTCCTACGAGGGATTTTCCTAAGGCCTTTAATCTGTCATCCTCCAATTGTGGTAAAATATCCTCTGCCTCAGCTGACAGTTCCAATTCTTCATCATCATTGACATCTTCTTCTTCATCCATCATGTATGATCAGGACCCAAAACTTGTATCAAGATTGAGTGGTACCCGCTGTTCGGGATACCACAGTGCAAATTGCTCTTCTTCTGGATGCAATTGCCACCTTGCTTGCAGCTACTGCTCATGCCCCTCTGCCATGGAAGATGTCGAATGGTGGCCCAGAGTGGGATTTGGTGGATGCTTTGATGAGGATGGGGCTGCTCTGGATCTTTGTCTTCTTTTTGCAACCACTGGCTTGACCTCATCAATCAAGTCATCGATATGGTCCTCAGATGCCTCCTCCTCCTCTCCCCTATATGTCTCGTCAGTGATGTGATGGTTGTCGGATGGCCGTGTATGGGATGCACTCACAGGTATCGAGCGGTGGAGAGATTGGGTGACAAAGTTGGATGGTGAGGGGGTGTGTGAATGCATGGAGACCTGGAAGGAGGCTTTCTTGGTGCGCGCCTTACCTCCGGTGATCACCTCAAGTCTCTTTTGAGCCCCTTTCTTTACTACCTTAGTGATTCCCTTCATTTTTTGGATGTAGAGGAGGTGGTAGGGCTGTGAAATTTGGATTTTTGGATAGAGGATGAGATGGAGGTGTTTTAAGGGGTGGAATGAAGGATATGGTGGTTTAGATGGTGGGTGCATGGTTAGTTTTTTGGTTTGGATGAGAAATGGAGGTTTTGGTGGAGGTTTTGGGTGGGGGCAGCTATAGAACGAATTGGGGGTGAAAGTTGTGGTGGAGGGAGGATTGATGGATGATTTAGGGTAGAAATGGAAGGGGAATAGTAGAGGGATGATTAGGGAGTGATTGGTGGTGGATTGGAGGTGATTTGGGGGCTTGGAGGTTGGATAGTGTCGCCACGATCTTGCACTTGCGAAGGGCAATGATAGAACGAGGGGAGGGTTGGGTTGGTAGGGAGTTTTAGTTATATTTTTCTATGGGTTTGGGGCATGCCACTACCGTGGCATGTGGACACAGTCGTGGTGAGGGCTTTGCAGCATGGTCATGGTTGGCACCACGATCATATTGTCGATGAAGAGCACACCCACCCGACCTCGCTCATGGTCTCTTTCCACGGCCGTGGCCATCTGTCCTTGCCACAGACATGGCCATTCGTGCACAAACTTGGCCAATCAACCTGACTTCTTTGACTTCATTGACAAATAATTACAACAGTCATGGTGGGAGGCCACAGTCGTTGACATGGTCGTGGTGGTTGGCCACAGCCATGGCCATTTGTGCACAAACTTGGCCAATCAACCTAACTTCTTTGACTTCTTCGACAAATAATTACAACGGCCTCAGCGGGAGGCCACAACCATGTTGGTCTGCTGCTACCACGGCCGTGGCAAGCTCCAAAGCTGTGGTGGGGGACATTTCTTCAAATTTTTTGCTCAAATTCAAGAACTTTGTTTTTCTTTGAGATTTTGTCAAAAATTGATCTTCGTGGCCATGATTCACCTCTGATACCTCTTTCTTTAGTGCCTAACACCTGCCATATCATAAAAACTCAAAGAAAACTATTATGTGTGTGTGTATTTTGTGGAAAAGAAAGCAAAAGTATCCAAAAGAGAAGGTTGGGTGAAAAAGCTCCCAAACCTAGGTGGGCTACCTCCCACTAGCACTAAATTTTATGCCTTCCGTTGGGCATATTGATTCTTGACTTCATTCATCTCTGTGGGATTCTAAAAGTATCTTTGAAGTAAATGTCTTTCTCTTGTGCATTCAAGCACATCTCATCATCAACTTGATGTTCTTCCACTAGCATCACTATATCAAAAGTTTGATTTGCTTTGTCCGAACCTACTTCCAAAACTGATTTCAATCTCTAACCATTCGCAATGATTTATTTAGCTCTTTCTTTCTCACAAATCAACACAGCTCCGGATGGATACACATTTTTGATGAGATAAGGTCCTTCCCATCTAGACCAGAGTTTTCTGGGAAAACTTCATCCTTGTGTTATACAACCATACCCACTTTACGGGCTCAAAGTCTTTCTTCTTGATCATCTTGTCATGTAGAAACTTTGTTCTCTCTTTGTAGCACTTAGACATTTCATAAGCTTCATGGTGCATCTCCTCTAATTCATCCAGATGAAACTTTATTTTCATTTCGGCATTCTCTCCATCAAAGTCCATGGCCTTCAAAGCCCATAATGCCTTGTGTTGCATCTAAAATGGCAAATGATAGCTTTTTCCATACACAATCTTGAATAGTGTGGTGCCAATCGGGGCTTTGTATGCAGTCCTATATGCCCATAAAGCTTCATTGAGATGTAGTGACCAATCATTGTGGTTTGGTCTCACCGTCTTATCTAGAATGAGCTTTATCTCCCGATTGTCCAACTCAACTTGACCACTTGTTTGGGGGTGGTAAGGAGTAGCCACATGATGGTTCACTCCGTGTTTCTTAAGCAAGCCTTCAAAAGTGTGATGGATGAAATGACTTCCTCCATAACTAATCATAGCTCTTGGAATACCAAACCGGCTAAAGATATTGGATTTCAAAAAGTCACACACCACTTTATGATCATTTGTCCTTGTTTCAACAACCTCAATCCACTTTGGCACATAATCAACGAAAACCAAAATATAGACATATCCAAAAGAAGGGGGAAAAGGACCCATAAATTCAATCCCCCAAACATAAAATACCCCCACCACAAGAATGGGTGATAAAGGCATCATGTCCCTCTTAGAGATAGTGCACACCTTTTGGCACTTCAAATAGCACTTGGAAAATTGATGAGAGTCTTTGAAAAAAGGAGGGCCAATAGAATCCACTTTGGATAACCTTGGCAGCAATACATTTTCCACCAAAATGACCCCCACAAACTCTGGGATGGCACATAGATAGAATTTCTTGCTGCTCCATCTTTGGATCACACCTCTGAATAAGTTGGTTAGGGAAATACTTGAATGAGTGAGGATCATCCCAAACATAATTTTTGGCCATAGCAAATGACCTTTTGCTTTCCTCCCTCGTCCAAGCACTTGGTATCCTTCCACTATCTAAGAAGTTAGCTATGTGTTTATACCATAGCCTTTGAGTGGATGTCAATAGGAACAACTACTCATGCGACATTGTCTCTTTGATTCTACTTGTGTCATCAAAAGGTGCTTTGATTTGAGAGAGATGGTCAGGGGCAAAATGTTCTACTCCATTCTTATCTACAATCTTAATATCGAACTCTTGAAGCAACAATATCCAACAGATCAACCTCATCTTGGAGTCTTTCTTTGCAATTAGATATTTCAAGGCAGCATGGTATGTGTATATAATCATCTTGTTTTGTAGAAGATATGATATAAACTTGTCAAGAGCAAAGATAACCGCAAGCAACTCTTTCTTGATAGTCATGTAGTTTTTTTGGGGCTTCATCTACAGTCTTTCTGGCATAGTAGATAACATGCGAAATCTGGCCAACTCTTTGACCCAACACAGTCCCCACCGCCATATCAGATGCATCAGTCATGATCTCAAATGGGAAAAAGAAGTCTGGGGGCTACATTATAGGAGTAGGAACTAGGTTTTCCTTCAAGTACTTGAATGTTTCAACGCACTTGTCATCAAAATGAAACTCAACATCTTTCTCTATTAAGTGACACAGAGATCTTGAGATCTTACTAAATTTTTTGATGAAGTGGCGGTAGAATCCTGCATGTCCCAAGAAAGACCAGACATGTCTTATGGTAGAAGAAATGGTGAGTGTAGAAATGAGGCCCACCATGGCCCTATCAACTTCAATCTCATCCTTTGAAACCTGGTGGTCCAGAACGATGCCTTTGGGTACCTTGAAATGGCTCTTCTCTAAAGATAGCACTAGGTGAACCTTGATGCATCTCTCAAGAACAACAACCAAATGGAGCAAGAACTCATCAAATGTTTTACCAAAAACTGAGAAATCATCCATGAACACTTCAAGCGATGAATCAAGCATATAAATGAAGATTGAGGTCATACATCTCTAAAAAGTAGAAGGGGCATTACAAAACCCAAATGGCATTCTCCGGTAAGAAAATGTACTACTTGGGCAAGTGAATGTCATATTTTCTTGGTCTGTAGGATGCACAACAATTTAGAAGTATCCATAGTATCCATCAAGAAAACAATAGATGCTTTGCCCCGCTAGTCTCTCTAGAATCTGGTCAAGAAATGGGAGAGGATAGTGGTCCTTCTTGGTCTTCTCATTGAGCTTCCTGTAATCAACACACATTCCCACTTTGATTTTTCTCTAACCGACATAAGCTCACCATCTGCATTCTCTTCCACTATCATCCCACCCTTCTTGGGTACAACCTGGATGGGACTCACCCATGTGCTGTCAGAAATAGGATAAATAATCCCAAAAGCTACAAACTTCACAACCTCTTGAGTCACAACTTCCTTTAGTTTTGGATTCAACTACCTTTGCATTTGATGGGTTGGACTTGCGTCATCCTCCAAATAGATCCTATGCACACAAATAGAGGGGTTGATACCCCTCAAATCAGCAGTAGACCATCCAATGGCCTGGATGTTCTTCTTCAGGACTTTCATCAATGCCTATTCTTATTTCAGAGAGAGAATGGAAGAAATGATCACCGGGAGGGTGTCATTAGAGCCTATAAATGCATACTTCAATCCTTCTAGGAGTAATTTTAGCTCAAGAGTTGGAGGTTCTTCAAGAGAGTTCTTTAATGGTTGAGAAATTGATGGGAGGTCTTTGCTTGCAGCCACCAAGGCTAGCTCATTCACTTCATCCTCTTCATCATCATCATCAGAGAACTCAACTATTGACTCTAAACCTCTACCTTGAGTGGCAGTCTAAATCCACACAAGTAGGCACTCCTCTACAATCTCATCAAGGCATTAAACAAGATAGCAATCTTCTTCAGTAGCTCCTATAGTTGTGGCTGAAGATTTAAAGATGTTCAATGAGATCTTCATGTGCATGAATGTTACATACATAGTCCCAGTTCTCACATGAATCACTACATCGACTGTAGCTAGGAATGGTCTTCCCAAGATGATAGGTACTCTTCTTGTATCTTTTTCCATGTCTAAAACAATGAAGTCAGCATGGAAGAAAGCAGAAGTCTAATCATCAAGTCTAACTAGCACATCATCAACACACCCTCTAGGCATCTTCATTGATCGGTCGACCAACTACAAAGTACAATGAGATGGACTTAGTTGTCCCATTTGAAGCTTGGTAAAAACATCATACGACATCAAGTTAATACTAGAACCCAATTCTAGAAGGGCTTGGTCTATTTGATGTGTCCTAATGTAGCATGAAATGATGGGAGCACCAGGGTCTTTCCTCTTTCTTGGCATGGTGTGCTGTAGAATTGAGATCACTTGCTTGGTGAGCTTGACTTTATTGGGTGTTCTTCCCATTGTCTTTCTTTTAAAAATGCACAAATCTTTTAGAAACTTAGCATTGGAGAGAATTTTCTTGATCGCATCAAGAAAAGGAATGTTTATCTTCACTTGTTTGAAGGTTTCCATGATATCTTTAGCATGTTTATTCTTTCTTATCTCAACAGAAGGCTCCTTAAGAGCATTAGGAAATGGGGGAAGTTGGGCTCCCAAATTTCTCAGATCAACAGACTCATCAACTAGAATTACACGAATCATGGTATCACTACTCGGTACCACGGTATCAACTCTAGTTCCCATCACAATATCATCAATATGGATCTCAGTATCAACTTATCTAATCAGAATATCACCTCTATTCTCATTGTATGCTCTATTAACAACAACAGTATCATGGGGCTGCTCCAAAGTTTAGCCACTCCTAAAAACTATCACTGCCTTCACATGCTCATGGGTGGAGGAAGAGGAAGCTTGTGGATTCGGCTGTGGCTATTGAGGTGGTGGTGGTATTTGTTGAGGTGGGTTGGGATTTTGAAGGATGTATTGTGGTGGTGGTTTTTTTTTGTGGTTGTGGTTGTTGTGGATGGGGGTGATATTGTGGAGGGGGTTGTTGGTATGAGTGAGGTGGGGGTAGAGCATATCGATAGTTGAGAGGAGGTTGAGGAGGTGGTGGAGCATAGGGATTTGGTGGTGCTTGATATGAAGGTGGAGCATGTGAATTTTGAGTGTTTCTTAGGAAAGTTCCATCATTGTTTGGATTTGACATTGGTTGGGATGGGAGTCTTGCTTCATCCCTCTTAGCAAGTGAAAGAGATATTTGGTCCAATCTTTACTCAAGATGGCTGATGGAATGCCCATGTGATGATACATCTTTCTTTACCTCATCCAAACTCCTCAATCTTCCAAGCACCTTGTCTTCAAACTTGGAGCTATATCGTTGCCTTGGCTGCCCTTGTCCTTAATCATCTTCATTTTGTTGTTTCCAAGAAAAATTGGATGGTTTCTCTACTCGGGAGTGTAAGTGTTGGACATAGGACCTTGATTGTTCTAGTTGCAAAAAGAGTGCAAAGCATGAACTTCCTCTTTTTCAGCTTCAACCTCCATGGTGGATTGACTAGAAGAACCACCAGCTTGGCTCTTCATCATATTCATCATATATGCCATCATCTTCATCATGTTGGGGTTGGCAACAGTGCAGACTGGAGGTACAAGAGGAGTTGGAGGGATATAGTTATGGCTGCAATGTTCCCCTTTAGTAGAGAATCAATGGCGGGAATTTTTAGCAAGGTGTTCAAACAATGGCCACATATCCTCGGGTGGCTTTGCCATGAATGTGCCTCCACATGATGATTCAACACTGTTATGGCTTAACTCGTCAAGCCCAGTGTAGAAGGCTTGGACTAGCTACCACAATGGTACCTCGTGGTGGGGGCAGTCGCGAAGGAGCTTTTGAAACCTTTCCCATGCCTCATGGAAAGGTTCATTTTCCTTTCGGGCAAAGGTAGTGATACATCTTCTCATGTGAGTCAGCTTGGCAATTGGAAAGAACTTCTTGAGAAACTCATTTTTTACCGCATTCCAACTCACCAGCTTTGATTTTGAAATGTACCATTCTTTATCCTTTTCCTTAAGAGAGAACAGGAAGAGAGTCCTTCGAATGGAGTCATCGGTAGCGGTGGGGGTGCGGAAGGTGGAACAAGTCTCAAGGAAGGCGTTGATGTGATGGTAGGGATTTTCATTCTCCATCCCATAGTAGGTAGGGAGGAGTCCAAGGAGTGCAGATGGAATGGAGAACTGTTGATATGACATTTGATCAACTAGGGTGGCAATGGGAGAATTGTAATTTCCTGGGGTGAAATACTCTTGGAGGGGGCAGTTGGGTTGAGGCAATAGTGGTTGTTGAGCATTTCCATGAGGTTTGTTGTCTGCCATGTGACAACCCATCTCAGTTTCTCAGTGATGGCTATGGCGGCTTTGGCATCTTTTTTACCTATCTCTGGGTTGTACAACACCAATTCAACAAGTAGAATGTGTACGGTGCATGCACAGTTGTCACCTGCACAATACACAAACAAAAAATAAGAAACCAAGTTAGAATGGCAATAGGAAAAAGTGAACAAAGAATAAAGAAATAGAAATGATGAGGGCAATGGGAAAGGCTAAGCTACACTAACTAGCTAGGCTGAGCGCCTCTATCCCCGACAATGACACCAGAAAGCTTGGTGCTTCTGAGCCAGAGGTGCACGCACTAACCAATTAGGTTTGATTAGGTGCACCCCATAGAAATCGAACACATGTGTGGATCTTTTGATATTTATAAAAATCCCTAAAAAGACAAAATAACAATACTAAATAGGTCATCCGCAAGTGCATGGGGTATTATTGTAGTAAATATAAGAGGCAAATATAGGGGTCGATCCTCAGGGACAGAGGGGGAACTAGAGCTAAGTTAGTGATGGCTACATTCCTAAAGAGGAGACTAGGTTTGATGGGTTTAAAAGGGATTTTGGTTTGATTACACTATGAAACAAGCAAATAAAGGCAGTATGAAAACTAGATTACCAAAAACTAGGTTATCCTAAGCAAGTTGGATCTAAGGAGCTAGATTAAGCAATCAACTAAGCAAGAGCAAGATGATCTATTCTACTCTGGCAAAGAAATTATCAACTAAGAACTAATCTAAACACTAAAGCAAGCAAGAATCTAAGTTAACCCTAACTAGCAAAACTAAGTAATTAACTAGAAGAAACAAAGACAATTAAGCTACACTAGTATTAACAAACAAGAAGGTTAGGGTGGATTTTAAGTAATTGATTAGGTAGGTGGACAATTTGGGAATGTGATTTGATATTAGTTGGGGTGTCAACATGGCATGCAATTATCACAACCAAATCTAAATTGCCAAACCAAACAACAACAAGTGCTATTAGAATGTACCCTATACTACTAGTTGGAGAACTAGGGCTAGGTGTAATTCTAGTAGGACTTATCAAGTCTAGGTTTGTAGGGTAAGTGGTACTAGGGAAATTGACCCAAGGGTAGGAATGGGAGTAGAGATGAGGATTTTTTACCTCATGCTACTAGCCATCTAGCCTTTAGAAAGTCCTAGGCAATTGTACTAATCACACTTACACTAGACACTTAGATATCACACTCACTTGTAGAAGGGGGGATATGTATGTAGTAACAAAGGGGGCTAGCTAGGGATCCACTAATTGGACCTAGGAGCCATTCCTAAGATTGCTACATACACTCCAATTCCTCCTAGAAGCTAAGTGTTATCAAACATCACAAAGCAAGCAGTTTAAGTTTAAGAGAAAAATCACATGCAAGATAATGGGAAATAAGATAGAAGCAAAGGCAATCATCATAGAATGAAATTATGTTCATTACAAATTATTCTCTCCCAACATGGTATCAAAGTCACATTTTTACCCCAAATAGCCCACCACTAGGGGCTTAGCTAGACATAATCAAAGAAAAGGCAAAAGAAATGAGAAGAAGGGGATAGGGATCCATGGAACTCGAAGTAGATCCTCCTTCTTCACCTCCTACCTATTGTGGGCCATCCTCCTTCCTCCAAGATGGCTGATGGGCATGAAAATGGAGGGGGTTATGGTAGAAAACCTAGAAAACTAGGTTTCTATGGTGGAAATGGTGGGTGGAGAGCATTAATGCAAGGGGAGTGCAATGAATGCTCAAGAGAGGATGAGGAGGAGTAATGGCAGATGGGGGAAGTGTAACCTTCATGCTCCAGCTGCCACCTATGTATATGCAGGTGGTGGGGAAACACTAGGGTAAGTAGAGGTATAATAGGAAAACTAGTGTAGAAAATGGGTAGGATTAGTTGGTCACCACATCCATGTTGAGGTGCCACGACCGTGGTGAGGGTTGCATGGCACGGTCATGGGGGTGTGGACACAGAAAAGGTGTAAAAGGGAGTGGAAAAGCTAAGTTTATGTGGTGGCCACGACCGTGGCAGGGTGCCACGGTCGTGCTGGGTAAGGGGTACCATGGCCGTGTTGAAGTACCACGACCATGTTGAGGGAGGAGGCCATGGGCGTTGCAACTTGGAGGTCATCTTTGTCTTCAGTTCACCACGAGCGTGGGGAGCGCCACGGGCGAGGCAGTCTTCAAGGACCATGGTCATGGTGAATGGCCACGACCGTGGTCATTCATGTGAAAAATGGGCCACCTCTCTATTAATTTTGGGGGACATCGGGCATAATTCCAACAACCGTCGTGGGAGGCCACGATCGTGATGTATTTTGTTGGCTACGATCATGTTGATGGCCACAAGCATGGTGTCTTCAATGCCACAACCGTGGTGCATTTGGTGCAGAAACACTGACTTCCCTATGACTCTTGGCCATAATTCACACGACCGTGGTGGATGCCCACGGCCGTGCTGGGGTCTTCAATGGCCAAATTAACTTCAATCTTCATCATCAATGGACTTCTTTGCTTGATGTCAAATCTTAGCCATTAGTGGTAGGTTGAGGGAGTTTTGGGGCCTTCTTTGGACCCCTCCATGAGTAGAGGAACCCTAGAACTACTTCCTTTTCTCTCATCCATCCAAAGCATGGTCCAAGTACTTGAAAATGATGAAAAGAACGTCCATAAGTGCATTTGATAATAATACTCATATTGGGGGATTTAACCCACATTCTACTATGTTTAGATGTGAATAAAGTACAAAATGGCACAAGATGGATCCCTAAAATAGGGATGCATCAAGTGGCACCTATTACCTTGGCGTTTGCAGATGCTTTGAAGATGTTCAACTGGATCAAGAGGGAACTCAATAGAGTTCTTTAAAGGCTTTAAATAAATAGAGGGTAGATCTTTAAACATAAGGAAATGTTTTTAACTCAGGAACAAAAGGGTACTCAATAGAGTTCTGTAAAGGCTTTACATAAATAGAGGGTATGCCATCTCTCACAACAAATAATAAAGAATCACTCTTCTCTTCACTATCCTGATATGGAATCTCAATAATGGGGTTGTAAAGAAGTGAAACCACCTCTCTACTAAAAATTTGATGAATCAAACCTCCAGTTCAAACACACCCTTAAGGTATCTTGGAGTGGGTGTAAAATTTTCAAATCTTATGTATGGTACTCAAAACAACCAAAGTGTAGTAGCGGAAGATAATAATGACTATATTCAATTTCTCATAAGGGTACGAAAGAACATCATATACTTACCTGTAAAGGTATCACAAGGATCCATGTATAGGGAAATCTAAACCACATCAATATTGTCTCCAAGCTTTAACCTCTTAAGCTAAGTCCATAACTTTAAACCATGTCCTCCATGTTCTTCACCTAGGGTTGGAAGCATACCCCAGCAAGAAGAGATAATAGAAGACATCAGCAAAGGCTGGTATGTGCATACTAAAAGGGAAATTGCACAATATAAGAAACAAAGGACATCAAGTATAAAGGCTTCCCATGCAAGAGATAAGGACTACCCACAAGGGAATAAAAGATAGGAATCATCATCACATAGGTGTCGCTTAGAAACCGACACAAGGCTTTAAATAACTGACACTAAAGGTAGGTTCTGTAGTAGTGAGAAGATACTTGCAATAATCAAAACAATAAAGGTTGTGCAATACTAGCACATAAATAAAGAAGGGCACACCCCCCACAATCATCATCAATATCCTGCATGCATGTGAGATAAGAATAGCCCTAGAACAATATAAATAGCAATGGCGGCCAAGCCTGATAAACTTGAAACCTGATAGAGATTGGCACATAACCAAACTCCCAATATATATAAATGTGGGCCAAACCTCATAAATTTGAAACCTAGGTATGGGGAACATAACCTACATCCCAAAAAGAAATAAGGGCACATAACCCAAAAATACAATGCAATTACACTACTGTAGTGCTACTGAATCACATAGCATGTTAAATGTAGAGGCAAGTAGAAAGTATAGTCTGTTTATACAAAAGTAGTCACCACATAAGTGACCAACATATACATCCACCTCAAAAGTGGGAAAAAGACATCAAATGTCATCATGTAGAGTTCCAACATGAAACAAGCATAAAATAAGAGTCGAGAGAATATCCAAGATTACCACAAACAAGAGAGTTCACAAGAACCATGATAACAAAAGATAAGAGAAATGTGTATAGGCTATTGTCCATAGGACCAAGAGAAAGAATAATATAGGTCAATTGCTCAAAAAGAATAATAGGGGATACAACATACATCAACCTCAGAGTCTACTCTATCCAAAGCCAAGTCTAGGTCCAAGCCTAGGCCTTCAAAGAACCTATGATGCATATATGTAGAATTAGGGTTAGGTTTCCATTAATTATTCATAACCCTAAAAATCACCCTTTTATATGTGAATTAGGTTATCAAAACCACATCATGTTTTATTTTATATTTTATGAGTCCAAAACATAGTTTGTTATATTTTTCTAATTTACAAATTTTTAGTTATGAATTTTACAAGTTATTACTTATTTAGATTAATCCATTAAAATCACATACTTTCAACATTAGATTTAGGCAACAAAACCAATACCAATATAAATTTTACATTTTTCTAAATCCAACGACTATTTATTTGAAATTTTTAGCACAACGGATAATTATTTATGATTTTCATAAATTGGACCAATCAGGAAATTCCAAAATCCCTATCAGCTGAGAAAATTTGGTCAAAAGTCAAGCTTTGCTCAGTTGGTCCAAGCGGGCTTCACCAACTGGGTTGGGCCCTCCAAACTACTCAGTGCAGACCCTCAATGTTAAAACAAAATGAGAAGGGGCGAAAAGACAAAAATATCCTCAGTACAAAAGTAGAGAATCAAAGGTGAGCAAGGTACAAGCGGAAAACAATGCAAACCAAACCACCACCTTTCTCGCACGCCATGGCGGCATTGCAAGAAGTAGCATGACCGGGGAGAAATTGGGGAAAAGGGAAACTGAGGCCAAGATAAGAACTGATTCCACCCAATGATCGAAAACACCACAACGAACTCATTGGCAGGGAGCCAAGACAACTGGGGTCAAAACGCAGGCCATTGCACAAAATTTGCATAAAATTTCATAACTTGCTCAAACAGTCTCCAAATTGGACCAAATTTGAAACTTAAGCTTGTCTTATGATTTAAAATCATATCACAAGGTTATATTAGGGTTATAAGAATTCAATTATGATAATTAAGCTTGTTCAAAACTTGAAGCAAGGTTAGGGGTCTCACAACCATAAACCCCTAACAAGGATTTCGCCCCCGAAATCCAAGGTACACATAGATGGACACTTCTCATGCATGTCATCCTCAATATTACACATGGTTACATTCATCACATGATGATGTCACATATTTCTCATAGAAGACATATTCTTCTCTTTTAATTCATACATATCTTTTCTTGGGTCAGCACAAAAACCCCCACATAAGAAGACATCTGCAAATATGGAACGTAGAAACTTGTTGTGCCACCTGTACAAATCTAATAATACTTTCAACTTTAAATTCTATCTATCAGCCTAAAGTTATATCTATTGTATCAACACATTACTCAAAAGTCATACTCGCTGGATCTTATCAAACATATAGCATTAGGTATCTCTTATCATATGTAACTTTACAGGGTTTCATCTCTATTCTCCTTTAATGGTTGTTGTAATTAACAACTCCATCAACCATGTAGGCATCCCCTAATTTTCAATAACTATGAGGAATATGTTTTTAGAGTATTCTCCAATCATCTCAATGGTGGACTGACCATCTGTTTGGTTGAAGAAGCATACACTTGTATGTAACTGTTAACAAATATAACTTCTTGATTGACCTTGTTAGGGGTGGAGAAATGACATTGTCTTCATCTTATCAGGATTCACACAACATACTTAATAAAGGTATCATAACTCCAAGAGGATACTTTAGTAAACCCCCAACTCACTCTTGCTAGAATTGACACACATAAGTACAGTTTCTTCAACATTCTTAAGGTTTATCTAAGATGTTAACCAATTTAATGACCATCTCTAAAATACTTTGAGATATCATCATTCAAAGCTTGATACAACTTGTAAGACATGACCTGAACACTCTGTTCCTCCTATTCATAAATTATATTGGTACATTGGTTAGTCTACATGACATAACCCTAAACTCATCACGGTCAGGTAACTTATGTCATCCACTCTAACTCTTATGCATTAATGTTTGATCATAGGTTTATATTAAAGGAGCATGGTAGCACATGTCTACTGATCAACAAACCGTATATCCTTGATAGTGGTCTTGTTCAACTACCACTAAACCATACACAACATTAAAGAATCACTTGTGCTTTTCCTTCCAAACAACATTTAGAGGGTCATCATCAACTCTCTTTATCTCTCTAAGGGAGAGGAATACTTGGAATGTTCATTTAATAAACATTTCCAACCTTAACATACTTCCCATATGGTTGATACATCTTGGATACTAGGATTTATTACCTTGGTATCCACCTCATGTGCTATAAGGAACTCACATCCTTGTCTCATCTATTCTTACCAGCATAACAAATTTCAAGACATATAAGAAGAGTCTTCCTAATTATTGGAAGGCTCAAAAGCAAGCTCATCACAAACTTTATGATCTTAGAACTATAGTCCAAGCAACCTTATGCTATAATAAGCTATCCACCCTCATGTTTACAACAAATTCACACATACCAAGTGGCAATGATCCACTTGAAATCTATGCCCTCGAAAGGAAAGACACAAAGGGAGACACACTTCCCACATCAAAGAAGTATTGTTCAAGGGCACTAGCAAAAAGGTAACCAATTCTATTTTCATTATGCAGGTTACAACTTCTTATGTATCATTTTACCTTTTTCATTTTTGGTTCATTTCCATTAGCATAGAAATCATCATGATTAACAAATCTCATTAATCCTATGTTATCTAATTTTATTATGTTTTTCAATCACTTATCAACAGGTAAATCATCATATTCCACATTTTCTTCATTAAACCGGGATCATCTCCCTTAATTTCTTTCACATGCCATGCTGATTTTACATTAACACTTTCTTACGCATATAGGTTGGTCTGAGATTAACTCAGGTTCCACCTTATTTGTTTGTCATTGTTCCCATTCATCTTTTCATTTTATACTTATCATAGGAGTTCTCTCCATCTTATGTGAATTTCATACCTTGAATCACTTTATAAGAACAAACTTATCTGTCTTTTACTTTATTATCTTCTTGAATTTCATCTTCAGGAACTCCTCTTTTGATTATTTGGATTTGGATTTAAATTTCATGGTTTTGTATCTTTCTCTTATAGCTACCAAAAATTCATGTTTTGATATATAATGATGTAATCCTCACCTTCTATTGAGGTAATATTGAGTTATCTGCAAAACGATTTCTAATTCATTATGCTCTTTAGATTGTTTCAAAATAACTACTTGATCAGAGTAATAAAAAAGATAACAATCTAAGAGTTACATACTTCCAACCAAAAGAGTTACATACTTACCTTTTCTTCAATAATTGAATACCTGGTCAGGGCATCCAAGTGTTGAGATTAGGTAGTATGCGCTATATTTTCATGTCATGTTCCTTACTTCAACATCATCCTAGTCCTAAGTCCTAGTGTCCCTGTAGACTCAGTGAACCTAAAGCTCTGATACCAACATGTAAGAACCTGTTACACTAAACATGATTACTCAAAACATAAAACACAATCGATCATTAATTATTCACATACCCAAAAATATGGGTAAATTAAAACCAATTTCAATGTCAACACCTGATCAGAAACATTTGCATAAGAGCCCAACATCTTTCTTATATCCATACTATGCCAAGAATTTGATACAAATTGTTCTATCATCTTATACACAACATATATACATAGGAGAACAATATTTGTATATGCCACACAAACAAGAATTACTATGCTAATCAAAGTCTGATTCGTTTGAAACACCATATACAAAATTTTCTCACCCAGACCTAAGAGTACAAGGACGACTCTAGGACACACTAAACATCTAATCAACTTTCTCACAGATTCATTACTATAGCTCCTCTTTGCTGCCACATGTTTGTTTTATTCACTTCAGATTACCTTAAAAGATGTGGCAAACCACAAAGGTGAGATCCATGTCCCAATAAGAGATATAACCTCCAACAACACTTATTGATTACAACATTTTAAATAGTAGTTAACTAAGAAATTTGAGTATTTAATAATCAATAGAACAGATTGAACAGTTCAATTATACTAAACAAATTAAGAAAATCATCTTAGTAACAAGTATGATCATCAATTCATATATAGATAACAAATAAATCCATTTCTCTGGATAGATATATACTCAAATATTATCAAATTGCATTTAATAACAATCATTATCATTAATCTAACTATCATCATATTCCTTGCTAACAGTAAAAGCAATCTAGTAGCATAAGCATCCCTGACATCATGAATATGTCTAGTAACATAACATGGCTATAAATATTGGCATCTCAAATAAAGTGAACAGATCTATATAATAAGTAGAACTAACATCATAGAACAATTAACTGCATAGGCATGATTAGCAGTTTAATCATTTATAATTACATAGGCATGGCTAACAATATTAAACATAGCTAGCATCATCATCTTAACCATCAGTGTCAGTATATTTGACAACATAAGCATGTTTACAACATGAGTATAACTACAACATAAGCATATCTATTATCTATTATTGTACTATACATGATCTCAATGAAAAGAAAGCAAACAAGGGTTATCATCCAATATGAAGCGTTGTGTATAACCCTAAATAGATAAGCTACACGGTTGTCTTACATCTTTTATTATGCCTTGGGGAATTTGAATCGTGCCATCCAAAGTCCAACCGACCCCTACAAAGGGCTATTTGATTATGTACAAGATCTAGGAGTGTTGGTATCCTAAGATCTCTTCCCCTCAGTCAATATGAGTAAAAAGGCAGTGACATATTAGTCAAAGCTGCCACCACAGCAACATATAGTCAAGCTGGTAACCAATAGTCCGCCCTTGGTATAGGTCACGACACTAGAAACCAAGGTATACAAAACCCTATAATCCTAGGTACAACCGTAGTTGTCCTCAATCATATCAGATGTATGAGGCATGACCATAGCCATCCTCCACAACATGCATTGTGGATGACAAGGATATAACCTCAACTTGCCAACCCCACATACTTAACAGTATGTGCTCTGAGTTTCCCTTAGGAATACTCATTTCACCATCCAGTAAGTTCTTACACTGAAGATGGCTCTATGGCACAACACACTACATGATTAGAGTTGCACTTGATTAGTTATGACAATTGGGTGAATTAAGGCTGCATCAAACAAGTGGACATACAAACCCTAATTCACTTCAAGAAAGCATATAAATATCACAACTTTTAAAAGATATAAAATGTGTGGAACATAATTTATCATCTCATCATCACATGGTACTATTCACCTTCCATTCATATGATCACACTAGTCATCATAATATCACAAGATATAAATCCTTTTTAAAATATCACAGAGTATCAACCCTTATCAACACAAGAGGATTACACCTCATTCAGGGCTCAACCATGCCCAAAGGTCATTAAAACCATCATACTATCACAGGATATAAATCCTTTTCACAATATCACAGGGTATCAACCCTTATCAACACAAGAGGATTACACCTCATTCAGGGCTCAACCATGCCCAAAGGTCATTAATACCATCATACTATTCCCTGTAAGATCATCATTATCTTTGCATGCCTTATAACAAGGCTCAAAAACATCACTTACATATAATACACCATATCAACACAATATTGCATTAATGAGATAGGAAATATTCATAAACAATCATAGAAGGGTTATATTAATATTAAGAACATTCCTTTATTACATCAACATGGAAGGAATCTAGATATGATTAACCCTCATCATATTCATAATGCACATGTTTAGAATAAGAAAGTATCAACCATGCGGCTATGATAACCACCAATTAACATATTAAGGTTAGGATCATATTAAGGATATTATTTCACCATCATGCCATCATATAAGAAGGTTAAACATGAATACTCATCTTTATCTATTTCCATTAGAGTTAGGTTCAACAAGATAAATTATATTAATGTTACTAATCATCACTCATACCCAAGCCCTAACTCACGGCGTCCCCATTGGATCATGGATGCATAAGGAAAAGCATCACAATCACATTCCATACTATTATCAAGTATGAACCCACACATGAATCAATGTGTAACCATGGGGTTATAGCATACTAGGGTTTCAACAATAGTAACAAAGTACTCCATGATTGTATTAGTCATTCAAGGACTATTCATACCCAATTACCATCATTTAGTTGTATTAAAGCTAGGAATAACAAGATATACCTCATTAGGGTTACCCATTAAGTCAATATGGTGATTATAAATCATAATCATACGAGGTCAAGGGTAACACTACAAGTTTAAGGCATTGAACCATCAAATTCTCATCATTAGAATCATAACATTACACTACACACTTCACCCAAAACAATGGGATCAACTTCTAACCATGAAAAGTTGAAAAGGTAAAGCCAATGGTCGTTTACATAAGTAAACACCTTGAATGAATCATATATGATGTTATTTAGTTTTGATCTATAAAAGTCACCATTAAACCCTATACATTCTTTGATTAACAACAATAAGGGTTCTGTTGAGAGTAGGGTAAAACCCACAATAGACTGTTCATTTAAAACAAGCCATCCACTGTCAACAAGTAAGCTCCTTAAGTTGATCATATAAAGGAAACCATCTAAATCACATTATTAGGACCAACATATTACATTAGCCATCATTCCACTTTATTGGAGGAATAAACATTAGATCTTGACCATTGGGTCAAGTTCATATGTTAAAACTATCAATTCCAGTATAGGTTGGACCATTACATCAAGTGACCCAAGAAACCATTGGTATAAGGCTTAATTGATGCTACAAATATATTAGTAACTCACCATAGGTTGTGGAGACCTGATCCACCATCATTAGTGACCATTAAGTCACCATAGGTTGTTAGATCAGCACTATATTTATTAACCAACATCAAATATCAAACTAATATCACCATTGATTGATAGCATCATTAGGGTACTTAGTTGTTAATCACTAGGCTAACACCTGACCTAAGGGGTGAACGTAAGTTGACACCCTTGGTCACAACCATAAGTTGTCATGAAGACAACACCATCGGTTGTTGCAATGGTACCACCATCGAGTCATGTGTTTATAGAAGAAATCAACTTTAAACCCTAAAATTGACAATTGGTTGATAGGTTCTTAGCACCATAGGTTGTCAAACCAACCTGATCCAAGTCATATTATACCTTAGGAATAATTTACACATGATCATAGGTTCATATAAAACTGAAATCAGAATGGGGGACATTATAAAATTTGAAATCCAAATCAAGCATTACTTTTTAATGCATGGATCATCATTTAAAAGCAAGAACTTAAGCTAGCAAGCTTATGGTAAGCAATAAATGTGGAGCAAGTTATAAAAATTGCCTATAATTAGAAGATAAACTCACAAACATAAGAAAACATGAGCAGGTAGGGTAGAAAATCCAAGCATAAGCTGTGAACTCGTCCATCTAGCACCTTTCTTCATCAAATGAGCAAACCCTAAGCATAAGGAGCAAGAAAGGTAGGGTTTTAGAGCTTTAGAGAAATTTTTACCATGGAACAACAAGGTTTTGACCTGGATAAAGGTAGGATGAATGATAAAAAAGAAATAAATGGAGTAAAGATGGAGATTATTACTCTTTTAGGTCAAGATCATTAGAAGGAAGCTTTTTAAACCCTAAAAGGAAGTCAATTGCAACCCTAGATTATTTTTCTGAGAAGATCCCCTATTTCTTATTCCTTGGATAGGAAATTCATAGAAGAACAGAGGGAGAACGAAGTTTTTAGAAGGATGGAAGTGGTGGAGACCAAATGGCTGGTTTGGGTGCTTAGGGATCCATATATGAAAATTTAAGATAAAGAAAAATGAAAAAGTTGAAGTTCTAGTATCTTTCCAAGTGTCCATGGCATTAAGCTATTAAGAATATACAAGAAAACACACAAGAAGCTCCCCAACCATCCATAGAGACATGCTTATCCCTCATTACTTGAATTTCCAAGAAAAACAAATAACTCATTAGTTGATAGCTCCTAAAGGTAGCTCATCCATGAAGGGGTAAGCCCTAAAATACCCTTGAAGAAAACACCTTCAAACCAAGGTTTAAATAGGCGCCCCATGGAGAAAAAAGCTTAATAATGATCATACAGTATCCAATGAATATAATGCAAGTGATAAATTGCAAATAAAACCTCTCAACTGGGTAAATTGTAGAAAACTGCAAAATGTGCATAAAATTGCATAACTTGCTCAAATAGTGTCCAAATTGGACCAAATTTGAAACTTAAGCTTGTCTTATGATTTCAAAGCATATAAAAAGGTTATATTAGGGTTATAAGAATTAAATTATGATAATTAAGCTTGTTCAACACTTGAAGAAAGGTTAGGGGTCTCACAACCATAAACCTCTAACATGGATTTCGCCCTGAAATCCAAGGTACATATAGATGGACACTTCTCATGCACGTCATCCTCAACATTACACATGATTACATTCATCACATTATTATGTCATATCTTTCTCATAGAAGACATATTCTTCTCTTTTAATTCATACATATCTTTTCTTGGGTTAGCACAAAAACCCCCACATAAGAAGACATTTGCAAATATGGAACATAGAAACTTGTTGTGCCACCTGTAAAAATAGTAACTTTCAACTTTAAATTCTAGATATCATCCTGAAATTATATATATAAAACCAACACATTACTCACAACTCATACTCGTTGGCTATTATCAAACATAGAACATTATGTATCTCTTATCATATGTAACTTTATAAGGTTTCATCTCTATGCTCCTTTAATGGTTGTTGTAATTAACAACTCAATCAACCATGTAGGCTTCCCCTAATTTTCAAGAACTATGAGGAATATGTTTTTAGAGGATTCTCCAATCATCTTAATGGTGGACTGACCATCTGTTTGGTTGAAGAAGCATACACTTGTATATAACCGTTAACAAATATAACTTCCTGATTGACCTTGTTAGGAGTGGAGAAATGACATTGTCTTCATCTTATCTAGATTCACACAACATACTTAATAGAGGTATCATAACTCCAAGAGGATACTCTATTCAACCCCCAACTCACTCTTGCTAGAATTGTCACACATAAGTATGATTGCTTCAACATTCTTAAGGTTTAGTAAAGATGTTAACCAAGTTAATGACCATCTCTGAAATACATTGAGATGTCATCATTCAATGCTTGCTACAAATTGTAAGACATGACCTGAAGACTTTGTTCCTCCTATTCATAAATTCTATTGGTACATTGGTCCCACTAGGGTATGTTCTCTTATTTTATTATGTTTTTCAACAACTTATCAATAAGTAAATCATCATATTCCACATTTTCTTCATTAAACCAGGATCATCTCCCTTAATTTCTTTCATATGCCATGCTGATTTTACATTAACACTTTCTTATGAACATAGGTTGGTCTAAGATTAACTTAGGTTCCACCTTATTTCTTTGTCATTGTTCTCATTCATCTTTTCATTTTATACTTATCATAGGAGTTCTCTCCATCTTATGTGAATTTCATACCTTATATCACTTTATAACAACAAACTTATCTGTCCTTTACTTTATTATCTTCTTGAATTTCATCTTCAAGAACTCCTCTTTTGATTATCTGGATTTGGATTTAAATTTCATGGTGTTGTATCTTTCTCTTGTAGTTTCCAACAATTCAAGTTTTGATAGATAATGATGTAATCCTCACCTTCTTTTGAGGTAATATTGAGTTATCTGCACCATGATTTCTAATTCATTATGCTCTTTAGATTGTTTCAAAATATCTACTAGATCAGAGTAATCAAAAAGATAATAATCTAAGAGTTATATACTTACCTTTTCTTCAATAATTGAATACCTGGCCAGGGTATCCAAGTGATGAGATTAGGTAGTATGCACTATATTTTCATGTCATGTTCCTTATTTAAACATCATCCTAGTCCTAAGTCCTAGTGTCCATGTAGACTCAGTGAACCTTAAGCTCTGATACCAACTTGTAAGAACTCGTTACACTAAATGAGATTACTCAAAACATAAAACACAATCGATCATTAATTAATCACATACCCAAAAATATGGGTAAATTAAAACCAATTTCAACATCAACACCTGCTCAAAAACATTTGCATAAGAGCCCAACATCTTTCTTATATCCATACTATGCCAAAATTTTGATACAAATTATTCTATTGTCTTAGCCACAACATATATACACAGGAGAACAATATTCATATATGCCACACAAATAAGCATTACTATGCTAACAAAAGTCTGATTCATTTGAAACATCATATACAAATTTTTCTCGCTCGGACCTGAGAGTATAAGGACGACTCTAGGACACACTAGACATCTAATCAACTTTCTCAAAGATTCATTACTATAGCTCCTCTTTGCTGCCACAAGTTTGTTTTCGTCACTTCAGATTACCTAAAAAGATGTGGCAAACCACAAGGGTGAGACCCATGTCCCAGCAAGAGATATAACCTCTAACAACGCTTATTGATTACAACACTTTTTTTTGTTGACACTAGATCTTAAATATTATTCATCCCGCACTCTAGAGCAGGTTCAAACATAAAGGGGTTGATTTTTTTACATGTTGAAGACAATCCGGCATGGATTGGTGAAAAGAAAAAGTAGAGTTACAGGAAAGGGATTGTTTTGCTATCGCATCTAAAATAGCATTCAGTGTGTGAGGGATGTATTGCAGTTCGACGTCAAGGTGAGCATTATCACTGCATGAATCTTGAAATTGCCTTCATAGGGACTGGAGTAGGGGTGGGGGTTGCGAGCTTAAAAGGTGGTGGATTGCTATTTGAGCATCCGAGAGGATGAGTACTTTGCCCAGTTGCAATTCACTACTGCTGTGTGCTGCATGGACAATAGACAGGGTCTCAGCCATGATGGGCGAGATAGCGTGAAGTGGTTTCCCAATGCTGAGGATGGGAGCACCTGATTTGGACATGAAAAAGATGTCTAAGCCTGCTTCTCATGTTGACACATGAAAGGATGCATCAATGAACATGATGTGGTTGTAGCCTGTAATGCAGATGGAGGGAGTAAGACCCCTATGCAGTGTGGGTTTGCTTTGAGTGTTCCATGTCTCTGAAATGGTATTTGTGTGTTCTTTGATAAAAGTGACCCTGATTGAATACGAGGCTTCTTTCTAGCATGGATAAGGTCATTCCTCACCTCCCATATGTGCCAGCAGGCTACAAGGAGTATCATGGACTACGAGCTAGGTTCGATAGGATTGATAACTGTGGAAATCCAAGCATCCTCGGCCATGGTGAAGAAACTGGGTACCGTATCCAGTTCCTCCCAGTTGGGTTTGATAGTAAGGCAATCCCTAAAATAGTGGAGAAGTGAGTCCTCTGCATTATTACAAGTAGGGCAAGCGTTGTCTACCATGACATGTCTCCTTCTTTTCTCCCCATTATGTAAGAGGGCTTCGTGGAGAAAGAGCCATGCAAAGATCTTTATACGCTCAAGAACTTGTATATGCCACACCTTGTGCCAGTCACCTTGAACTGAGATGTCCATGTTGGTTCGAATCCATTTATATTCTGATTTTGCTATTAGCAAACCGATGGGGTTATGCGGCCATGCCCAACAGTTCCGAACCAGAGACTGTCTAGGTGGGGAGATGAGGTAGATCAAATCTTTAGCACGGCTAGGGAAGTATGTGTCAATAAAGGAATAGTCCCAATCACCATTGTCGAGGACCATACTTGCAACTGTTAAGTCATCAATCCCAGAAGGAAGGGTGAACATAGGGTCAATTTCTTGAACAGAAAGGCCAACAAGCCACCTGTCATGCCACACATGAGTTGAGGTACCCGACTGGATGGTTTTAGTACATTGGCTTTTAACCAGGTCGATGTTTTCTTGATGAAAGCCTAGGTAGGCGAGCAAGGCTTCTTTAGAAGGGCCCCATCTTTTGTGTATTTTTCAGTCATAATGTGGACCCATGGAGTATCTGTCTTGTTAAGAAAGCACAAGACTAGATAGATATCTACTCAAATATCATGTTTGTTGCTAACAAATAAATCCATTTCTCTGGATAGATATCTACTCAAATATCATCAAATTGCATCTAATAACAATCATTATCATTAATCTAACTATCATCATATTCCTTGCTAACAGTGCAAGCAATCTAGTAGCATAAGCATCTTTGACATCATGAATATGTCTAGTAACATAACATGGCTATCAATATTGGCATATCAAATAAAGAGAACAGATCTATATCATAAGTAGAACTAACATCATAGCACAATTAACTGCATAGGTATGATTAGCAATTTAAGAATTTATAATTACATAGGCATGGCTAGCAATATTAAACATAGCTAGAAACATTATCTTAACCATCAGTCTTAGTGTATTTGAAAACATAAGCATGTTTACAGTATGAGTATAACTACGACATAAGCATATGTCTTATCTCTTATTGTACTATACATGATCTCAATGAAAAGAAAGCAAACAAGGGTTATCATACAATATGAAGCGTTGTGTATAACCCTAAACAAATATTCTACATGTCTATCTTACATCTTTTATTATGCCTTGAGGAATTTGAATCGTACCATCCAAAGTCCAACCGACCCCTGCGAAGGGATATTGGATTCCATAAAAGATCTAGGAGTGTCGGTATCCTAAGATCTCTTCCCCTCAGTCAGTACGAATAAAAAGGAAGTGTCATATCAGTCAAAGATGCCACCACATCGACATATAGTCAAGATGCTAACCACTAGTCTGCCCTTGGTACAAGTCACATCATAAGAAACCAGGGTATACAAAACCCTCTAATCTGAGGTACAACTGTAGTTGTCCTCAATCACATCAGATGTATGAGGCATGACCATAGCCATCCTCCACAACCTGCATTGTGGATAACAAGGATATATCCTCAACTTGCCACCCCCACATACTCAACAGTATGCGCTCTGAGTTTCCCTTAGGAATACTCATTTCACCATCTAGCAAGCTCTGGAACTGAATATGGCTCTACGGCATAGGGCACTACATGATTAGAGTTGCACTTGATTAGTTATGCCAATTGGGTGAATTAAGGCATCAAACAAGTGGACATACAAACCCTAGTTCAATTCTAGCAAGCATATAAATATCACAACTTTTAAAAGATATAAAACGTGTGGAACATAATTTCTCATCTCATCATCACATGGTACTATTCACTTTCCATTTATGAGACCACAACAGTCATCATACTATCACAAGATATAAATCCATTCCACAATATCACAGGGTATCAACCCTTATCAACACAAGAGGATTACACCTCATTCAGGGCTCAACCATGCCCAAAGGTCATTAATACCATCATATTATCACAGGATATAAATCCTTTTCACAATATCACAGGGTATCAACCTTATCAACACAAGAGGATTACACCTCATTCAGGGCTCAACCATGCCCAAAGGTCATTGAGACTGTCATACTATTCCCTGCAAGATCATCATTATCTTGGCATGCCTTATAACATGGATCAACAACATCACTTTTATATAATACACCGGATCAACACAATATTGCATTAATGAGCTAGGAGATATTCATAAACAACCATAGAAGGGTTATATTAATATTGAGAACATTCCTTTATTAGATCAACATGCAAGGAATCTAGATATGATTAACCCCCATCATATTCATATTGCACATGTTTAGCATAAGAAAGTATCAACCTTGTGGCTATGATAACCACCAATTAACATATTAAGTTTATAATCATATTATGGATATTATTTCACCATCATGCCATCATATAAGAAGGTTAAACATGAATATTCATCTTTATCTATTTGCATTAGAGTTAGGTTCAACAAGATAAATTATAATAATGTTACTAATCATCACTCATACCTAAACCCTAACTCACGACATCCCCATTGGATCTTGGATGCATAAGGTGAAGCATCACCATCACATTCCATACTATTCTCAAGTATGAACCCACACATGAATTAAGGTGTAACCATCATGTTATAACATACAAGGGTTTCAACAATAGTAACAAAGTACTCCATGATTGTATTAGTCATTCAAGGACTATTCATACCCAATTACCATCATTTAGTTGTATTAAAGCTAGGAATAACAAGCTATACCTCATTAGGGTTACCAATTAATTCATTATCTTAATTATAAATCATAATCATATGAGGAAAAGGGTAACACTACAAGTTTAAGGCATTGAACCATCACATTCTCATCATTAGAATCATAACATTACACTACATGCTTCACCTAAAACAATGAGAATATTGAGGCATCAACTTCTAACCATGAAAAGTTGAAAAGGTAAAGCCATTGGTCGTTTACATAAGTAAACACCTTGAATGAATCATCTATGATGTTATTGAGTTGTGATCTAACAAATTCACCATTTAACTCTAGACATTCTTTGATTAACAACAATAAGGGTTTTGTTGAGAGTAGGGTAAAACCCACAATCAACTGTTCATTTAAAACAAGCCATCCATTGTCAACAAGTAAGCTCCTTAAGTTGATCATATAAAGGAAACCATCTAAATCACATTATTAGGACCAACATATTAAATTATCCATCATTTCACTTTATTGGAGTAATAAACATTAGATCTTGACCATTAGGTCAAGTTCATATGTTAAAACCGTCAATTACAGTATAGGTTTGACCATTTCATCAAGTGACCCAAGAGACCATTGGTCTAAGGCTTAATTGATGATACAACTATATGATTAACTCACCATAGGTTGTGGAGACCTGATACTCTATCATTAGTGACCATTAAGTCACCATAGGTTGTTAGATCAGTACTATATTCATTAATCAATATCAAATATCAAACTAATATCACCATTGATTGATAGCATCATTAGGGTACTTAGTTGTTAATCACTAGGCTTCTAATTAGGTTAACATATGACCTAAGGGGTGATCGTAAGTTGACACCATTGGTCACCACCATCAGTTGTCATGAAGACAACACCATCGGTTGTTGCAATGGTACCACCATCGAGTCATGTGTTTATAGAAGAAATCAACTTTAAACCCTAAAATTGACCATTGGTTGATAGGTGCTTAGCACCATAGGTTGTCAAAACAACTTGATCCAAGCCATATTATACGTTAGGAATAACGTACACATGATCACAGTTTCATCTAGAACTGAAATCAGAATGGGGAACATTATAAAAATCAAAATCCAAGTCAAGCATAGCTTTTTAGTGCATGAATCATCATTTAAAAGCAAGAACATGAAATAGCAAGCTTATGGTAAGCAATAAACGTGGAGAAAGTTATAAAACTTTCCTCTAATTAGAATATAAAATCCCAAACATAAGAAAACATGAGCATGTAGGGTAGAGAATCCAAGCATAAGTTGTGAACTCGTCCATCTAGCATCTTTCTTCATCAAATGAGCAAACCCTAAGCATAAGGAGCAAGAAAGGTAGGGTTTTAGAGATTTATAGAAATTTCTACCATGGAACAACATGGTTCGGACCTGGATAAAGGTATGAGGAAGGATAACAAAGAAATAAACGGAGGATAGGTCAAGATCACTAGAAGGAAGCTTTTTAAACCCTAAAAGGAAGTCAATTGCAACCCTAGATTCTTTTTCCAAGAAGATCCACTCTTTCTTCTTCCTTGAACAGGAAATTCACGAAGCACAGAGTGAGAATGAGGTTTGTAGAAGAAGGGAAGTGGTGGAGGGAAAATGTCTCGTTTTGGTGCTTAGATATAAGTATACAAAACTTTAAGACAAAGAAAAATGAAAAAGTTGAAGTTCTAGTATCTTTCCAAGTGTCCATGGCCTTAAGCTATTAAGAATATACAAGAACACACACAAGAATCTCCCCCACCATACATAGAGACATGCTTATCCCTAGTTTCTTTAATTTCCACGAAAAACAAATAACTCATTAGTTGATAGCTCCTAAAGGTAGCTCATCCATGATGGGGTAAACCCTAAAATACCCTTGAGAAAAACACCTTCAAACCAAGGTTTAAATAGGTGCCCCATGGCTCAACAAGCTCAAGAATGATGGAATCATATCCAAGGAACATAATTCAAGTTATAAATTGCAAAGAAAACCTCTCAATTGGGTAAATTGCATAAAAGTCCAAAATGTGCATAAAATTGCATAACTTGCTCCAACAATGTCCAAATTGGACCAAATTTGAAACTTACGCTTGTCTTATGATTTAAAAGAATATCACAAGGTTTTATTAGGGTTATAAGAATTCAATTATGATAATTAAGCTTGTTAAACACTTGAAGCAAGGTTAGGGGTCTTACAATATCATCCTTTAAAGGAATATTAATCTATACTTGTTTATAGGTCTCCATGATGTCTTTAATGTGCTTATGATTTTTTAGAGGTGGATGTTTCTTCAAATGTGTTGGAAAATGGAAGTATTTGTGCACTTGACTTGTCAATATCAAAATAATCATCAAGTAGTATCATAGGAATTTGTCATCATTCACTATCACAGTATCATCTAGATCATCCATCATAGTATGATGGCCATGTATACCAGTATCATTTGTAGTTTCATTCACAAAACCATCAACTACTTGGATTTTTGGATTCTCCAAAGTCCTCCCACTTCTCAAAATAGTCATTTTTTCACTTGCTCATGGGAAGAAGAGGAGAAAGCTTGTGGTGGTGATGAATACATATTCATCTTAATTTCAGACACATCTTTAGTTTAGTTTTGCACTTAAATCCCTCAATTTCACTTTGAATGTTCCTCTATATAGTTTCTATTATTTTTACATGAATATTTGGGATTTTGATCAAATCTATTGGTTTCCACTGTAGGATCAAGGTTCATTGTATGTGCTCCAACTTAGGCCAAGGTGGTCTCATTAACTACTAGTGGGTCCAAGAACATTTTGGTGTTTTGGACCTTATTTTCCATGATGAGTCCCTTCATCGATCCATGGCCTCATAGACCTAAGAATTTATAGACATTGACCTCCTATGACCAGCCAATAGTGCTCCCTACCCTCCTGGGTTTTGTTTGTGACCTAAATGATTGTTGGTCGATGTGATCCATGCCCAATAAAGATTGATGGAGTCTAGCCCAATGGCACTCTCTCTGCCTTTCCATTGACCGACGATCAACCTCATCACTCGATGGGTATGTTGTTTGGAAATTGGGGAAGTCCATCCAGATAAAGACTCTACATGCCCAGCCCGATGAGACCCCTACACAAAACTCCCCATTGCGCAACAAATGCTTAGTCTCAATGAACAATGACTTCATTATGCCCAATGGACCACAAAGAAGACCCTACTATCAATCGACAAAACTCTAATGCCTCATAGACTGATGGGATCACGATGTTGTTACTCGATAAATTTATAACAATTTAATTATAAATACAAATTTATCCATTTTATTTGCATGTTTCTTTAAGAGAATGTTTTATTAATGTCTAGTTTTAGAGGTAATTATCTTAGTTGTTCTTTTCTCTAGTTAATTGGAGTTTTTACTTGATTTATTTTGTCTTTTGTGGGAAAATAGCCAATTTATTCCATAGGCCAAAAGGCCCGCGAATTAGAGGCTTCAAATCCCATCTTCTGCCTCCCATTCGACTGACTGACTCATCTAGACAATCGACTCACATGCATTAGATCTTGACTTCCTAGAACTCAAATCAGTCGACTCACCTTCCCCAATCAATTGACTTGCCAATAAAAACTAGTCAAACTCGGATTTGGGAAAGCTCATTACTTCATATGAAATGGTTGGTCAAAGCAAACACTTAAATACCAATCAATCAACTCACCTACCCAGTCGACCGACTTGCATTCAAGACCCAGTCAAACTCTAAATCGAGAAGTCTCATTACTATAGTCAAACTCAGCTTCTATCAAAGAAAGTAGTAACTCTAGTTGGTCAACCCAAATTCCAAGTTGACCGACTCGCAACTCAAAACCCACACAAACTCCAAAACAAGGATGCCATTATTATAGTCAAAGTTTGGTGAGCATCACTTTGGAATGAAGTAAGGTATTAATGCCATTCAACTGATTGAGAACCCCATTTGAGTGAGCTGTGCTTTGGATTAGGCAATCTAGCCACTGCCAACAACCATTCTTCTAGGGTTTTGCCCCCCCCCATAAAAGGAGGGGGGCCTCTTAAGACAAAATGGATACAATTTTCCATATCCATCTTTATTGCATCTTTTAAATTTGTTCCATTTTGATTATGTCTAAGTATTTCCCTTACCAGGGCATGCAGAGTAGCCCCACATCATGTTCTTACCCTATTGTTTTTTACTCCAATCTTTTAGTTAATGAATGTTTCTGACCATTTTGGCCTTGATCTATGGCTAGACAGATATACTCTTTTGGGGTCATGAGACCATGGATCCCCAAAACAATGAATCCATAATCCCCTAATTGTGATTATTATCTTTTTATCTATTGAATCTTGCACTCATTTTGTTTTTAGTTAGATTATGTTCTTAAAGGGTGATGAGACCATGGATCCCAAAAATAATGAACCCATAACTTCCTTCATGAGACCATGGATGGGAAATTATGATCTTTCTATTCATTTTATATAGTTTGTTATAGCTTGTACTGAAGTGACCATCTGACTCATATGTTTGAACATCAGAATGGAGACCACATGTTCCTTGGTGAGACTATAAACAAGAACTTATTGGACGACGATCCTCAATCACCAAGACCACATGGTTCAAAGAAGTCTGACCATTGTGAGATTAATGATCTAAAAGGATATCAATCCACATGGTCATGATTTATTGATTAAAAACTTAGGAGTTGAATCGATTAAGTGAAGGCATGATTTTTGGTGGTGATTCCTCATAATTGTGATATCTTTTATCATTCCATCATATGGTTTTATTTCTTCACTTCTTATATATACTTTAGTTTTAATCAACCACTCCAAAAGTATAATTTACTTTCTACTCTTCATAATTGGTTTGGAATCAATGCTTAAAAATGTCGTCAATACCTTTATATGCTCATACCAACTCACTCATGAGTATTTAACCATTTAAAGGTTAAACTCTAGGATTTCCCCTCCTAGTGATATGGTGTGTAAACAACATGCAACATCGACTCCATCAGCATCTTGATGGCTTCTCTACACACAACCATCAACTGACGATGCCCCTATGAAATTTCAACTGATGGTGTTATCGTACACAACAGATGATGGTGCCTCTTTATTGAGCATGTTGAGTCCCCTACCTACTCTACCATAGCCGATAAAGTTGTATATCTCCTCCATTTTGAGGATCCCTCTCCAATGATTCGGAGTTCAATAAGTGAATGGACAAGAAGGAACAACACCATTGAGGCTTGTCATTAGTTCCCTCCTCCTTTAGTTGGATCATTCTCATCATCAGGGTAAAAGATAGTAGTTTCCACTCCATGTTGCAATTCTCCTTTCCACCATGATGATGGATAATCTTTCCTTTCCCCATTTTTCTCCATATTTTTTGATGATGAGTGAGTAGTCTCCCTCAATGGGGTGCAAGGTTTAGCCCCACTACTGATCTTTCATGTCCATTTTTGACATTTCATGGCTTGTATATAACTCGTTCAACTCAATGTTTATCATTTAATGCATGTTTTATGGATTGATCTCCCACATGCATGATCTAATATATGTATATGTTGCGAGAATTTGAATTCCTAGGTTTTGAATATTGATTTATTTGGTTGACTCCTGGATGAGAACTTTGGAAGGGATCTCTGTGGAGAAATAGATACATTCTTTGTTTGCAATGAGACATTAAGCTCATGGAGATATCTACGGGATTTTACACACCCAGTGGGGAATCTTTCTTTTCTCCATTTGAATGATTTTATCAAGCATGTATATGTTATGGATATGTTTGTGCGTGTAGTGTAGTGAAACTTGATTCCAACCCAGTGACTTCCATCATCAATCTAAACTCAATGGCGAAAGAAGGTATTATGCTAGGCCACAAAGTTAGCAACTGAGGAATCAAAGTAGACAAGGCCAAAATAGAAGTGATTGCTAATATCAGCCCTCCAACCACAGTGAAAGAAGTTAGAGCCTTCTTAGGCCATGCATGATTCTATAGAAGGTTCATCATGAATTTTTTTAGGATATCTAACGCAATGGCAATCCTACTTCCCAAGGATGTTGAATTCTACTTCTAAAAATAATGTATGAAGAATTTCAACAATCTGAAGGAATATCTTACTTCAACCCCAATCATTCAAATGCCATATTGGTCTCAACCTTTTGAGATTATGTATGATTCTATGGACCATGTAGTGGGTGTCATTTTTGTCAACGTGTAGGTAAAAAGCATCATGTTATCTATTATGCATCCAAAACTCTCGATGAAGCCCTAAAAATTATGAAACTACAAGGAAGGTATTCCTAGCAGTTGTGTATGCCTTTGATAGGTTCATATCTTACCTTGTAGGTAAAAAAGTTATAGTACACATTGATCATGATTCCGTAAGATATTTGTTAACAAAGAAGGACACAAAACCCATACTAGTTCAATGTATTCTCCTTCTATAAGAGTTTGATCTTGAAATGCGGAACAAGAAAGGTATAAAGAATATAATTGTCAATCATTTGATTCACATTCACAATCATGATAAAAATATTGTTCCCATCAATGACTCTATACATAATCAACTTGTGCAAGTTTCAACAACTTCTCTGTGGTATGTCAATTTTGTTAAATATCTCGTCACACGTATTATTCACCCAGAGTGCCAAGGCATTGCAAGGAGGAAATTCATGCATAATGTCAAACAATATCATTGGGATGAACCATACCTCTTCAAACTATGTGATAATGGTTTATAAAGGTGTTGTATACCAGAGGAGGAAGCCCCTCAAATCCTAGAACAATGTCACTCAATCCCTCCCGGAGACCACATGAGCTCTAAGAAGACTGCAACAAAGGTCCTACAATGCATATTCTTTTGGCCTACAATATCAAAAAATTCTCATAATTTCACTTCTCTTGTGATAAATGTCAAAAATCTGGAAATATCACCAAGAGGGACGAAATACCTTTAATCACTAGCAAGAAGTTGAAATTTTTGATGCATGTGGTGTGGACTACCTGGGCCCATTCCCCTCTTTGTATGGTTTTTCCTACATCCTGGTAGTAGTCGACTATGTTCTCTAAATAGCTAGAAGTTATACCAACAATGAAAAGTGATTCAAAGCATGTTATCAAACTATACTAGGATATCATCTTTCCTACTTTTGGAGTCCCTCTTACTGTCATATATGACGAAGGTTCCCACTTTTTGGAACCAAGTTTTGAAGTGCATTTGAGGAAATGTAGTGTGTATCGCAAGGTAGCTTCTCCCTATCACCTGCAAACAAGTGCACAAGTGTAGGTATCTAATTGACAACTCAAGGCCACTCTAGAGAAGAATATATGACACAATTTGAAGGACCGGTCCAATAAAATCAACAATGCTCTATGGGCCTATAGGACATCCTTCAAGACACCTCTGGGTACCACACCCTTCAGATTGATATATGAAATTCATGTCACCTCCCTATCAATCTAGAACATAAAGTCTGGTGGGAAATTAAGCAATGGAATTTTGATTTGAAGAAAGTTAATCATAACAAACTATTACAACAACAAGAGCTTAAAGAGCTCAGATTCACTACATATGACAATGCACGGATCTATAAAGAGATAACAAAATTATAGCATGTTGGTCATCTAAAAAGGAAATTCATACAAGTCGGAGATCAAGTTCTTCTTTTTCACTCATGAATAATACTCTTCATATGTAAGATCCAATTTGTATAGTCAGGACCATACATCATCAAGAAAATCTACCCACATGGAGGTAGACATAAGTGTTGAACTACCTTTAAAACTTTCAAAACATGCTCCTCCACTAGACAATTGAAATCAAGGCGTTGAGCCAAGAACATAAACCAAAGGCGCTTGTCAGGAGCAACTTGATCCCTACTTTAATTGTTGCTTTTGATTTTAGATCTAACCATTTTGCACCCATTAGATAATGCATCATAAAATGAAATATTAAGTTCTAACAATTTTTATTTTAAATTTTATATGGATGAAATGATGTTGATAGGAATGCAACCACATCTAGTTGTCAAAATAGCATGACTTTTCCCCTCCATCTCGGATTTAGTTTTTCTCTAGAAGAGACAATTTCTAAGTTGGGGGTGGAGGGTGGGTGGTATGTATTCTAATTTCCATCCACACATATCTGCTTTACATTTAAGATTCAATCATTGTAATTTTTATCACAATTTTCAAAATTGTCCATTTTCAAAGAAGAATTGTATAGAAATTTGATAAAATTTTGGTGCTTTTCATATAATCAAAGCCTTTACCTAGCCTGCTACTTTCTTTTTTCATGCAAATGTTCATAATTTTACCATCTTGGTTTAAGTAAAGACTCAAGAGGAATAACTTCAAAAACTAACCAATGGGTAGAAATCACTTTGTGAGGCTTATGAATCCTCGCATCATGTTCCTCAGAAAAAGATGGTAGGCATAGTGAAACTATGAGGGATCAACCACATTATGATTCCAAATGAATAGCATAGAATTTGCACTAAATCACTACTCGATCCCCATTAAGTTATTATTTGATTTTAGTGTGACAAGGAGAATGACCAGATGTATTGAACTGTAAATGTAATTGCATTGTGGTCCTAATTCTCTTCTACACATCTTCTACCAGTTTTATACCCCTCCATCCACCAAAAGGAAACAAAACGACACAAAATTAGTGCCAAACCCAAAGTTTAGCATATCACATCCCTTTCTTTCTATCTGCTTCTTCCATTCCCCTTTCTATGTAGTATGGTTGTACTACAAAAACCAAAAGAAAAGATGTCAATGTGCACACAAGAAAATAATGCAATATCAAGTTGATTATAGGAGATATTCACATATAAAAAGATGCAATCAATGTGTTTGAAATCATAAAATAAAATCTTGTCAAATTATGAAGATATTTTCTAATCCTTTCCATACCCCCTTCATTTCCTTTTACCACTTGTAGGAACAATGAATGTCTTAATTTTACCACTCTCTTGAGAGAAAAACACCAGTGCCAGATCAAATGTGCACTTGTTGTCCTACAGGTACCTTTAGACTCATACAAAGCTCTTAGACATGATTGATGTTGGAAATAGTGGGGAGGAAGTGTTTTTGGGAAATGAAATCTGGAAACAACATATTATAATATGTGTTCTCTGATCTCGGGAATTTGAGATGCCTATCCATACTTGGTAGCAAAGAAACTAACGTGATGTGAAGATGAGGTAGTCACAAAGTTTGAAAGTATACAATTGGTGATGATTTCATATTTTATGTTACTCGAAGAAGATAAATGTTTAAATTTGGAGTATTTTGATGAATTCATATTCATCTTAGCTTCACTCGAATATTTCGTCCAATTTTTCACTTAAATCCCTCAATTTACCTTTGAATTTACCTCTATATATTTTTCCTTAGCTTTAGGTGAATATTTTGGGTTTTGATTGAATCAATTGGTTTGCAAGGCAAGATTAAGCTTCACAGTATGTGCATCAACTAAGGCCACGGTGGTTCTGGTAATTGACTAGCAATCCTAAGAACTTTTTGGTATTTTGGAACTGATCTTCCATGATCGCTCCTTCATTGACGCATGGCCTTGTCAACCTACGCCTTCATCGATGTTGACCTTATATGATCAAGCAATACCCCCGATGGGTTTGTTCCTGGTCTAAACGACCATTTGTTCCCAATAGTGATTGGCGGAGTCTAGCTTGATGGAAATCTCTCTTCCTTTTTGTTGACCATGCCTCGATAGCTTGTCGATTGACAAGCGCCCTCATCCCTCGACGAGTAGGTTGCCCAATGATTCGGTAAGCCCATCACGATGAAGACTGTACAAGCCTGACCAGATGGGACCCCTACATAAAACTCCCCACCACCTGATGTATGCTCATCCTCAATGACCAATGGATTCATTACAATTAATAGATCCTAACAAAGACCCTAACTTTGACTGACAGAACTCCAATTCCCTGTCGACTAACAAAATCATGGTGTTATCACCTAATCACTTTAATGCAACTTAGTTCATCAATAGGTCCATGGATTCTCTACACACAACCATTGACCGACGATGTCCCTACAAACTATTGATCGGTGGTGCTACTATACACAACAACCAATGATGCCTCTGCACTGAGCCGAACAATTCCCATTCCAACTATATCACATATTATAAATAATATTACCCCTCCTCCATTTTGGGGGGTCTCTTCTTCCAACCTATGTTGAAAGGCTAATGCATTCTATCTATGACAAGAAGACGATCACCATCATCCATGCTGCATAGGCCACATGTGGCATTATTATAGCACTCCTAGTCCATCCTCGTTCCACCTCAACTCTGACAACACCATATCATGGCCACAAAAGTGGACAAATCATCATCAATGCCTCCATTCATCCACTTGTCCTTCCCTCTCCAATGATTCAAAGTTCAATGAGTGAAGTAACAAGAAGGAAAAGCACCATCGACGCCTGTTCTTGGTGCTCTCCTCCTTCGGTCGGATCTTCCACACCATTAGGGTATAAGAAAATAGGTTCTAGTTGAGGTTTCAATTCTCCTCTCCACCATGATGATTTATAATCTTTCCTTTCCCCTTATTTATCCTAACTTTTTCATGAAGAGAAAGTAGTCCCTCTTGTTGGGGTGCAAGGATTAGCCCTGATACCTATATTGCATGTCCATTTTTTACATTCCATGGTTTGTATATAACTCTTTCAACTCAATTTTGATCATTTAATGCATGTTTTTTGGATTAATTCCCGTTTGCATGATATATTATAGTCCTATGTTGCGAGAACTTCCGTGCGTAGGTTTTGAATATGGATTAACTTGGTTGACCTCAAATGAGAATTTTAGAAGGGATGCCTTTGTAACAATAAATACATGATATTTGAGTAATGATACATCAATATCACAAATATGTCTATGCAATTTCCCACACCTGGAAGTGGAATCTTGCTTTTCTCCATTTTAATGGTTTGATTAAACATGGATATATATGGACATGTTTGTGTGTGTGACAGTGGTGGAACTTAGTTCCATCCCATTTACTTCCATCATTAATCTGAATCTAGTTTTAATCTTGCACTTTTACTTCCCTTTACACGTTGTTTAACTCAAACTATTCAACTCTTAGTTTTACATATTAGTAATAGTTAAATTGGATACAAACTAGAAAGGTTCTTAAAAACATTGTCCATTAGGATTTGATCTTTAACTATATTGTGATAAGACATGTCTGCTTGCGAGTGGTATTATTGCATGTTGTTTTGGTAGAAACTTAGAGATTTCAATCCTAGGTGAATTTGTTATTGTGATAAAAAGCACATAATATGGTTTTTGTGATCCTTGGGGTAGTGTCCTATGGTGTGGGGGATGGGATTTTGGAGGATGTATAGTGCTTTTGTTGAGGTTGTTGTGGGGGTTTTTTTATATTGCGGTGGTGGTGGGTAATTATGTGGTGGTTGTAGAGTGTATTCAAAGTTGTATGGGGATTCTAGTAGTAGAGAAGAATAGGGGTTAGAAGGCCCTTGTCATTGCTGCAAGGTGGGCACTTTCCCTTGTTGTGGGACATAGGTGTGTTGAGGATAGATCAAGCATCCACCAACACTATTATGATTCACCAAGGTTTGAGAGGGAAGTCTCCCCTTTTCATGATGGGGAAGTGATAGAGAAATTTGGTCAATTCTTTACTCCACTTGGCTAATATTCTGTCTTTTGAGTGGACACATTCTTCATTACATCATCTGAGCTTCTCAATCTTCTAAGGACTTCCTATTCATTCTTAGAATTGTATTCTTATCCTTGATACTACCTAGGATGTCCTTGTCCTTCCTTCCCTCATTGCTTCCATGAGAAATTGGGATGATTCCTCCACTCTAGAGTAGAATAATTATACATTGGGCCTTGGTTATTCCAGCTGCCATGAGATTGTAGGGTTTGCATCTCCTCACAAAGACTCTCTAAAAATTGGTATATTTAATAGAAGAGCCTCCCACATGTGTCTTCATAATGTTCGTCATGTACGCCAATATTTTATCATTTGGGGGTAGGAGTCATCTTTGGTGCAAGTGGGTGAACTATCTTATTTCTATCACAATACACGCCCACACTTGAGCTTGATGTCTTGAGTTGTCAGCCAAGTGCTAAAAAAGATGATACCATTATTCAATATGTTTGTCCATGAATGGACTACCACATGATGAGTCTACAATTCTTTGACCCATCTCAAAAATCTTGGTGTAGAAGGATTGAACTAGTTTCTAAATTGGAACTGTGCGGTGGAGGAAATCCCATAGTAACTTCTGAAAAATCTATCACATCTCATGAAACTACTCATTCTCTTTCTGGTTGAAGGAAGTGATGTACCTTCTAATCTTAATCAACTTGCCAATATGATAAAAAAAATTAGAAATTCGTTCTTCATGTCATCCCAAGTCATAATTGTAGTCTTGGATGAGTGTCACTCCTTGGCCTTGTCCTTGATAGAGAAAGGGAACAGCATGAGCTAGATGGATTCATTAACCGTTATAGTTGTTATGAAGGTGGAACATGTCATAAGGAAGGATTCCACATGCTTGTATAGGTTCTCATTCTCAAGTCTATAGAAGGAGTGGAGAAACTCAAGAAGACCGGGAGGGATGGAGAATTATTGCCCTAAAATCTATCAACTAGATAGTAATTGGAGAATTATAGTTTTTGGGTATGAAATAGTCATCAAATGGCTTGTGGAAAGGTGGATAAGGTGGTGGTGGGTCACATGACTCCTCATGGTTATGGGCATTCATGTCTCCAATCCTTTCTTCTTGGTGATGGTTGCACCAATTACTCTACCTTCTTCTTCCTATCTCTGGATCCTCTAAGAAAGAGTCAATAGAAAGAGAGAAAATTACAAACATGCAACAATAATCACCTACACAAGGAACAACCAAGAAATACAAGATAAGTTAGTAAACAAGTTTGTAAAAGTAACACAAAGAATAATGAATATAAATGGTGAGGGCATTAGGAAAAGTAAAATCTAGACAAACTAGTTAGTTTGAGCACCTATCTCCTAGGAAATGGTGTCTAAAAGCTTGATGTGATCACCTGACACAACCAACTAACCTAGAGAAATATAGTTCTTAAGGGTAGAGTCACACCACAACTACTAGGGAGCCATGGCACTTTCTTTCTTTCAAAACACCCTCAAAAATCTTGATGTGTCTTGAGAACACCTAAACGATTGACATGGAGGGATGTTCCCTAGGCACACAACAAGGTCTTTCATTTATTTATAGACCCAATTTAGACACACACTTAAACAAATCCTCAAGCACACATTCTTGGGAATAGTATAGATGATGAGAAGTCCGGGTCAAATTCAAGGGAGAAGTGAGGCACTAGAGCTTAGTTTATTTTGGCTAGGTTCCTAAAGTACAGTCTAGGGTTCAAGGGCTTAATCTTGGTTTTGTTTGTTATATTAATGATGAAAAAGCAATTAAAGGAAGTCAAGAAGAAAATATATTTTAAACCTAGACAAGTTCATTGTAATTAGAAAACCAAGGTGACTAAGTAAGAAAATAGCAATCAGGATAAGGCAAGTAAGAAAATGCTAAGACTAGACAATAAACTAGCAAAGCAATCTTAACTAGAAACTAGATATAGAAATTATCTAAACTAAGCAAAAGAGAGCATAAACCAGAAGCTTAGGCAAAAGAACAAGAAATGAACTAAAACAACTATGAACTAACTAGATCAAGAACTAGCTATTGCAAGGAACAACCACACTAGAATGGTCTAACTACCATGAATAAGGTAAGCAACTAATTAAGAAAGTAAAGAAACTAACAAAGAATGTAGTAACTAAGAAAAAGAGAAGTTAGGGTTTTGATCAATTAATGGAGGTGTGAGAGGTTTGGGATAATGTTACTATAACCTGCATTAAAAGTCATGACATGGAAACTTTACTCATTCATTTAGATCATCAAACCAAACAATCAAGTTAGATATTATAATTTCCCTAAACAACAAATCAGCCACATATGGAATAGGGTGTGTATAGGGGAACTGTCCCTGTGACCCCCTATACAACCTTATGAAGTTCATTTGGTTAGGGTTTGAGTGGAATTAAATTAGTATCTAAAAAGTCTAGGTTTCTAGGAAGGAAACACTAAGGGAAGTTGGGGACCATGGGTAGTAATGAAGAGTGTGGATGAGGATTTTACACCTCATGACACCTCCTATCTTTCCTTTTGATATCTCCAAGAAAATGACACTAAGTGTCTGTAATATAAATACTTAGATCTCACACTTAAGATTAGGATATTGGATAATAGGGGTGGAATAGTTTGGTTTGGTTTGGTTCACCACTAAAACTAAAAACTAAACCATACATGTTAGTTTGTAAAATTTTCAAACTGAATCAAAACATTCACTAGTCCAAAATTGAATAGAAAATTTAAGTTTATAAATCGGTTGCATAAGAACACATATAAATTATAAGTAGATAGTGTCCAAAGAACTACAAATAATCATGTATTATACCACATAGTGTAAAATTTTATATTCTTAGTTTCATTTATTGTATATTCCTATTACACATCAACATATACAAACTTATTAAGTAACATAATATTTAGTTTAGTTAAGTATTTTTCACAATATTGTATATATTTTAATAACATCTAGATATATGTGTTGGTTCGGTTTGGTTTGTTAAACTACACCCTCAAACTGAGCCAAACCTTTGTTTCATTCTTTGAAAATAATTTAGAACCAAACCAAACCATTGAGATCTATGATGCATTGGATATTTGTTGTTTTCACAGGCTATTTTATATTGCTTTTTGTGCACTATTTATTCATTTCCAAATTAATCTATGCATGATTTATTCACATTAGCATGTGATACTTTTTTGCATCAAATAAATGTTATTTTAATATTTTCGAATGATTTAATGAATTTCAAGAGCTTATGTTTGGATTTTGTGAATTTCAGGTAATTTTACAAGAATCTACACAGCTCGGTACTATTGACTTTGGAGTCAGTGGTACCAACACTTGCTCGGTGGTGAGAAGAGGAGATCAAGAATTCTCTATAGTACCAACCATGGGATTCAATACTACTAAAAAATCATAGTGTTGGACTCAAGATTAATCGAAGCAACTTGTTACTATCGACACTCAGTCAGTAGTATCGACAACTTGCCACATGGCCACAACAATCAAAGGAGTCGGTAGTACCGACACCAAGTCGATAGTACTGACATGTCGGGATCAGGAAAATCTAAAGATAGTGTTTAATATGATGGTTGAGGATTTATCTTTTCCCTAAGTCACTTCTATGACTTAGGTGGATTTTGTCCAAACCTAAGGGGATAATTCTATTTTGTTGGATGGTATCCAAGAGCAAGGATAGGAGAAAGTGGAGAAGATACTATGTTAGGGAAAATCTAGGCACTTCCAGCAGACGGATTTGCAGTCGAAAGGTAGCAAATTGGCACATGCACAATAATGGATCTTTTGGATCATCTTTCTCAAGGGTACTTTAGTTTACTAAATGTTTCCCACCTTTTTTATTCTTCTCTCCTTTGTTTTTTTACCATGGAAAACATGTGGGGCTAAACCCCTTATTCCTTAGGACACAGGAGTGACCCGGTGATGCATTGTATTTAACTTTTATACATTAATATATCAATTAATGGACTTATTTATATGTGTTTGTCATGAACTATCAATGATTTATCACCATAGGTAGTTAATTAGACCTTTAATTGCTTCAAAAAAGGAAATTAACAATTGGAAAATCATAAGAAATACATGTTTTATATTTCCCTTTTAGAAAGGTGGTGTGCAAACATGAAGAGACTAACCATAGTTATTGATAAAGCACCTAACTAATAACACAATCAATATAAGAGTAGGATTGGTATTAGCTTAGGTAGTGAATTACATTGTGAGAGCGGGTAATTCTTGCTATAGGCTCTTAGTCTAGGGTTAGGAGAGATAACTGTTACTATTATAATTGTTTAGTGCAATGTTAACTGAGGTGAAACCATAATCCTTAGAAATTCCATCCAATTGTGATTAATCACCAGTAATTTTATATTCACATTTTGCATTCTTAGTTAATTAAACAATCCAATCAAAGTTTCGTTCGGTCTAGCTAATCGTATTGCAGTTAGTAGTAGTTTCTGAATTTAACAGTTCCCTATGTTCGATATCGGGGCCTCATTTACCTATATTACTTCAATATCATGCACTTGCATTTTAGGGCGTATACTAAAATCCCTATGAAGTTTTTGGCGTCGGTTGTCGGGGCAACGGGAAACCCATCACTACGAGTGTTGTAATCGGTCACTCTACACCATATTTTTTATTTTTATTATTGTCCTTTCAATCTAAATTATAAATATCTTTTCTTCAATCATTAGTACCCATTCTCACATTGTTTTTTATAATTTCAGGTACTAGTGCATGGTGCACACTAGAGCTCACTACTACACGGGGAATCATCTCCACATGGATTTATTCAGGAAGAGCTCTTGCACTAAGAAAGGGAGTATGATCACTTAGGGGGGAGATTGATTCCAATTCCTCCTCCAACTCCACTGTCAGTCACTCAAATACCTCCACCATAAGAACCAGAAGAACAACCAGAGATGGTAGAAGAAGAACTGACAATTTGGGAGAAGATCATGGTGTCTTCCTCAATAGCTCAGCTTGGTCCAATCAAGAAAAAAGCAATAAATGTGGGCAACTACACGATATATCATGGTCTGGTGGCATTAGTCAAGCAACATGCCTTCCATGGCCACAATACTGAAGACCTGATGATGCACATCAACAATTTTGTTGAAAGTTTTGACATGGTGAAAATAGATAGAGTGTCAGCGATTGTGATTTACTTAAAGTAATTCCCGTCATCACTGGAAGATGGTGCCAAGTCTTGTTTCTACACCCTGGAAGATGAATCTATTAAAACTTGGGATGAAATGATTGACGCCTTCTTGGAGTGCTATTTCCCTCCTTAGAAGATGAATGAGTTGACCAAAAAGATCTACAACTTCAAACAACAAGTAGAGGAGTCATATTCTAAGGCATCAGAGAGGTTTCGGAACATGCTGAGGAAGGTCCCTCACCATGGTATTGACTTCCTAGGTGAAGAGAAGATTTTCTAATATGGATTCCATCAGGGGGAAAGACCACATTGGATAGTGCAGGGACAAGCTTCTTCCTCAAAAATAAGCCATCCAAGTGCTATGAGATCCTAAAAAACATAGCTAAGAACCAGTCATAGGGAGAAGAATGCGAACATCCAACAACTATTAAAAAGGTTGGAGTGTCCAAGGTGCTTTCTGCATTGAACAAAAAATTAGACTAGATCGCCAAGAAACTATGTCAGAATAATGGAAACTCTTTGAAGGAGATTATGAGGAGTTCAACTAGGCATAGAAGAAAAATTACATGGGAGGAAATGATTACTCATGGAGGAAAGACACCAAGTTCTCTTGGAGAGACCCCACTGATTTCCAATAGGACCCTTTTGAGCTCAGCAAGGCAAGCCACAACATGTTCTTCCACAATAGCAATACCAGCAGGACGGGGGTTCTAGAAAGATAGACCGCATAGAGGACATGCTTGGTAAGCTAGTTAGCTAGAATGAAGTGCTCATTGGCCAGACTCAGAGAGAACTTTAGAATCAAGGAGCACAAATTTGTAGGATAGAGACATAGATTTCTCATATTGTGGCAGAGGTTGCATCTTTGAAGAAATCTACTCAGCAGGGGTTCCCAGGAAACACCAACATACCTATTGACAACCAACATGTATAGGCAGTGATGTTACATAGTGGGAAGAAGTTTTTAAATGAGTAGAAAATAGTTCCAGAGGCAAAGGACAAAGAGGATGATAAAGGCTCACTAGAGATTATTGTAGCAGTTGATTCAGTTGTGCCAGATACTGCAGTAGAGGACAAGTCAGTTGATGTTGAAACCCATGAACCTGAGGAGCCATGGAAGGAGGCTTATGTCCCACCTCACCATAGGAAGGTGATGAATCTAGTGCCATTCCCAAACAGCCAATTTAAGGAGTTCCTAGACAACATTAGGAAACTTCATGTTAACATTCTGATAATTGATGCAATTGAGCAGATTCTTTCTTATGAAATTTTTTTGAAGGACTTGATCAACAAGAAGAGGAGGATAGAGGATTCTGAGGTGGTCATTATGAAGGAGCAAGTTAGTGCTTTTATTATGGTAACACTACAACCAAAAAAGCAAGATTCGGGATATTTTAACATCTCATGCTATATTGGGAAGATAAGATTTGAAGAATTTTATGTGACTCGAGGGAAAGCATCAAACTCATGCCATTGACCACCTTTAAGAAGCTAGGTCTTTTAAGGAGTCCAGGCATAGTAATATGACAATACAGCTCACAAACAACTCAATGGTGAGGCATTACAATATTTGTGAGGATGTTCTTGTCAAGGTAGATAGATTTGTATTTCCAGTTGACTTTGTAGTCATGGAGATGCAAGATGGTTAGGGAAATGAATTATTACTCGGGAGGACATTCCAAGCCGCAACTGATATGATTATGGAGATGGGCAGAGGCAGACTAACATTGGACAAAAGAGAAGAGTGTTTTGAAATCTTGATGCCTGACTCTACATAGACTATTGGAGGAAAGGCACGGTGTCACATGTTATATCAGGTCTAAGAAAAAGTGTTGTTGTTTCTAGGGAAGCCATCTATTGACATGGCACATATGATGACACATGTCCACAAAGGCACACTGTGTTGGTATGTATGCCCTGAGAGCCAATCATGTGATGATTGGTGGGATACATTAAGATTGATTTGATAAACATCAAAGGTGAGCTTCCAATTCTTTCTGGTTCAGTCATATGAGATAGTGATAGAACAGATTGAATGTCTAGAGAATGACAGTACTCAATGACGTATGCCTTCAGGTTCATGACCTGAACGATGAGATCATACGGATGCTAAGAGTTTGTACATTCTTATTATGTCCCTAGTCGGATGTCATTGTGGAAGGTAGATAGACAACAATGACACACAAGACTAGATTGTGGTGTTGGTTAATGACAGAATCTCATTAGTCATGATATAGAGATATCAAACCAAACACATAGGTACTTGTTAGAGAACAAGGTACCAGACAGACTGACCGTGAGTTTGACACATGGAACCATGAGATGGTAGTCACAGTCAGTACTCACAGTGATGGTGGTGAGTGTGATTCTTAGACCTGAAATCACTACACTCAACACATGTCGTTGGGCACACTTTGACATCATCAAACGCAGTCCTGAAACATGGGTTGTTATAAAGGTGATGATTGGGTGGCTTTGACACATGGGGCTTTTGAGGGGTGAGTGATAGATATGGGATTTGTCCCTCCTGAGGGAGTATAATATCCAAGGCCACTTGATGAGTAGGATTGAGATAGGCGTGTGCATGCATGTATGAATCAGTATGTGATATTGATGTCATACATATCTCCTTCAATCTACTCTGAGATCAAGAAAGTGAATGAACGTTGACAGGATGACTGTTCCATGCCTTGAGTTCATTCGGGATATCAGTGACAAAGGAATTATACATTCGTTGTAACACCATTCACGGATTGTAGGATGAAAGTTTTTCTCCAACTTTCTACTTTCACTTGGGTAGCACTGATGTGTGACTAGGCACCGCTCTTTGCTTGTGAAGTCATAAGTGTTATGGACTTTCACTGCCAACGTGAAATGGACCTGCAGGGTCACACACATAGGATTTAACCTGGAAGAGGAGTTTTGTCCACAAAGCAATGTTTAGATTGATTACTAAAGGAGTTTAGTAGTTCAATTAAACACTCAATCAGTGGATAGCTCAATATCATATGGTTCAAGGTGTTGGACGCATTGATTGGAGTATCGGATTGATTGAAATCGCAATTGACTGATTTTTTGCCCAACCAGTGCTCCCAACCAATCGGTTCATGTGATGAACCGGTCAGCTGAGGTTGTTGAACCGGTCAGCTGGAGTGTCCAGGCCGATCGGCTCATGCCCAGGTTGAAACGACCGGTTCAAGGGTTGAACCGATCGGCTCAACTGGTGCAACCGACCAGTTGGGAAAAGTCATGTCGGCAAGAATTTTCCTTTGGTTTCAAATTGCCCAATTCGATTGGGAATAACATTGGTATTCGATACCAATTGGGAACGAAACAAGGAAAATCTTTTTGAGCCGGATTAGGACTATGAACCGATCAGTTCAGGGCACCAACCGATCAGTTGGAGTGCCCCAAACGATCGGCTCAGGTCCAACCGATCGGCTCAATGGCGAACCGATCGGTTTAGTTGTGAACCGATCATTTCAAGTTGCGAACCGGTTGCTTTTTGTGAAAAATTCTCGAACCCTTCTACTCCTGCTTTAGTCCCGCATTGCCCGGGATGGAGAACCATGTCCCATGACTCTCCTATATATATAGGGGTATTGGGGGCTTCTCAAAGTACAGCTCAGTGCAACCAGTTGCTCTGCAAGTTGTCGTTCTCTCTGGTTTTGGTAACCGTGATAGAGCCCGAGCAAGTGCTTCCCGCAAAAGGGAGGTGCAGCAAGGGAAGGACAACTGCAGTTGCAACAGGAGGCAGGAGAGCGTGTTGGTGACTAGTACGTCAACAGGAGGGTGCGACTCCTTCCACTTCCTTGTGGGACAAGGTGTGTGGAGTTCCAGGTGGTCCGTGTGGACTACTACAGAGGCGGGAGGACACTGCCGCTTAGGAGGACAACTGTCATCCGACAGTCCGGTTCGAGTAGGAGTTGTCAGTCTCGGTGCGACCAGGAGCTGAACAGACACCGTCGAAGTCCGGAGTTGAAGACCGCACAAGGCGCGAGGTATTGTCGCCGAGCAAGCCTCGGGACAAGGTATGATTCCACAAACCATCCTTTCCTATTATATAGACGTTGACGCGTTTCCTCGGTATGGGTTGGGGGAGAAATTTTTTTGTTTCCGCTGCCTTCTCTGTCTCCCCTAAAACCCTACAGTGGTATCAAAGCCAGGTCAACTGCTCTATATTTTAGGAATATCGATATGATCGATTTTTGGTTTGTCGACTTTATTTATTGCATGCGATGCGAATAATATTGGCTTTATGCATGTCCAATCCTAAATCCACAAATCCCAAATTACATATATGATATGTAATATTAATGCACTCGATACGCGTCGCCCTTAAATGAGTTTTGTGGTGGATGTGTGTAGCATGATTATGGCCTATAAACCCCTATATGTGTGTGGTTGTTTGTGGTTGCTTGCATCTCGGTCTGCGCACCGATCTTCCCTCTCTTATTCCTGATGTAACTCGAAATAATTCGAGATTCTTTCCTACCTTTGCTCCCCCCTAATGTAACTCAGGGTTTCTTCTTTTAAGCAATGTAATAATAGGATAGATTTTATTTCCTGTTATGTCGAAGACTGGAGGACATCAAGACGACTGCTCAGACGATCGTTTCAAGGCGTGAACCGATCGGCTGACCTTGCAGAAGGTCAGTTCAAGGAGTGAACCGATCGGTTGATGACCGGTTCGAGGAGCGAGACAAGCAGGTGGCGGACATGACGAGATGCATGACGACCAGGCGAACCGATCGGTTGGAGGAGCCAACCGATCGGCTGGTGGCACCCAGACGACCGGCCGGAGAGTACAGATCATTCATGTGATGAGTTGATCAACTCGGATGGCAAGGCACAGAGTTCATCTTGTACAGGTTGCATGTGATGTAGACCTAGATGACTGTGATTCCTCTTGGCTCGAGGAATCACATTAGGATGGCCATAATCATCACTTTTTGTCATTTGTGCATGTTTTCTGTGGGATATAGCATGTATATGATACGTACTATATATTGTGGTGATTGGATATGTATACGTATATAAAACCAAATCCCTCATTAAAATATTAAGTTTTAGATGCCTTCCAAATGTGACACACGTGAAAAGCTTGATCGACCAAGTGTGGGCACGCCCTAGCGTGGTGCACCGTCTATCTCATGGAAGCATGAAGGATGAATGTGTGGGTCTGCCCTAGCAGGGTGCATATTCATCGTGTTTGCTTTGGGTCGGACTTAACAAGGTGACCTAGATAGGATCTAGCGCCTTGAGGCATGGAGATGATCATTGCAAGGAGTTGTATATGACATCTTATCAAGAGTTGCATATGATGCAATTGGCAAAAGTTGCCTACCTGAGAGATCTATGTTGTGGGTGACAACCCTAGCTGGTCCATGGCTTAGAGGATTTCAGGATCTTGCCCACTAGAAGGTTGTACGCTGCAATCTTCCGAATTGATGGTGAGGGCTATCAATTTGAAGTAAAATAGTGGGAGCGATAATTAATTAAAGGCCTAATTATATCGTCAAATTTTCAAATCAATCAAATAAGTCAAAAATGAGTTTTGGACTAAAATTGCATATTTTCCTTTTGTAGTTCAAATGGCAACAAACAACAACAACTTTTCTTTGCGATCGGTCCTTGACAAGGACAAGCTAAATGGGACAAACTTCCACGACTGGTATCGGACATTGAGAATTGTTCTCACTCAAGAGCGTAAGCTCTATGTCCTGGATACTCCAATTCCAGAGGAACCCGCTCCTAATGCACCAAAGACAGAAAGGGATGCTTACAAGAAACATTCTGATGATGCCATTGATGCAAAGTGCTTGATGCTATGTTCAATGAACCATGAGTTGCAGAGGCAACATGAGAACATGGGTGTCATAGAGATGATTCAGCATCTCAGGAACATGTATGAAGATCAGGCACGGCAAGAGAGGTACAATGTTTCTAGGGCACTGTTCAAGTGCGTCATGACAGAAGGAGATCCAGTTGGTCCTCACACACTCAAGATGATTGGGTATGTGGAGAACCTACAGAGACTGGGATTTCCACTGAGCCAAGAGTTGGCTACTGATGTGATACTGCAATCGTTGCCAGAATCTTACAGTCAGTTTGTGATGAACTACAACATGAACAACTTTGATAGGCCACTGTCAGAGTTGTTGGGCATGTTGAGGACAGCCGAGTTACAGATGAAGAAGGACAAGCCTAAGTCCGTGATGGTGATCACGAGCAAGAAAGGCAAGTCCAAGCGCAAGGGCAAGGGCAAAGCTAAGAAAGGTTCTGAAGCTAGCCAGGAGTCCAAGCCATCTTCAGCTCTCAAGGCCAAGGGAGGCGTGACCAAGAAAGGAAATTGCCACCACTGTCAAAAGCCAGGACATTGGAAAAGGAATTGTCCTCTCTACCTGGAAGAACAAAAGAAGAAGGAGGCGACTGAAGCCTCTACTTGAAGGTGTCATGTAAATAAACTTGTAACACTTTTTGAGGTATATGATACCAAGATGTAAAGTGTAAAGCATTCTTATTTTGGGCAAGTGTTGCCTTTTATATATAGGAATACTTTAGTTTATTTTTTCAGCCAATAAGGCATGTAATACAGTTATGAACTGCTATTTCATACTTGTCAATAGATAGAAACACTTTATTTTTGCATATTGTATGACAATGATGGAAATCAATAAAGTTGTGTTTTCAATCTTAAAGATGTGATCTTTGTGACAATGCCTTATTTATCTTATGATATTTAATATGTATAAGATAAGACGATACCTAAAAGTTATAGATAACTCAAACAATTTAATTAGCATTAATCATGAGAAATTCATTTCTAGTTTCCATGTGATGGATAAAACTAGACTCTTTTGGTTAGAGAACCAGTAAGGGACATGAATATCTTGGACATGATTGATCAATCTTCACTAATGTAGTGGGAGAGTGATTATCCTATTAAGTATAATACATGTGATGTATTTACATACCTATTGGAATAAATGCTAATACTTCAAATGGTGTTTAGAGAAATACCAATATGAATATCTTAAAGTGTTCAAGATTATCATAAATGAAGTACAAATTTGGTAAAGTATTAATTCTTGATGAGATCAATGAATGAAATACTTGGACCAAATGTTTGAGATCCTTATGAGTGATTATGATAGTGTATCATAATAAACTCATGATTAATGCATGGTGATGTCTGAATCAAGAAGGAATCATACTCTAAGGAGTTAGAGAATGATTATCAAATAACTGAATTCTTCTTAATAAATGAATACCCCACACTAATAAAAGAAATTAAGAATCACAAGGGTTGTGAGTTCTTATAATTTTAACAGATACACCTCAATTATCTATGTGATGAGTTGTTCATATGATGAGTCAACTATCAAGATGAATATGAGGAACCGAATCTTGAGTTATGGTTTATGACCATTACATCCTAAATGACATCCATGTGAACCATAAGGTATGATCTTGATGGTAGCACTCATTGGATCATATCCATAAGTGCAAATGAGTCTTAAGTGTTAAGACACATGGATAACATTTTGAGAAGGATGATGCTTGTTGATTGCAACTTAATGACTAAGACATTTGGCATATGGATAATAAAATCGCATTCCTATAAGGAATAAAACTAGGATGTGTACGTGACACAGCCTATAAGGTTTATGAATCCACTAATGCAAATGAAGTCTATAAGTTACAATGGACTAATCAATGTGATTGATTGAGTACAAGCAACTCAAAATTGGATCTTTATAGTCAAAGGGTTTGACTGATATGTCAAAGATAAAGAAGGCATCTGTGATTTAGTGGGAGCGTATTCACATTCCACATGTTGATGTGAAATGGAAATGTTCTAGATTGGAAATCCAAAAGTGAAAATTATCTTTAAGGAAGATAGAGATGTTTCCTATATGATAGGAATAGAGATCTATAGAGATAGTTCTCGGAAAATCTCTTAACCTGGAAAGAGAAAGCATACATTGGCAATCTGTACTGAAGTGTTAAGTATGCATAGATTTAGTGGGAGAAAACTTGTCCATGTTACATGGATATTAGTATCCCAAGGCCAAGTGTCCAATTCTTATGAAGAATGGGAACATTAAGAATAGATATGGATCTATCATGTATGTAATCATCCCATTGTCTTGCATGTATGACATGGAAAGAATAAAATGCATTCATCATCTTGTATGTAGGACATGGCAATATGATGTGTTCATCCTGATAACTCGTATGTGGGACATGACGAGTGGATGTCTGTCTGCTTCCAGTAAGGGTTACTGGAATACCATGAGAACTTGATAAGTGCTTATGAAGTACTAGTTCTATGGAGATAAGGAAGAGTTCGATGTAAAGAGTTACATTGATGCGAACTTCCGAAAGGACAGAAAAATTAATCGCAAAATATACATAAGATGTATAAAAGAGAATGTTTGTTGATAATTGGAAATGTTCCAATAAAGCCATTTAAAAGGGGAAATGTCGAGTATCTATGTGTTAGAGAACAACAGTGAATACTATATGGATCTGAAAGTTCATGAGATGAACTTATATTCCACTCATTGATGACAAGTCTGGAATCCTTGATCATGCAATGTGGCTAAAGGTTAGCAAAAGGAATACTAGATCGCATATTACGGCAACTCCATCTCATACGTGCGACGTACAGCGAAGAGATGTAAGACATGCAATTTGTACAGACTTTGGCAAGGTGTTGACATTACTCACTATGTTTGTACTAAGAGCACAGTAACATGTGGGACATGTTTGAAGATCACTATGAATATGATTCAAAGGTGATTGGCTCGCAGTGCAAGTGGGAGTCTGTTGGTATGTATGCCCTGAGAGCCAATCATGTGATGATTGGTGGGATACATTAAGATTGATTTGATAAACATCAAAGGTGAGCTTCCAATTCTTTCTGGTTCAGTCATATGAGATAGTGATAGAACAGATTGAATGTCTAGAGAATGACAGTACTCAATGACGTATGCCTTCAGGTTCATGACCTGAACGATGAGATCATACGGATGCTAAGAGTTTGTACATTCTTATTATGTCCCTAGTCGGATGTCATTGTGGAAGGTAGATAGACAACAATGACACACAAGACTAGATTGTGGTGTTGGTTGATGACAGAATCTCATTAGTCATGATATAGAGATATCAAACCAAACACATAGGTACTTGTTAGAGAACAAGGTACCAGACAGACTGACCGTGAGTTTGACACATGGAACCATGAGATGGTAGTCACAGTCAGTACTCACAGTGATGGTGGTGAGTGTGATTCTTAGACCTGAAATCACTACACTCAACACATGTCGTTGGGCACACTTTGACATCATCAAACGCAGTCCTGAAACATGGGTTGTTATAAAGGTGATGATTGGGTGGCTTTGACACATGGGGCTTTTGAGGGGTGAGTGATAGATATGGGATTTGTCCCTCCTGAGGGAGTATAATATCCAAGGCCACTTGATGAGTAGGATTGAGATAGGCGTGTGCATGCATGTATGAATCAGTATGTGATATTGATGTCATACATATCTCCTTCAATCTACTCTGAGATCAAGAAAGTGAATGAACGTTGACAGGATGACTGTTCCATGCCTTGAGTTCATTCGGGATATCAGTGACAAAGGAATTATACATTCGTTGTAACACCATTCACGGATTGTAGGATGAAAGTTGTTCTCCAACTTTCTACTTTCACTTGGGTAGCACTGATGTGTGACTAGGCACCGCTCTTTGCTTGTGAAGTCATAAGTGTTATGGACTTTCACTGCCAACGTGAAATGGACCTACAGGGTCACACACATAGGATTTAACCTGGAAGAGGAGTTTTGTCCACAAAGCAATGTTTAGATTGATTACTAAAGGAGTTTAGTAGTTCAATTAAACACTCAATCAGTGGATAGCTCAATATCATATGGTTCAAGGTGTTGGACGCATTGATTGGAGTATCGGATTGATTGAAATCGCAATTGACTGATTTTTTGCCCAACCAGTGCTCCCAACCAATCGGTTCATGTGATGAACCGGTCAGCTGAGGTTGTTGAACCGGTCAGCTGGAGTGTCCAGGCCGATCGGCTCATGCCCAGGTTGAAACGATCGGTTCAAGGGTTGAACCGATCGGCTCAACTGGTGCAACCGACCAGTTGGGAAAAGTCATGTCGGCAAGAATTTTCCTTTGGTTTCAAATTGCCCAATTCGATTGGGAATAACATTGGTATTCGATACCAATTGGGAACGAAACAAGGAAAATCTTTTTGAGCCGGATTAGGACTATGAACCGATCAGTTCAGGGCACCAACCGATCAGTTGGAGTGCCCCAAACGATCGGCTCAGGTCCAACCGATCGGCTCAATGGCGAACCGATCGGTTCAGTTGTGAACCGATCATTTCAAGTTGCGAACCGGTTGCTTTTTGTGAAAAATTCTCGAACCCTTCTACTCCTGCTTTAGTCCCGCATTGCCCGGGATGGAGAACCATGTCCCATGACTCTCCTATATATATAGGGGTATTGGGGGCTTCTCAAAGTACAGCTCAGTGCAACCAGTTGCTCTGCAAGTTGTCGTTCTCTCTGGTTTTGGTAACCGTGATAGAGCCCGAGCAAGTGCTTCCCGCAAAAGGGAGGTGCAGCAAGGGAAGGACAACTGCAGTTGCAACAGGAGGCAGGAGAGCGTGTTGGTGACTAGTACGTCAACAGGAGGGTGCGACTCCTTCCACTTCCTTGTGGGACAAGGTGTGTGGAGTTCCAGGTGGTCCGTGTGGACTACTACAGAGGCGGGAGGACACTGCCGCTTAGGAGGACAACTGTCATCCGACAGTCCGGTTCGAGTAGGAGTTGTCAGTCCCGGTGCGACCAGGAGCTGAACAGACACCGTCGAAGTCCGGAGTTGAAGACCGCACAAGGCGCGAGGTATTGTCGCCGAGCAAGCCTCGGGACAAGGTATGATTCCACAAACCATCCTTTCCTATTATATAGACGTTGACGTGTTTCCTCGGTATGGGTTGGGGGAGAAATTTTTTTGTTTCCGCTGCCTTCTCTGTCTCCACTAAAACCCTACACACTGGCAGTGGACATCTTGGATAACACAATGAAATTTTTTTGACAAAGGTAGTGTAGTATTTAGACGATGAAGAGGAGGAACATTGCCCAACAATAGTTGAAGAGGCAGCTTCTTCCACTCTAATGCAAGCATATCCACAATTGTAGTTGGAGGTGTGTCTCATGAATATGGTGGATGACTACACCCAACATAGTTCCTTAGAGGAGTGTGTCATGTTTCTCAAGGCACTATCGTGTTATTACACCAGACACTTTGAGGATCTAGGACCACCATCAATCCCATATTTATTGAGCCCTCGGGATCTAGAGCTGAAACCATTGCCGCCACACTTGAAGTATACTTTCTTGGCAGAAGATGAGAAGCTTCTATTCATCATATCGGATTCACTAAGAATTCATGAAGAGGAGTAGTTGCTTGTGGTTCTAAAAAACCACTGGGTAACATTTGGATGGTCTGTGGTAGACCTAAAGGGGATCTCCCCTAGTTTCTACCAGCACAAGATCATACTAGAGGAAGGAGCCAAGCCGGTCATGCAACCTCGATGGTGACTCAACCCCATCATGAATGAGGTAGTAAAGAAAGAGGTAATAAAACTTTTATCTATAGGAATAATTTATGCTATGGCTGACTCTAACTGGGTTAGTCCAACCCAAGTCGTTCCAAAGAAAGAGGGGATATCAGTCACAGCTAATTCACATGAATTAATTTTGACTAGGTTGGTGACTTGGTGGCATGTTTGTATCGATTACCGGCATCTGAATTCCACCACTTTGAAGGATCATTTCCCGCTTCCTTTTATTGATCAAATTCTTGAGTGGCTTGCCAGCTGCTCTCATTTTTGCTTCCTCAATGACTATTTTGGATGCAATCAGATTTCTATTCAGCCATAAGATCAAGAGAAGTCTACCTTCACTTCTCCTTATGGAACTTTTGTGTATTATCAAATGTCGTTTGGTCTTTGTAACGCACTGACTACCTCCCAGCGATGCATGCTCACCATTTTTTTTGATATGGTAGGGTGATCTTTGGAGGTATTTATGGATGATTTTCAGTTTATAGGGAATCATTTGAGGATTGCCTTGCCAATCTTGATATGGTACTGTAGAGATGTGAGGACACTCACCTAGTTTTGAACTGGGGAAAATGTCATATGATGGTGACTGAGGGAATTGTTTTGGGATACAAGGTGTCCAATAAAGGAATTGGAGGTTGATCTGGTTAAGATAGTAAGTCTCCACCATCATCGACGAAGAGACTAAGGAGTTGTTTAGGACATGTTGGATTCTACCGAAGATTTATAAAGGATTCTTCGAAAATCACCAAACCACTCTTTGAATAGTTAGAAAAGGGTGTTGATTTTAATTTTTGCAAGCAATGTTTGAAGGTGTTTGAGGTGTTGAAGGAGAAACTAGTCTTTGCATTAGTTGTCCAAGCTCCAGATTGGAGCCAACCTTTTGATATGATGTGTGACACATCAGATTCTGCAATGGGGGCTTTTCTAGGCTAACACGGATATAAGGTTCCCACAGTCATCTATTACACATCTAAAACTCTTAATGATGCCCAGTTGAATTACACAACCACAGAAAAGGAGCTAATGGCGGTTGTTTTCACTTTTGAGAAGTTCCGCCAATATTTGATAGGGGCTAAGGTTATAGTTTGGACAGATAATGCAGCCATTAAATTTTTGATACAGAAAAAGGATGTAAAGCCTAGGTTGATTAGATGGATATTTCTTTTGTAGGAATTTTACATTGAAATCAAAGACAAAGTAGGCACTGAGAATGTAGTGACTAATCACCTATCTAGGTTTGAAAGGGTTGATGAAAAGGATGTAAATATACCTATAGTGAAAGAATTCCCAGATGAGAAGCTATTTGCTATGAAGAGCAAGGATTTGTGGTTTGCAAATATTGTAAACTACTTGGCATGTGGAGAGCTACCAGAGGATTGGGGTTACCAGGAGAAGAAGAAAAATTTTACACTCTTTAAGGTATTACATTTGGGATGATCCCGTCTTTCTTAAGCAATGTAGGGATGGTATTTTGAGAAAATGTGTGTTAGAGTGTGAGTTTGAAAGCATATAGGCACACTATCATTCTCTACCTACTGGGGGTCATCATGCTAGTTCTAGGACTGTGGACAAGGTTTTAGAATGTGGTTTATATTGGCCTACGTTTTTAAAGACACATATAACTTTGTGCTTCGTTGTGACGCATGTCAACATGTAGGTAATATTTCAAAAAGCATGAAATGCTTTTGAATTTTTTTCAGGAAATTGAAGTGTTTGATTAATGGGGCATTGTTTTCATGGGCCCTTTCGTGTCTTCAAATTTGAATCTATACATTTTTCATTTTGTTGATTATGTCTCTAAGTGGGTGGAAGCAATTCCAACCACACCAATGACACTCAAGTTGTATGTAGGTTTGTGAAGGATCACATTTTCTATAGGTTTGGGGTGCTCGTGTTGATCACTAGTGACAGTGGATCTCATTTCACCAATAAGAAATTTGGGCACTTTTGAGTAAGTATGTAGAAAAAATAGGGTAGGTAATCCATACCATCCCCAAACCCAAGGGCATGTTTAGGTGTCTATTAGAGGGATCAAGAAAATCTTAGAAAAGATAGTTTCAACAAACAAGATGAATTGGAGCATGTTTCTCAATGATGCCATGTGGGCATATAGTACAGCCTATAAGACACCTATAGGAACCACACTCCTTTTTGGTTGGTCGATGGTGAGCTTGACATTTACCCATAGACTTAGAGAACAAAGCTAGATGGGCGTTAAGAAAAATGAACTACAATCTGGATGCAACAAGGAGAAAAAGGATGTTAGAATTGAATGAGCTGGATGAGCTTAGGTTTAATTCTTATGAAAGCACAAGGATCTACAAATAAATAAACAATAAGATCCATGATTCCCACATTGGCATAGAGTTTTCACTCCAGGACAGAAGGTTCTTTTGTTCAATTATAGGTTGAAATTACATCCCACAAAATTGAGGTCTAGATGGAGTGGACCTTTTGATGTAGTTAAGGTCTTTCCCCATGGGGTGGTATAAATAAGTAATGGGGCAGATCCATTCCTTGTTAATGGTCAGTAGCTTAAACACTACTTTGGGGGAGATGTGGTGAGGAAAGAGGATGAGTTGAAGCTCATGGAGATTCAACATTGGGTTAATTAGGATCATTGAGCCTATGACGTAAAACAAGGGTGTTTTTTGGGAGGCAACCCAACCATCATTTTTCATTCTTGGCATTCAATTTTGTAGTTTCATAGATTTAGTTTCCATATTATTAGTTTTTATGTAAAAAAGGTACCTTGGTCAATTTTGTATGGTGTGCAGCCTGAGTACCAGTCGTTACTACAGACCCAAAAGTCGCTACTACCGTCAGAGTCACATGGATGAAGATCAACTTTGGATAAATCACTTGGTACTATGGACAATCTAGTCAGTAGTACCGACGACATCACAGGGAGTCCGAGCAATATTTCAAATCAACTCTATACTACCGACCTAGAAGTTGGTAGCACTGAGATTTTGTAGAAAAGGATCTGAGTAACTGATAAGGACTCAGTACTACTGACCCAAAGTTGGTAGTACCAACGAAAAGACATGCTCCAGTTTTGAAACACTAAGTTCCTGGTCGAACATACCTAGGAATTTGAACAACTCGGTACTACCAACAAGAAGTCGGTAGTACTGATGTCAACAGGGACCAAATCCGCATGAGCATCATCCAACAATCAAGGTTCATTGCATCTGATGGTCGATACTACCGATCCGGGGGATGAGTTGGTACTACTGACACTATGTCGGTACTAATGACACCTGGTGATCCGCTTCCATGAAATCAGCAATTTGGAACCATCGGTAGAATTGATACAAACAGATCATGGGGGAAAATTCAGTAGTATTGACTCCAGATCGGTACTACTGACGCGACGGCAGGGCTACAGCTTCATCTATATAAGGAGGGGTTGTGATTCATTTTTCTTCACACTTTCTCGACTCCTCCTTCAAGGAAGCACGTTCAAGTGTCTCTGGGCATTTAGAGTCTACACTGAGCACTCTTTTTCTCAACCCCATTCTTGTTCCATAGATGGCACCAAGGACAGAAACTTCTTCATTGGTAGGGAATCCTACATTGACTCTCAAACCAAATCACATTGTCCACCCAAATGCCGATGTCAGGAAGATCTATGAAGATCTACAGAAAAGGGATATGCATGTAACATGGTATGATGACTGTGAATTTCTCGACTCCATCGGCTTCACCAATAATCTCTGCCTGTTTTGCGAGCATCAAGGGCTCGACGGTGATCACTCATTCTTTGGTGGTTGGCCCACTTTCTCAAACACATTATAAAAATATATACCTCCACCATACCCATACCCGTAATAACAATGATTATGCAGTGTGGGTCTGTGGGTAAGTGGTTCTCTATGTAACATCATATTGTTTAGGTAAGAAAATTTACAAATATGTTCTACATATTATAATTCAATGAGAAATTGCTATCATGTAGGATGTTAACATGATATTGTTATATTAAATAATGTAATACTTTATATATTGAATATTATTTGAGTTAATTGTTTAGATATTTATAGTCATCATCATAATGTTTTAATTATGTAGCATATAATGCTACAATTTGATTTTAAGTTTACATATGTTGTTCATGATTGTAATAAGAATAATTAATTCCCAATTATATGACTAGTCTCAACATTATTATAATTATAGTATGATATAATCTCAACTATTATATTAGTTAGACTAGTAAATTATGATATAAAATACATATTGTTCACATAGTTATTTACGTATATAGGTTACGTGGGTCTATCAGGTCTGGGTCCAAGCATACCCATTAGTGTACCCACATATATGTAGGTTCAAGGGTATGTGGGTCCACGGGTATGCGGGTACAAAAAAATTAAACCCATGATGGGTTTTGAAAGGGCCCTTATTTGCGGGTATGCGGGTCTACCCATACCCATTTACAACCCTAATTGTGGGACTTCAATGGCATTTATGGATGGGAAATGGGAGAAGAAGTATGTGTCCCTACTAACTTCAACTTCAAGGCAGCATGGGAGATGTTGGCAGAGGTGACAGAAGGCTATCATATTCGCTGGCAGTCAAATTCCATCACTAACATCGATCATCTATTTGCTCGTATTCTTCATTGCCTCCTCACAAACACTCTCTTTTCTAAATCAAGCTAGGGGAAGGGGAAAACCCAGTGGGTTGACCTCTATTTTCTCTAGAAGCTACTTGAGTCGGGACCAAATAATATGGACTTTGGTGGTTTCTTTCTGTGCCATATGATCAGTGTGAGGAGATTGGTATAGCATACTCCTCCTATTATTTTTGGCGGGTTGATTACGTTGATAGAACTGTACTTGGTCTTGATCTATCCAACTCCAGATATTTGTAGGATGTGCCAAAGCTGGACCTGAATCACTTCAAGAGATCTAGCCTCGTTAGCACACGTCAGAGTACAATGTACACATGCTATACAAGATGCAAAGTATACAAGGAGAGGGCGCTTCCCGATGCTATCTTCAACTTATACATAATCCACCTCATGTGATGGCCTATAGATAGCTCTTCATCAAATGATGAAGAAGAAGAAGATGCATCAGAAGACCATCAACAGGAGTAGGAGGAGGACAAGGAGGAGGAACCCACCATCCCCATCACGTGGAGGTAGGTTCCATGAAAGCATCCATGACCATAGGTAGCCTCTAGTTCTTCTTCTCCACCACCATCAAAGGAGGATGACCCATATTCCACGGCAGGAATGTATGGAATGCTATAGGAGATACAACAAGGGCAGCAATAGCAAGTGGCAACCTTGGAGGGCATCCATGATGTCCAAGGATGGTTGTACCATAGCCAACATGCAATATTCTAGAATGAGCAACTTCTCTCAGGTAACCAAGAGAACATGCACATGCACCTACAGAGGATGGAGGGATACTAGTAGCCATTCTTCGACCATTATTGGAACCAAGGATACTTTGGTGGTTATCCACAACCTCCCCCAATGCCACAACAGCTATGAGTTTTTAGGGGACATTCTACCCCTCTGATCCCACCATGCCACATCCTCCACCACCACCCATGTGATCCGGTACTACCGTTCCACCTCATAAGTTAGAATTTTGACTATGCAGACATAGTAAAGTTCAAGCTTGGGGGTATCTAGCATAGTTTCTATCCTTTAGTTTTTACTTTTCTTTAGTTTTTATATGCTTTTTAGTTTTACTTTTCCAAGTTGTAGGATCCACAATCTATCTAGTGTAAAAAGTGGATCTTAGTCATGATTCCTATCATTAATGCATGCTCTTGTTTGTTTGCAATGGAAAAACTAAAAATTGAAAAATTTCTTGCTTAGTTGCAAATTTCTTGAGTTACACCACTTAGAGGAAGTTTGTATGGGCTAATCAGCTTAAGGACATTTGATATGAGTGGACATCTTAATTATTCTTGAGATTTGGATGAAGATGGGGTTTGAGCCTAAATTGATCAAATAATTAATGGGATCTTAAATTTAAGTTTAAGAAAGAAACCCTAAGGTTACCCTGTTCATAGGTCATTATAGAGGGACATATCATAGTCATGAAAGACATTATTTCTTATTTATGTGATTCCATCCATCTTTGATTTATATTGATCCACCACCTAAAGATGATCAAGAAGTATAAATTATTTCCTTTTGTTTGCATTGCATGACATGATAGATTACATGTTAGTTAGTTCCTCTTTTATTGCATTAGTTTAAAAAAATGAAAAAATACGCATAAGCAATTTTCATGCATATCATTTTAGTTGTGTAACAATTACATGTAGATAGCATGCATTTTTCATCATTCATTTTCATATCATGTTGTTATATTGTTTTCCTTTGAAATATGAGTGCAGGGATACACATCCATACCCTCAGAAGAAAAATAAGTGAAGAAAAATGAATAAATGATATGTTAGAAAAGCCCAAGCATAACGTTCCATCATGCTAGAATAGTAGGCCAATGAAAAAAGAGAAACAAAAAGTTTGCTAATATGTTGAAGTTAAGAGGGAGAAAGGATGTCCTACTCTCTTCAAAAAGAGATGAAAACATTCACATGATGCCTTCTTTTCCTTATTTCATTCTCATTTATTTGATGATATTGTTTGATACATGCATCATTTCACCCATAATATTAGGTATTAGGATTCATGCAATTTCCATTCTCCTCACCATATAGGTTCAACATGTTTTATTTTGCATGAATAATTTGGATGTTACTTTTGAATCTTCACAACCACCTATTTTGTACCATCCATTGCCCTTATTGGTAGGCCATTTAAATGATTATTATCCTCATTCATTCTTATAAGAATTTCTTCCAAGTATTTGGTAGAAAGGAAAGAGCAATGTAGAATAGGGAATCACATGATGCACCAAGTGAATATCTAATTGTCTGTGATATAAACTGCTCTCTTGATAGTGTTCATTGATCTAAGGGTGGATAGCTTTCATGGAAATTGTTGGTCTCTTTAGAGCAGTTGATTGTTCAGTAATCAGTGAAGTCCGGTTTGGGACTACAAGGTGGGGATGATTGAGAAATGAAATGCATAGTTTTTTTTTCTTTTGCTGACTTGTCTCAAATAGATCTAAGGGTGTGTTTCTCGAGGATGAGCAACCACTAAACTTAGGGGAGTTTGATGCACTGGATATTTGTCATTTTCACACAAGCTATTTTGTATTGATTTTTGTGCACTATTTGTTCATTTTCATATTAATGTGTGCATGGTTTATTACCATTAGCCTGTGATACTTATTTGCATCAAATAAATGTAATTTTAATGTTTTTGAATGATTTAATGAATTTCAAGAACTTATGTTTGGATTTTTTGAATTTCAGGTAATTTTACAAGAATCAACACGGCTCGGTACTAGCGACTTTGGAGTTAGTGGTACCAACACTTGCTCGATGGTGAGAATAAGAGATCAAGAATTCTCAGTAGTACTGACCACAGGAGTCGATACTATAGACAACATCACATCATTGGACTCAAGATTAATTGAAGCAACTCGGTACTATCGACACTCAGTTGGTAGTACTGAAAACTTGCCAGGTGGCTGCATTAATCAAAGGAGTTGGTAGTACCGACACCAAGTTGATACTACCGATATGTCACGATTAGGAAAATCTGAAGATAGTGTTTAATCTGACGGTTGAGGATTTATTTTTGCCGTAAGTCACTTCTATGAATTAGAGATATTTTTGCCAAACCTAAGGGGGGTCATTCTATTCTATTAGACGACAATAAAGAGAAAGAAGAGGATAATGCAGAGAAGAATACTATGTTCTGGACGATTTGAGCACTTCTAGAGGATGGATTTGTAGCCGAAAGGTATCAAATCAGCACGTGCGTAAGAAGGGATCTTTTGGACCATCTTCCTCAGGGGTTTTTTAGTTTACTAAATGTTTCCCACATTTTTATTCTTCTCTCCTATTTTTTTTACCATGGAGATCATGCAGGGCTAAACCCCTTATTCCTTAGGACCCAGGAGTAGTCTGGTGATGCATTGTATTTGACTTTAATGCAGTAATATATCAATTTCTCTCAATTTTTGGACTTATTTCTATGCTTTTATTATGAACTATCAATGCTTGATCACCATAGGTAGTTAATTAGACCTTTAATTTCTTTGAAAAAGGAAATTAATGGCTAGAAAAGCAAAAGAAATACATGTTTATATTGCCCTTTGAGAAAGATAGCATAAAAACATGAAGAGACTATCTAGAGTTATCGATAAAGCACCTACCTAATAACACAATCGATACGAGAGTGGGATCAATATTAGCTTAGGTAGTGAGTTATGCTGTGAGAGCAGGTAATTCTTTCTATAGGCTCTTAGTCCAGGGTTAGGAGAGATAATTATTACTATTATAATTGTTAAGTGTAATGTTAACTAAGGTGAAATCATAATCCTAAGGAATTTCGTCCAATTGTGATCAATCATTAGTAATTTTAGATTCACTTTTTGCATTCTTAGTTATTTAAACAATACAATCAAATATTCTTCGGTCTATCGGATCGTATTGCAATTACTAGTAGTTTCTAAATTTAACATTTCCCAATGTTTGATATCCAGGCCTTGTTGGCCTATATTACTCTAATAGCATGCACTTGCATTTTAGGGCGTATACTAAAATCCCTATCACCCTATAAAACCAAATTGAATTGGTCAGGTTTGTATGGTTTGGTTGAGTTCAATGGTATGGTTTGGTTTCTTTCCCAGCCCTATGGATATATATGTGGGAAGATGGGTAGCTAGCTAGGGATCCACTAATTGGACCTAGGATCAAACCTCAAAATAACCACATATAAGTCATTTTCCTTAGAGCCTAGGTGCTTTCAAGAAAAAAATCACAAGATAGTTCATTAGAAATGAGATAGAAGTAGAAAATAATGATTAGCAAATGAAATTCTAGAGTTTACATATCACTTTTCTTCAACATAGTATCAAACTAAAATTTGTATCCACAATCAACCCACCTAGGGGGCTTAGCTACTCATAAAAAAAATGGAGAAACAAAAAGTAGATGAGAGTATATAGAAAAATATGTTTCATGAAGACTCATCCTTCTTCACCTCCAATTGTATAAGAACACTCTTCTTGCTCCTTGGATAATGAATGGCATAGGACAATAGATGAAAGTAGTCAAAACCCTAAGAAGTTAGGGTTTTGAGATGGAAGATGATGGAAAGGGAGTGGGAGTAGGTGGGAATGAGTAGGAAAGTAGATAGTAGCTTCAATGCTTGTAGTGGCTAACCTCTAGCTCTCAACCACCACAAATGATTATACAGTGACTTGTGATGCATAGTGTTGATTGGGGTATCTAGGTAAAATGATATCTAGGGAGAAATAGAGTTTGGGTGGTAGCACGACCATTTTGGAAAGAACGGGCGTGGTGGTGGAGTGGTGGGATGTGTGTGCTAGGAGAGAACAATCATGGTGGTGAAGGAAAAATCACAATGGAAACTTGGGTTTTTGGAGATTGTTATCACGGATGTGCTAGGAAGCACATTTGTGGTGGTTGTGAGGTGGCATATTCATGTTGGGTAGTAGGGCCATGGTGGGGGAGTTGGAGCATGGTCATTTTCTTTGGCATTGACCTTATGACATCTAGGTAGCACATCTGTTTTGGCTAACATGATTTTATCGGAATCTTCTTGGCACAGTCATACTAGATAAAACAGTGTTTTTGATGGACTTTCTTTGAGTTTCTTCTTTGTTGATCTTCTCTATGAATTTTCACATTTATATTACGTTCTTTCCATTGTACCACGGTTGTGTTAGGGTTCTTCTAGTGCACTTTCATCTTCTTTTTCGCAAACAATGGAGTTCTTTACTTTAGCTTGAGCCTTTTCCATAGGGGTAGTTTAGGAAGCTCTTGGACTCTCTTTATGATCCTCTAAAGGTAGAGAAACTTATATATCTTCCTCCTTTTCTCCTGACGTTCCAAAGTGATTTCAAGGTACCTGAGAAACATGCAAAGAACCTCCATAGGTGCATTTAATAATAAACCATTTATTGGGAGACGTAATATCCATTCTAATACTTTTATATATGATAAAAGGGAAAAATTCTACAAGATGTATCCCTAAATTAGGGTTCTACCAGAAATACATATTGGGTAAATTGCAATTCATCTTTGACCATCTATTATTGAACAATTAGGGTTATGTTGTGTGCATAATTAAATTACGATGTAATAATAGATTGAATCATAATATGTCACACTTATTCTACAATTTACATTATTAGAATTAATTAATTAGTAACTTAGCATTATTGGTTATATTTATTCTAGACTAGAATTTAGGTATGTTCCACCTACTGACAATATAGAAACTGAAATCGCCAGGCCTTGATATAGTACTTCCCACCTTAGGTTTCACATATATGTATGCTAACACCTTAGACTTGTCATAAAGACACGTAATTATTACTGACAATTCATAATATGCCATTAATATGGAGAACTATGTCATGTCTAAAATTATTAGAAAAAACTAAGACATTCATATGTTATTAATGAAGCTTTAAAAATATGCCTTCATCATCTACCATGGAAACATTACCTTTATCATTAGCATAGTATAATTACTTACAATTAATGAGTCAACTAGGTGAATTCTCCATATAACCTTGCACCAAGGTGCACTTTGCTCTTAAGAACTCATTGCACCTAAGTACCCATTGGTCCCAAGAAATCATTGCAACAAAGTGTTCATTGCTCCCAAGAGCTCATTTCACCAAAGTGCTCATTAACCTTGCAAAGTTACCAAGTTAATGTTACTTTATTAAAATTACTCTTATTAACTTTCTTCACCAATATATCTTAATCACAAATGTATTTGACATCTAACCTTGGCATAAATAACATCATTTTATACTAATTGAATCAAGCTTATGTGACTATCTAATTTAGGTCTTCTACATTAACCCAATTTATGACATACACAGTTTGTGTTGAGCATGAACATACCCAGGAATTGGAGGCCTTATTATACTACTCTTCACCAACCTAATAGTGTACATGTTCCATACCACATGCACTAATAAGCAATCAAGTGTTGTACAACAAGTCTTTGTTCTTGTGACACCACCTCTACAACCCTCAATTGGCATGCACTAACCACTGAGTAAATGAGAGGACATATCATAAGCAAAGGTTAACACATAGGAGCCAAACTAGATGGGCATCTATCCAGGATACACATGTCGTATCTTTAGTCAACCTCAAGACTTGGATTCTACATCAGGATCCCTATAGTCGATCATAAATCAAAAGGGACATTCATTCCAACTGCTTGATTACATTTATCAATCTCAGAAGCAAAGTGTATCTAAGACTAGTGGACCTAAAGGGACATCAAGATAATTGATAATATTGAGAATTCTTGGTTTGTAACACCCTAAATCTATACATATTCATATGAGTGTAAGCACCAATTCTTGACTCATATTATCAATGGAATATCACACCCATTAAATATCATGCATGAGGAATATTTTTTAAATTGTAACCATCACGAGAAACATTATATTTCTCATTCTAAAAAGTTTACATAACAAGGAAACTTATTAAAACTATTGAGATTATTCTCCAAGCATAACAAACCAATCTTAAAAGAAAGAAAACTGGTGTGTATAAGGCACCCCACCAAGGCACACTCTATAACTTCTTTGTGTTCACCTATTAAAGGCTCTATCTCTACATCTAATCCTACTCCTCACATGCAGACATCTTGTCCCCAGCCATGCATTGTAAAAATGATTATCAGTAAGCGGTATGAGTATTCTATATATATGAAATATTTAAATAAAAAAGATTGTACATCATTCTTAAACATTATATATGTAATCTAACATGAAAATATGTAGTAAACTTGAACATAAGCATATTATCTTTCTTTATGCTTAGTTTGTATCATTTTATGTAGCTTACATGTACTCTAGTACTTGGTTTTCAAGACCTGCACTATTCTGCTTGGGTTATATAATTGAGTTAGAATGCACTCTGGTGTTTGGGCCTCATGATCTGCACTAAGTTCTTGGGTCAGGTCTCTTGAGTCATCTTGCACTAAGGGTCTAGCCTCATGACCTACACTAAGGGCTTGGGTCATGTGTCTTGAGTTGACCCGTACACCTAGGTCATGGGTCTAACTCCATATGACATCTTATTATTTATATTCATATCATGAATCATAAATGGATTTGTCTTGTAAACATAACCATGAAGCTTAACCATATTGAGTAATCTTAAAAGTAGTTATACTTGAGATTCTGAAACATAATGCACATAAACCATATAGATTTTGTTGATAATATGAAACAAGTAAAGGTAATAAAAGTATGAATAACTTTAGAACTCAAGGAACCACTTATTTGTAATGCTAGAAATAAAACACTTATAATTCTCCTAATGTCAAACCTTAATCAACTTGCAATAATAATTCAAAATTTCTCAACTATGATCCTCAACCCTAATTATGCTCAAAATAAACTTTGTGAATACCCAAATTGTTATAACCTAATTTATCCCATGTTTAATATATTTGATTGCAAACAAATAGGGACCTACTATATAGATGGTTATTTATATGTCTTGTTTGAAAATGTTGGTTTGAAAGATAAAATACTATGTATGAAATAGATCATGTGTAGCTTATTGTTTTCAATAGTCCATAATAGATAGTGGATAAAGAAAGAGTGGAAAGTCCAATAATAAAGACATTTCTAAAGTTAGTGGACAACTTGTATTTTAGATATGAAATTATGTGGAATACTCTAGAAAAGAGAGATTTTATGCATAAATAAATAGCAATGAATTTGTGGATTGTTGAATAATGTAAAAGTTGCCAAAACAAAACAAGATATGTATAGTTTTAGATAATTAGAAAATTAATTATATATCCAGTTTGGCAACATATGTTTTGAGAAATCAATTAATATTACATGATCTAACTTTTCATATACTCAAAATAATAAAAAAAGAATTTGAGAAATTGGGAGAAGAAGGACATTCCATGAGAATAATGGTAATTATTTTAATGGAATGTTCAAAATAGAAAGTTTTGTACTCCATTAGATCCCACGCGTTGGATAGGAGTTGGGAAAAATGTTAATGGGTTCCTATAATCAATTTAAGGAATATATCAAAGAGAGAGAGAGAGAGGGTTTTCCAATAAATCTCAAAGACTAAATATAAGTCGGAAAGATAATAATTGTTTTCCGATTTATATCCAAGGTTACCAAATCCATGATTTATGGGGAAGTGGAGAGTTCCTTCTCTTAACATTGAAATTTATGCAATAAATAACTTAAGAGTTTTTTTCTTGATAAAGAATGTAGTACATTCCTTCCTACAAGTATGCCTTGCCTTTCCCCATAATTTAGTTGGTGTCAAATTGATTCATGAAAAAGAAATATCTTGTAATACATGTAGAAAAGGGAGAAATGGTGTGCTTAAGGAATATCATAAGTATCATGTATGGCTTTTTATGTGAACCTCTCCTTAAATAATCAATAATTTAACAATGTTAATATGGTGAAAGAAGAGAGGAGAGAATCTTCAAGTATTTATGGTGTCAAAAAAGGAATCAAAATCTGAGGAGGCAAGACCAAAGTTAAAAATTTCATAGGTCTAGTATAAATATGGGAAACATACCCAGGCATGCCGCTCATCCCTCTCCTTCTTCCTCACCCTCGTCGCAACCCTAGTCTCATCTAGTATCTATATAAGGGATATGGAAAACACCATCCTTCACTAGAAAACTTAACTACAACCCTAGAAGAATCCAAATCTAGACTGAGTTTGGGTACCTCCTTGTGAATGTGGAGATTCACAGGTTGTGCCAACCCTAGAATCGACCTACACATGAAGTCAACCAACCAGCAACATCTAGTGTCCAGGGACACCCTAGTTTGCAAGGTGCAGATGTTCCACCTACCATGGGTGGGTCCAGGAAGGGACCTGAGGATGGTTGAAGGGACTAAGTGGCTCTCCTTTACCAAGGAAACACGGTGGAGCTTTGAACTTCCTAGAAGTGGTGTTGCCGAATAACTGATAAGAGAGAACAGTGCTTTGACATGCTGATAGTATCTGATTCGTAGGATGATGGAAGATGGTAAGTGGAACCTTCAAAGGAGTCTGAGGGGGACAACCATGATCGGTAGATTGCCTTGTGACGACATCCTCTATTGACGTCAGGACTCACCAGGATGATGGTATAATGGTGTTCCATGGACATGAGAAGAAGGGGGAAGACTGGAACCATGGAGCCTACTTGGTGGATGCACTGGTGGAGAGAGAGGAGTCAAAGGAGAGGTGGGAAGGGTGTGATCTGAGCATGTTCCTCACTAAAGAGGGCCTGGATGGAAGCACATTGTCCCCTTGTTGACCAGCACTATGAGAAGCATATGACGGACGCTCGTTTGTCCCTATTCTTCGTGTGAGCGGGAGTGTTTTTCCCCCAGTCAGACTGGTGGTTTGGTTCAGGGATAGAGGTTACATTTAATCATATGAGCCAGCTTGGTTTGTGAGAAAAAATTCATCATTGATAGGATCTCAACCTGGGTGGGGCGCAAAAGAAAGGGACCAATGAGGATGCCCCACATCACCCATAAAGAAGGTAATTGCCCTCTTATTAAGTATATCTTCCAAAAAATATAGTAAAGGATAGGGTTATCCAAATATAGAAAACCTATATACCAAATTGATGGGATAATAAGTGGAACATAAATAAAATATGATTCCGACCTAATCATGCTTTCTTATATAAAAGTAGTGCTAATATACGTTGAAGTAGGGATTTGTGCATATAAACACTAGTTTTAATGAATATGTTGATAATCATGTTAAATATAACTATTTGAGATGTAAATTGATAATGTGATACATAATGGTGCATGATTAGGACCATAATTATGATAATTAAAGTTGCTCAGGTGAATATTTATGCATTTGAAGAATCAAGGATTAAATATCATGATTTTCTATGTTGTTAATGCACATAATCTGATAAAAGTGTTCATGATTTTATAACAGGGTAGTTTTAATAATCATGATAACATCTACTATGAACTAGGCTTATTAAGTCATTAGATCAATGAACATGATAACTGGAGTGTTAAACATAACTCTAATGATAACTTGATAACAAGGAAACCTAAACAATAGAATGGGACCGAGTAGGGTTTAATGTGATTAATATAAATGGTGACACTTTAGGATTTACATACATGCAGATTAAATGATTGGATTCTCTTTGCTTGCTTGATTGTATGATATGCTTAAAGTATGACTCAATAATCTGTATGGCTCACATTGAGGTACGTAGTTACGCCTAAGACTACATGCATTAGTTTTTCGGCATTTTCCAAAGTTTTATCGAGGATTGAAAAATTAAAATGTTGATTGTTTATTTATATTTAGTTCAATTATAAGGCCACTATGAGTATCACATAAAGAGAGATTATGTGAAGAAAATGTCAGTTATATTTGCAAGTATTTGATGGAACATATGTTGTTATCTTACTTGCACACTTTTGCATGCACCCACGTACACAGTATAACTTGTTATACTGATTCATGTTGTTGTTTGTCAATGATTTAGGTACATGCTAAATGTAAAGATGTTTAGAGACATGAAAAACCAGATAAAGTGACATGAAGGCCTTAATAGAAGTAAGGAGGACTTAGATATACACTTCTTCTCTATGTATAGTTATGGTAATGGAATTTCATGTAAAAGAATCTTGTAAACAATATTTGAAACGAATGAAATTACTCGGTATTATTTATTGTTTGATTGAAATATGGATCATTATAGAAATTTTGTGTAATGGTTCTCATTTTTTGGCCTTCATTATGCCATTCCATTTGGTATCAGAGCCCCATATTTTTCAAATAATATTTAATAGTTTTTAATTTCAAAGTAATCAATAGAACAATGAGGGAATTATTAGGGAAATTTTCTAAAGGCATTGGTGTCTAAAAGGGACCATGACCCGGGGGCTGGTAAGATTTTCCTACACACCTCTAGTTAGCTTATGAGGACTCCCGGGCCCATGCATCCTACCTGCCCAAAGTTGGATGATTTTTCCCAAAGTGAACATGTGCAACTATAACGACCTCGCCTCCCGATAACCCCCAATTAAGGGAGACCAGAAGGTCAGATACATTATCCCAATGTTTTCGGATCAGTGGTTCGATATTTAATCAATAATAATTATCAAATTCTACTAAAACTAAACTGGAAAGCTGGAATAAAATAAATCAAATGCATACCTTGTAAAATTTTTGGATTTCTACACTTCTATCCACAGATGGATTCTATCTATTTGATCCTCCTTGAACTGATTATTCGTACTTTCACAATGTTTCAATTTACTGTTTGTCCTTTTCAATGATTGTACCTAAAATGCCGATAATCAAAATGTCGGTCAGTATATTTCTATACCGGTATGTGGGGAACAATCAAAATTTCACAAATAACTGTTAACAACCTAATTGTTACAAATAAGTTATTAACAATTCAAATTATGTTTTCAATGTGACATTCTCAACTGCTTTTTCCCTAAACCTTGGATTACCCTCTCTTAGGGTTTTATCCTTGCAAGGGACATAAGGCCACCTTCTCCATCCTGATCTTGGTGCTTGGGGTCACCTCTCATGGTGCCCAATGGTCTTCCCTCCAGGGCTTGACCGATTAGACCTTCCCTCCGGGGCTTGGTCATGCATCATACATCAGGGTGGCATGTAGGTTTGAGAATGCACATATATACTTAATTGTGATAATCATAGTGGCTTTATAGGATTGCATAAATAAACACTCAATAGTTTAGGTTGCATCCAATCGATCAAACGTTCGATAAAACTGCATGAAACTAGATCAATTATTCATAAATAACCACATACCTGATTTGGAGATTTCACAAGAAATAAGCACAGTCCAATTCACTCAGGCAATCCAAACAAGCAAGCCAATCACACAAAAGAATAGAATCCTAAAAAGCATGTACAACCAATTTACTACATACCCATCAAGAACTTACTTTATTGACTTGAAATTATCTCTTGGGGTTTATAATCTGAATTAGGGTTTCATTAGAGTTTCCTTAGGGTTCTTTAGATCTATTTCTCAACTTTCCCTTTTTAGGCAAGCTAAACCCTAAAACAACATCATATATACAAAACCCTAATTATCTAATTATTCACATTAAAGCCTCTTTATTATCAATTAGGCCTAGGATCAACCTAACTTCATCTCATACATAGGATTTCAAAATATATCTCATTAAAAGTCATTAACACCTAAACTAGGGTTTCTAAGCCCATTAATGCACTTCATACATATTAAACCCTAAATTAACCAATTAAGCATAAAGGTCATCTCTTTAGATCTAAAACTCCCTTTTTATTAACAACAGGTTAATATCATCTTAAATCATCCTTAACACTTTACTCATTCTCATTAATATCAAAATTAGGGTTCTCATTGGTAACATTATTAAAGGGGACCACTTTATATAATTTTCAATTTTCAAGAAGAATTAGGCTTAAAATGTATTTTTATTGGATTCCTCGTATTTTTTTGAGCTAGATCCATATATTATTTGCCTCAATCTGAACATCCTATTAATTACTAAGATTTTTGCAAGTTATTTCATTTTTTGGCCAATCGTGTACTGCCACATCAGTAATTATGAGTATCATCGACAAAGGCCCATGTGGTCTGGCCCATGGCCACTTCAGCCATGTGCTCCAGCACAGCTGGGCTTAAAAACAAAATGAAAGGTCAGTTATACCCTTACCTTAATGACTTGAGCGCGAGGCCAGAAACGTCAATTCGGTAACCCCCATCCCCTTTCTCACGCAAGTGCGCTTTTGTGTGTGTACTCTGCAGGCATCGCCACTGCAGCCGGAGTAGAAGTCGGTCATCCATCGGTGGAGAAGCTTTGTCCTCACCTCTACAGTACAAGTATCCTTCTTATGATCTTCCTCCATGGAAAGACCTCGTGGTCTCACTCTCTCACTTCTCTGTTCTGCGGCCTCTTGCTTTCTCGGCTACTGATGGAAGCTCTGTCTTCATCCTCATCGACAGTGCCTAGCGGGGCTATTTGTCTGCAGACCCTCCAGGCTACATCGGGAAAGACCACACCATCGCCCACGACTAAGTGCAAGGCACTGAATGACCATGTGTCGCTCATCATGGCACCGACACTGCAACTTGCCCTTCTGCCAAAAAACACTCTAACTACCTACGCCATCCCTAGCTTCTGCCCCCGTCTCCTCCTCGCAAGCCACTATCTTCCATCACCCTACTGATAGTCTGCCATCATCCCACCAAAACATCATCCTTCCTTGTCAGTTCTCCGGCAACACCACTGCTCAACATCATGTGCATCGGTTTGAAATCTTGCAGCCACTATAGGACGGGGAGGAGGAAACCTCCAGAAATCTTATGAATAGAAAGGTCTAAGGACCTCCTTCTCCCAATTAGGCCCAACGTCCTGATGGGGTATGAGAGAACATGGGTTCCCCACATATATATACATGTACCCAAGGGAAGCCCTAAAGGCCACCACGTAGAAGGAAGGCAAGAGAGAGATTTACTGAGCAAAGTCCCAAGTTTTCCTATGTATATTTCAATTGGACATATATATAAAAAGGTTGGACTTTCCATACGTTGATTGCCAAGGATTAAAAGGTAAAGGATTAAATCATATTCCCTTTCCTTTTCCTTCTTATCATTGTTGTTTTGTAAGGGGGGGAGGCACTGTGATGTTCACGAGACAAAATTCTCATCTCTTCCTTTCTTTATATTTCCTAAATCCTTTAATCAAAATTCTCAGTTGACACCCAAAAAGACATAAAGGAAGGCACACCCTTATCTGACTTATAATTGATAACTTGATTTTAGACTTTTATTTTTGTCCTCTTAAATTAATTATTCTTTTTTTATATAACTCACTAATTTCCTTTCCAAATCACATTAATCAAGATTTAAAGGAATATTATCCTCATACCAAACTTATTCTTTTTTAAAAACAATACCATGGTACTATTCTCCTCATTTCATTTATCTTTTCAAGTGTATGAAAAGCCATATCAAAATATCCATGTTTGATCCCTTAAGCATAATGTTGTTGATCTTGTCTAGATCTTTTTTCTTTAATTATCTAAAGCATCATAACTATTATTTCATTTTTTCTTGTTATTGGGCCCAATAGCCAACAAGGCCCATGAAATCAAACATACAAGGCTATTTATTAGAGGAAATCCATTTAAGGCACATAAATCACACAATTACACAATTATACATTTATTGGGAAAATTACATTTCCAACCAAAAGAAACCTAAAAATTTGGGGCTGTAGCATCCTTCCCCTCTTATAGGAATTTTGCCCTCAAAATTCCACCAAACAAACAAACAATTCAGGATAAGACTTTCCAGGTCCATCATTGGCCCCCATATGGCTTCATCCTCTCCATGGTGCTTCCAAAGAACCTTCATCATCTTTTATTCTTATATCTGAGTTCTCTCACCTTGGTATCTAGATTCCTCATAGGTGACTTAAGATATTTTAGCCTCTCTTGAAGCTTAATAGGTTCACAGCTCAGCACATGGCTCGAGTACATCTCATCGTGCTCTAGATCAAACTCATGGAACACGTCATACTTCATGTCATCCTAAGGGGTAAGGCTAATCATAAGCAACTCCACCAATCCATATCCAATGGACTTATGTATTGACGACTCAGCTTTCTCAGCTATAGCTCAAAGGGGTCGGGTTTTCATAACACATGTTCTCCCACAATGAACTGCATGTCAGTCTGCTTCGCATTCATGACTTATGTCGCCCCTGGGCTTTCTCAACCATTGCTTGATCAACTCTGACCTTCTCAAGGTCCAGTCACTGACATCATCCTAATGAAGCGGTGACTGACACGACCTCCCTTATAGAGCTTCTTACATCCTGATATTGGCTATGGTGGCTATCATTACAAGTAAACTCTCTTAGGGCATGAACTGCCCCCATGTATCACCCTGAACGAGCACTCACTCTCTCATCAGACCCTCTAGTTTGGATCATACTATCTTGATTGTCTATCAGTCAGGGGTGATAATTTGTGCTAAACTTCAAACCGGTATCAAGTTCTTTATGTACCTACTTCCACTGCATGGAAGTGAACCTGAGGTCATACTCCAGAACCTTAGAACTCGGATCATGGTGTAGTTGAACTATCACTCTCTCATGTATTTATATATAGTTCAACCAAATCTATCACATTGACTGTCCCCTCTCTTAGGAAGGGATTAAGTCAACTTGGTAAGGTGATCTACCATAACCCATATTGCATACTGACCTCTCTTGGTCCAGGGGAGACTCACCACAACATCCATGGTGATCCACTCCCATTCCCTCTCGGGGACTCTTAATTATCTGTAACAACTCAATGGGTTACAGATGTTCATCCTTCACCTCCTCACATGCATGGCGAGAAGCCACATGTAATTCTATATACTCTTCATCTCAGGTATTCAAAGCACTATTGTAATCTTTAACCATCTTGGTAGTACCGTGGTGTACGGTGTACTTAAAATCATGAGCCTCTTGCATGACCTGATTCCTCAAGGTCGAATCTTCAGAAACCCTAACACTCTAGTAGTGGGTTTCACCACCTTCTTTCTTGAGAGGTGTATATGAGGTTCTTACAAGCATCCTTCTATCTCATCAAGCTCTAGGTTGGCTAACCAAACAATCCCCTACTCGACCCACGGGTCGGGTTGTATCTTGGCTTTAGCCAAATATGTCTCACAAACTTAGGGTTCACCCAACCACCTCTTCTAGCCTCTCTACGGGCAAAACTAGACATATGCGTCTCAACAAAGAGCATCCATTACCACCTTACATCCTTATGTGCTAGGTAACGGTGATGACATAAACCTTCAAATATTCCACTTATCATTCTCATCTCCGATTTAGGTCTAACTGAGTCAAGAAACTTCGGGCTCATCATCTTGATTATCCAACTCAAGCTTATATAACTCATAAATTCCATGCTACTCTTGCTAAGGTGTCCTCATGATGACAACCTTAGTTCTCTTTGTACTCTCCACAAAGGTACGCTACTATCTCTATCCTCATACAATGTAGTAATGTTTCAACTCACATCATCTTTATCCTTAGTGTATGGCATGCGTATTGCCCTATCTCTCACCCCCCCCATAACAAGAGGAAATAAGCATTTGGCTACAGTCCAAATACATAGTTCTTCCCATTCCAAGAGTAGAGATGGTGCATCCCACATCACTAATACACTTTTCCAAACTAAGCTGAAATGTGCATCACGTGTCTCCACATCCTGAACATCTCGATATTAGGTTTACATCCATGGAAAATTATTCCCAAACACACTTGGGTCATCGCACAATCCTTAGTCATCTCCTCTAGGTCTGCAGGGTGCAGATACTTTTGGGGTTATCCCTCTTCCCTTATGCATCCAGGGAGTTCCCACCTCGTCTGCCCTTTGGGTCCCATGAGCTCGTGAAGGTGATCAATCTCCTAACCCATGGTCCTCGGACAATGATAGTTGTTACCTCCCGACCCTATGGTCTTATGCAACTAGGGAATTAGGCAACTCCTACTCTCATCGGTCTTATCCCCACCTGACCCTAGTATAGACTTAGGATTCTATCATGGTGCATATCAAACTTGAATCCCTACCCGAAAACTCCACCATCTCTCTAGGCATATGTGGCCAAACTTACATCCTTTCATTGGGATCATGGTGGCCTACCTACCTTGGTCTGGCCCCATATAGGTTCCCACCATGGCAACCTATCCTCATGCCATTTAGAGATGGTCACACAAGGGTCTATAGATTCATGCTCATACCATGTATTCTCCACTTAGCTCATCAAACTCTTATAAGAGAGACCTCTATAGGTTACCTCGACCCTAAACAAAACATGATACTCATCCTACATAAGGGTCCCTCCCCATGATGAGAGAAAACTATCTCTTAATAGCAACAAAGGTCCTAAACGTCCTTACGTCCTGGGTTTATACCATCACGTGCATGCTTAGCCCTATCATGCTACTCCATCACACAGCTAGCAAGAAGATAACTCCCTAAGCCACTCTGGGTTTCTTAGTATATCATACTTGTTCATTGACCCACTATCATGCCTACATAAGTCACCAACATGGGTGAGGGGTTCAACAAATATATACCTCGTCTAAGGGGTTTCCTTTAAACCTGAGGGGTGCCATGCTCGAAACAACAAGAACTTAAACATCTTCATGAGCATCAGGTGTACCAAGTACTACTACTTCCCCTCTTAGGCCTAGGAACTCTAGGTTCACTTCTTATGCATCAACTGTCCAGCCACAAACCAAACATGCACAAGGTATAGCATGCACTTCCTACTATTCTTCTACGTGAACCATACCTCAGTCCTACACAAGGACAACCAACTGGGTGTGACCTCATAACTAGTTACTATACTTCTTTAGGGTCTAAAGAACTTTCCTTTCTACCCCTATAAGGTAAGGTAGGCACCTATAACATCTGTACATCGGTCCAAGAAGCCTCTTTCTCTTTCTAGGGTTTGGTTCCTCTAGAGGCAACCAAGATACAACAAGCCTCCAAGGACCAAGTCTATCTGCTTAGGTCGTCCATTCTAGGTCATTTCATACCCAACTTCTTGTGATTACGCATGTGTCAAAGTCTAAGCTTCCAACCTTCTTTCTCGGGTCTTGTTCTCTCTCTAGAGCTAACCCTACAACTGATCTCACCACTGGAGGTTCTCTCTTTAAGAAGGTGGTTCAAGCTCTTAAGTATGCATGTATACACTTATATGGGTGAAACGCACGATCCAAACCTATGTCTGATCAAGATTATCTAAAGCTCTACATGTTCATCTCCTAACCTATTGGGCATAACCCTTATGATCTAAGTCTCATCCTACTGCCAGCATTGCTGATGTTCTCTCCTACATAGGTGCAAGCCTCTTCTGTGCTCATAAATGCCTATTAGGGTTCCCATATAGTCACCACTAACTTCTTCAGTGATAGGGTTATCCTTCATCCTTAACAGGCACGACCACCCAAGGTCGGGTCACCAAAAGGCACTAGGTCAAACATAGCTCATGCTTCTCATAGGTACTTAAAATCTATATGCATGTCAACCCTCATACATACATGCATGGTCAACTATGATATTTAACTCATCCCGTCATCTCTTCCTCAAACACCACCTATGGTTAGGGTTAGCATCATCCTCAGAGGATGTGCCATGTCTCTACCTCTTCCTGGAGGCCTCTGCCTCCAAGGCTGACTCTCTCCTCATCCTCCTAAAAAAAGGCCTAATATCAGTGCTCACTTGAGGGAACGACAACACACGTCATGCAGCCTAAGCATGTAATTAATCCTTAGTTTATGCTTAAACTATTAAGCTTATGTCCATGACATCTTGTTTACATGCCTTTTATTAATTTGGTGGAGGATTTCCTTAATCCTTATCTTACTTAACCTAACCTCAAGAGGGTGAGGGAAGTGAGAGAAAAGCCCTAAACCCTAGAACCTTACTTGAATTAGGGTTGAGAAGGGACAAAATAGATGAGAGAGTCATAAAGGTATCTTATTTCGAGTCAATACCTCAGACTTTGGCCAGGAAGTCATACCACATCCGGGAGTCCTCGTGACAGACTAGCGGGGTGGAGCAAAATATTGTCAACCCCCAAACTGTGACCCTTTTCTAGACACCTCTGTCATTAGAAAATCATCTAATAACTCCCTCGGGTTCTATAGAGTTTGTAAAACTTAATAATTATTAAGGATTAAATGAGAAACCATTGGCTCTGATACCAAATGTAACGACCCTGCCTCCCGGTAACCCCCAATTAAGGGAGACCAGAAGGTCAGAGACATTATCCCAATGTTTCCAGATCAGTGGTTTGACATTTAATCAATAATAATTATCAAATTCTACTAAAACTAAACTGGAAAGCTGGAATAAAATAAATCTCTTGTATACCTTGTAAAAATTTTAGATTTCTAGACTTCTATCCATAGATGGAGTCTATCTATCTAATCCTCCTTGAACTAATTATACATACTTTCACAATGTTTCAATTTACTGTTTGTCCTTTTCAATGATTGTACCTAAAATGCTGACAATCAAAACATCGGTCAGTATATTTCTATACCAGTATGTGGGGGACAATCAAAATTTCACAAATAACTGCTAACAATTTAATTATCTCAAATAAGTTATTAACAATCCAAACTATGTTTTCAATGTGACATTCTCAACCGCTTTTGCCCTAAATCCTGGATTACCCTCTCTTAGGGTTTTGTGTTTGCAAGGGACATAAGGCCACCTTCTCCATCCTGAGCTTGGTGCCTGGGGTCACCTCTCATGGTGCCCAATGGTCTTCCCTCCAGGGCTTGACTGATTAGACCTTCCTCCAGGGCTTGGTCATGCATCATACATCAAGGTGGCATGTAGGTTCGAGAATGCACATATATACTTAATTGTGATAATCATAGTGACTTTATAAGATTGCATAAATAAACACTCAATAGTTTAGGTTGCATCCAATCGATCAAATGTTTGTGAAAACTTCATGAAACTAGATCAATTATTCATAAATAACCACATACCTAATTTGGAGATTTCACAAGAAATAAGCACAGTCCAATTCACTCAGGCAATCCAAACAAGCAAACCAATCACACAAAAGAACAAAATCCTGAAAAGCATGTACAACCTATTTACTACATATCCATCAAGAACTTACTTTATTGACTTGAAATTATCTCTTGGGGTTTCTAATCTGAATTAGGGTTTCATTAGAGTTTCCTTAGGGTTCTTTAGATCTATTTCTCAACTTTCCCTTTTTAGGCCAGCTAAACCCTAAAACAACATCATATATACAAAACCCTAATTATCCAATTATTCACATTAAAGCCTCTTTATTATCAATTAGGCCTAGTATCAACCTAACTTCATCTCATACATAGGATTTCAAAATATATCTCATTAAAAGTCATTAACACCTAAACTAGGGTTTCTAAACCCATTAATGCACTTTATACATATGAAACCCTAAATTAACCAATTGAGCATAAAGGTCATCTCTTTAGATCTAAAACTCCATTTTTATTAACAACAATTTAATATCATATTAAATCATCCTTAACACTTTACTCATTCTCATTAATATCAAAATTAGGGTTTTCATCAGTAACATTATTAAAAGTGACCACTTTATATACTTTTCAAATTTCAAGAATAATTAGGCTTAAAATGTATTTTTATTGGATTCCTCATATTTTTCTGAGCAAGATCCATATATTATTTGCCTCAATCTGATCATCCTATTAATTACTAAGATTTTTGCAAGTTATTTCATTTTTTGGCCAATCGTGTACTGCCACGTCAGCAATTATGAGTATCATCGACAAAGGCCCATGGCCACTTCAACCATGCGCTCCAGCGCAGCTGGGGCTTAAAAACAAAATGAAAGGTCAGTTATACCCTTACCTTAATGAGTTGAGCGCGAGGCTAAAAATGTCAATTCGGTAACACCCTTCCCCTTTCTCACGCAAGCGCGCTTCTGCGTGCGTACTCCGCAGGTGTCGCCGCTGGAGCCGGAGCCAAAGTCGGTCATCCATCGGTGGAGAAGCTTCGTCTTCGCTGCTACAGTACAAGAATCCTTCTTATGATCTTCCTCCATGGAAAGACATGTGGTCTCACTCTCTCGCTTCTCTGTTCTGCGGCCTCTTGCTTTCTCGGCTACTGACGGAAGCTCTATCTTCCTCCTCATCGGGAGCGCCTAGCGGGGCTATTTGTCTGTAGACCCTCCAGGCTTCATCGGGAAAGACCACACCATCGCCCACGACCTAACGCGAAGCACTGCATGCCCATGCGCCGCTCATAATGGCACCGACACTGCAACTCGCCCCTCTGCCGAAAAGCACTCTAACTACCTACGCCATCCCTGGCTTCCGCCCCCGTCTCCTCCTCGGAAGCCGTTGTCTTCCATCACCCTACTGATAGTCTGCCATCATCCCACCAAAACATCGTCCTTCCTTGTCAGTTCTCCGGCAACACCACTGCTCAGCATGATGCGCGTCGGTTTGAAATCTTGCAGCCATTGTAGGACGGGGAGGAGGAAACCTCCAGAAATCTTCTGAATAGCAAGGTCTAAGGACCTCCTTCTCCCGATTAGGCCCAACGTCCTGATGGGGTACGAGAGAACATGGGTTCCCCACATATATATACATGTACCCAAGGGAAGCCCTAAAAGCCACCACGTAGAAGGAAGGCAAGAGAGAGATTTATTGAGGAAAGACCCGAGTTTTCCAATGTATATTTTGATTGGACATATATATAAAAAGGTTGGATTTTCCATACGTTGATTGCCAAGGATTAAAAGGTAAAGGATTAAATCATATTCCCTTTCCTTTTCCTTCTTACCATTGCTGTTTTGTAAGGGGGAGAGGCACTGTGATGTTCACGAGACAAAATTCCCATCTCTTCCTTTCTTTATATTTCCTAAATCCTTTAATCAAAATTCTCGGTTGACACACAAAAAAGACATAAAGGAAGGCACACCCTCATCTGGCTTATAATTGATAACTTGATTGTAGACGTTTATCTTTGTCCTCTTAAATTAATTATTCTTTTTTTATATATAACTCACTAATATCCTTTCCAAGTCACATTAATCGAGATTTAAAGGAATATCTTCCTCATACCAAACTTATTCCTTTTTAAAAACAATACCATGGTATTGTTCTCCTCATTTCATTTATCTTTTCAAGTGTATGAAAAGTCATATCAAAATATCCATGTTTGATCCCTTAAGCATAATGTTGCCAATCTTGTCTAGATCTTTTTCCTTTAATTATCTAAAGCATCATAACTATTATTTCTTTTTTTTTTGTTATTGGGCCCAATAGCCAACAAGGCCCACGAAATCAAACATACAAGGCTATTTATCAGAGGAAATCTGTTTAAGGCACATAAATCACACAATTACACAATTATACATTTATTGGGGAAATTACATTTCCAACCAAAAGAAACCCAAAAATTTGGGGTTGCAACAACAACTCAAGTGGAAACTTCAACATATAAGCCACTTTCCCAATGTGTGCCACTACAGGGTAAGTCCCATATACCTGGGATCCAACTTACCCTTCTTCCTAAACCTCAAAACTCCTTTCCAAGGACAGACCTTGAGATACACCTTATCTCCCACTTGGAACTCCAACGTCCTAGTGACAATTATCAATAGAAAATTTATGCCTATCATGAGCTTCCTTCAAATTTTGTATCATATAAATATTCTATGTGGTTTGTTGCACAAACTCAGGACCCAAAAGTTGATATTCACTGACCTCATACCAGCACAATGGAGACATGCAGTGTCTCCCCTACAAAGCCTTGTACGGTGCCATATCAATACTCCTCTGATAACTGTTATTATAGGCAAACTCAGTCAAACTAAGATGTATATCCCAACTGCCCAAAAACTACAGAACACGGGCTCTCAACAGATCTTCCAAAGTCAATATTGTCCTCTTAGACTGCCCGTCTATTTGCGAGTGAAATGTTGTAATGAACCTCAATTGTGTACCAATAGTTGTATGCAGACGCTCCCAAAAGTGATTGGTAAATTGAGGACCTCTATCAGACACGATGGTAACTGGAATATCATGCAAACTTACTATCTCATCAACATAAACATGTGCAAGCTTCTCTATGACAGACTGGATTTTAACTTAATTTTGAGGACAAAATTTCTTTTAAGTTGTGTAGGATGTGATGGACTGAACTTTTAGAACCTTAAATGTCTAACGACATACTTGAATCCATATTTTTGAGTTATATCAAGATTCCAAGTGTTTTGATAAAGGTTGAGTGAAGATTGGATGTTGATAGTATGATTAATGCCCCTAAGTATGTTCCATCTTGATCAAACGATTGACTAGTCATACACTTGATTCTAGGAACCAACTTTGGATGGGAGGTACCTTGAGTTGTGATAAAACTATGGTTGAAATTTCATGAAGATTGAAGGGTCCTAGAAGAAGTCTTCTGGGGTTTGGAATTTGTGAAACAATGTACTTTATGATGCTCAACATGAATAGGTTAATATATTATGATTTTGATGACGACACACTATACCCTTTTGGATGGGTGTTGGGATAAGATTGAACGAAGATAAGCTTTGAAGTCTCTGGGCCACATATCAAATCTTTATGGATATTTACACAACCCTTCGATCTGTTGATCGGATCACATTGGGACTCCTCTTCTTTGCGGTTACAGTTGATCACAAAGGACCATCCTTTACACAATGTGTGAGGCTCATGGTTGTGGCATGAAGAGAGTGGTGGATAGTTTTATTTGACATCGGCAGACCTACATGTAGAACCATCTTCCTAAGCATATAAAGGACTAGAGAGAGAACGATACCATCCCCAACACCTTGGTCTCTCCATGGCTAGTAGCAGTAGGGAGTGAGAGCAAAGCATCCTCCAACATAGTACTCACAAACCATCAGTAGAGATGGAGAGTCTAGATAGCTGAATAGGAGGCATGCGGCCAGCCCTGCCTCTTGCAGAGAATGGAGTTCTCGTGTGGACGTATGCTGCAGATGAAGAGGAAGGAGTCGACGAGGAGGACCATATCTACAGAGACTCCTCACCAGATTTAGACAGTGCAGTGTTGTCGCTGACCACACAGAGCCAGAAGGAGTCACCATCAGTGAGTCTGAGAGACTGGAGGCCAACAGAGATGGACTCACGCAGAGGAAGCAGGTGGGCGACTGATGGGCTGGCGATGCGTTGATTGTGAGATGGTGATCTGGAGGCATTGAGACAGGAGGAGGAGTTGCTACTTGCTCTCGTCAGATCCAGCAATCATAGTAGTAGACCACGTACAGCATGGAAGAGCCTCCATTTTCTCATAGAGCGCCAGAAGACACGACGGTGCCCTGAAGTCAGGAGATAGGGGTTTCGATCAGAGAAGCTATATGGTGGTGGTTGTGTTACACCCAACCATAGTAATTTAAAGTTAGATTTTTAGAGAAGGATCTAACTAAGAAGATGATGGCCTTATAGGAACCTTGGTGTGGTTCCTTTTTCATTGGACTCACCCCTCACGGCGGTGCCCGGGAGGTCCATGAACGCACGTAGTGTCGGGCAGAAAATAATGAGTCAGCATGCGTGAGAACGCGATGAAGAGGGTGGCGGCGGCGTTGAGCACTCATGGGTGCAACGCATGGGAGATCGGAGTCCCGCAGCGGATACGTGACTGATGCGAGAAGGGAGGCAGTAGGGCACAACGGAGGCCATTTCCAGGAGACGACGCACACGAGTGTCATGTGTTGAGTGAAATGCCAAGAGAGAAAAGAAGAGGGCAAACCAACCAAACCCAGTTGAATTGGGTCCTCCCAAGCCAAGTAGTCTGGTTCAATCGTGAACCAAAGAAACCAAGGCAAAGGAGTTGCGCCTCTCACAAGCCACGTGGCACCCTGCGATTGGTCCACAAAGGTAATTGTTTCAGTGAATCCTAGATCTTGTATAATTTGTAGAAATTAGCACGCTTAACAGAAAAATGCAAATTAGGTACAAAATGTTCAGAAAAATGAGTAGAACCACACGAAACCATAACATCAGTCTTTTGTGAAAAATGAGTAGAACCACACAAAACCATAATATTAGTCTTTTAATGCACAAATCTCAGTGATATCATGTAAGTTGTAAAATACTTATTTCATGGATAATAAATATCAAATAGTGGCCTAAAATTAAGAGAATGCATCAGTAACTCTAAAATATTATATATAATCCATATGATGTCAAATATGGTGATGTTTCAATGGGAAATCATGTAATTTGCTCCATATGGCCAATTAGGGTTTTTAACCCTAAATAAAATGCAATAAATACATACATACTCAATAAATGATGAAATTTATAGAGTAAACTCATATCATTATTTGGAACCTCAGATTTAATTATGAGATCAATATGATACACATAATCCATGTTATACGATGATGTTGCTCTTAATGTGATATAAACCCTAATATGATTAATGAATATGATCTAGGGTTAATGTGTGCATAAAAAGGAATATGGAACCTAATGTTCAGATAATGAACCATAATCTAAAAAATGACATCAGTAAGATAATTCTAAGATGAGAATGTAAGTAATGATGAGAATATCACAATGAACTAAGTGAAACCCTAATGAATCATACTAGGGTTAATATTATGAGAATCTGACGATGGCATATTTGATCTTGTCTTAATTAGGGGTTGACAAGGATATAGTTCACATGAGGGATATCTGATGATTAGGTTATCTTGGTTGAAGGTACGCCATTACCTCTTACTTAGCTTATTATACAATATGCTTGTGTTATATGTGTAGTAAAATACTTGGCATATGATATTGGATGAAATGATTGTTCTTGTATGATAGCTTGCTTGATTTTTCATACTTATGGCTATGAACACATGAAACATAAGATATCTGATCCATCATATGATAGAACCAAACTCTTTGGTAGTACAGTGCTTGGAAAGTGATCTCAAACTCTTTGGTAGTAGATCACATGTATAATGATTTCAAACTCTTTGGTAGTAGATCATAAAGGCCTTAATGCATTAGTGATCTCAAACTCTTTGGTAGTAGATTACATGTATAATGATCTCAAACTCTTTGGTAGTAGATCTTAAGGCCTAAAAACATCAAAGCCCTTGGTGGCAGATATATGAGATATATTATGGAAATGTGCTTAAAATATATGTTTTCTCTTTTATTAATGAACATCTTTTGTGCGAGTATATGCTTTTCTTATATTTATTTATTGCTGCCAAGTATTAGTTTTATCTTATTGCTAAGATATGATGAGAGGTATATAAAATACATGTAGGCATACTCAATACTATATTCTTGAATATTGTGCTGACGTGTACCACATGTAATCTTTTGTTTAGGTTTTGGATATATGATCTTGAAGATCCAGGATAGTTGAGAGTTGTATGGTGAGCTGATGTACAGGTGGACATGTTGTCTTAAGATCCTCCAGTTCAGTGGTAGTACATGTATATGTGGAAGTTTACTATTCAATATGTAATATCAAATGTTGTAACAATTCAACTTGTAATTATATGTTGAATGGTGAACATGTGTTGTATGGTTTTATTATTGTTCATGTGCATGTGCTACTAATTATTTCCTTCTGACTTCTTCTAGTTTTCTTCTTATTAGCCTAGTGTGTGGGGTTTAAATTGGGATTCTCACTGAGGTGAGGGTTTCAATTTGGAAGTCACACATTAGATTAAGTTTTAGAAAATCTGGGGACGTCACATTCTGCGTTGTCGATGTTGTTTTTATAGGAAGAAAATGAGATAACTTGGTCAACCTATCAACGATCACCCAAATGGAGTCATGGCCTTTGGTTGTCCTAGGAAGTCCAACCAAAAAGTCCATAATGATATGATCCCATTTCCACTATAGTATAGACAATGGTTGCAAAGTTCCTACATATTTCTGATGCTCTACCATAACCTACTGACACACTGTGCACATAGCCACAAACTCAACCATGTCTCCCTTCAAACCAGGCCACCAATATAGGTCCTTCAAATTCCGATACATCTTGGCTCTACCTAGATGCATAGTTTACATTGAAGAGCGAGCCTCTTCTAGAACCAACTTCCTTAGATCATCAACATCATGCACCACTGCTCTACCATGGTCGCATACTATCCCATCATCTGACTCGTGGAAGCCATCATGCTTCTCGCTACCAAACTCTACCCAGATCTGTTGAATCACAATATCATCACATTGTGCATCTATGATCTGTTGCCTTAACATATGTTTCACCTGTAACTGTGCCAATAGTCCTACTAGCAAGGACACTTCCAACTTTATATTCATCTAATACAAGGAGACCAACATATCTCTCTTGTGGCACAAATAACATAAGTATGCCTTATCTACAAATGATGAAGAAGAAGACTTCTTGCTCAAAGCATCCACCACCAGGTTCACCTTCCCTGGGTAGTAATCTATGGTGAAATCATAGTCCTTGATCAGCTCTATCCAGTGTCTCTGCCTCATGTTCAACTCCTGTTTCAAAAATATATATTGTAGGTTCTTGTGGTCAGTGAAGATTTGACACTTCTTGTCATAAAGGTAGTGTCTCCATATCTTCAAGGCATGGACTACTGTAGCAAGCTCTAGATCATGCATCAGGTAGTTCTCTTTTTGTTTCTTAAGTTATTGTGAAGCAAAAGAAACCGCATTCTTATTTTGTGTAAGCACACAACCCAAGCCATTCTTTGAAGCATCACAGAAGATGATGTAGCCATTCCCTAGCTCTAGAAAAACCAACAAGATCAACGTCTGTCGTAAATGTAGCTTATGTTGTTGGTTGTCTTTGGAGTAGATCATGATGTTTTTGATGAACACCCCCATGAACTAGTCAAAGTAGGGTCTGAACACCATGTTCATTATATCCATGAACATTGTTGGTGTAATAGTTATCCCAAACGACATAACCACAAACTCTTAGTGACCATACCTAGTCCTAAAAGCTAACTTGGGTATGTCATTTACCTTTATCCATGTTGATGATATCCAGACCTCAAATCTATATTTGAGAACACTATGGAACCTCACAACTGGTCAAACAGATCATCTATCCATGACAAAGGATACTTTTTCTTGATCGTCACTTTGTTCAACTGTCAATAGTTGATGCACAACCTCATGAACCCATCTTTCTATTGGTATGTATGCCCATAGAGCCAGTCATATGATGATTGTAATGGCATACTTTGCAAATGATTTGAATAATAATAAAGGCAATTTCTATCTATATGTTTAATATATTTTGAGAAAATGATATAACATGTTAGATGTCAAAAGAATCGTATTACTCAATGACGTATGTCTTCAGGTTAAGGACCTAAACAATGAGATCATATGGATGTTAAGAGTAGACATTCTTATTTTGTCCCTAGTCAGTTGTTATTGTGGAAATAACCATAGACATCAATAATACAAAAGACTAGAGTGTGTGTTGGTTGATGACAGAATCTCATCAGTCATGCTATATGATATGAAATCAAGCACACAGATACATGTTAGAGAACAGTGTATCGAACAGACCCACCGTAAGAGTGATGCATGGAAACCACACTTGGTTAGTCAGGATCATCTCCTATAGTATTGGTGGTGACTATGGTTCTTAGACCTGAAATCACTGCACTCATCACATGTCATTGGGCACACTTTGAAATCATCAAACACAGTCCTGAAATATGGGTTGTTATAAAGGTGATGATTGGGTGACTTTGACACATGGGGTTTTGACTGTGATTGATAGATATGGAATTTATCCCTCCTAAGGGAGTATGGTATCCTGGCAACTTCATAAGCGAGACTGAGAAATACATGGCCATGTACATGCGAGTCAATATGTGATATTGAGCTTGCATATATCTAAGACAGTCTGCTCTGGTTTAAGAAACATGGATTGAACGATTGTAGAGGATGACAAGTCCATGCCTCGAGTTCAATCCGGATATCAATGAAAAAGGAACTATACATTCACTATAACACTAATAACAGATTGTAGGTTGAAAGTTTTTCTCCAACTTTCCTCTTCACTTGGGTAGAACTGATGTGCGACTAGGCACCACTCTTTGCTTGCGATGTCATAAGTTAGTTATGGGCATTCACTGCCAACGTGAAATGGAACGTATAAGGTCACAAACATAGGATTAACTTAAAGGAGGAGTTTATGCATGAATGATGTTTAGATTGATTACTAAAGTGCTTAGGTACTCAATTAAAAATTCAATCATCAAGTTCAAGTGTTGAACCAACTAATTAGAGTGTCATATTGATTGAGAGCTACATTGACTGAGTTCTACATAACCTGGACCACCAACTGACTGGTTCACTGGGTGAGTCGATCGACTCATGGTTAGTGAGATGACTGATTCACTCTAGTGAACTGATCAGTTCACATGGACCAAATGAGTAGAGTTGTATTTTCATAGTTTGTGAGAAAAGATTCTCATTTCACTTGTTCAATTCGATTGGGACAAGAATTAATCTTTGCATTAATTAGAAACAAATAAGAAAAGTCAATTGTAGGCAAGTCTGGGAAGTGAAATGACCGGTTCAATGGGTGAACCGACCGGTTCACTCTCCCAAATGACCGATTCACTGGTGAACCGATTCGGCTCACCTTGCCAAACAACCATTTCAATTATGAAATGACCGGTTCACCTATCACAGTGCAAATTGTTCATGGAAATTCCAGACCCTTCTACTCTGTACAGATTGGGAACCCTGACCTTGCCCTCTACTATAAATAGAGGGGTACAGGGGGCTTCTTAGAACACACAACTCAGAACATCAGTTGCTCTGCAAAGTTATTGTCCTCTCTAGTTGTGGTAACCGAGAGAGCCCAAGCAAGTTCTACCTGTCCAGGGAGGAACAGCGAGGGAAAGACAATTATAGAAAAGTGATTGGTGGTGGGAGAGTGTGTCGGTGACTAGTACATCGATAGAAGGGAACAACTCCTTCTAGTCTATCCATTAGGATGACTAGAGTTCTCGGTAGTCCATGTAGACTATCTATAGAGGTGGTAGATTTCTGCCTCTCAAGAGGATGACTGTCAACTGTAGTCCGGGTCAAGACTAGGAGCTACACAAAGACCATCGAAGACTAAGTGGTTGAAGGTCACACTAGTTGTGAGGTATTGTCACTGAGCAAGCCTCAAGACCAAGTATATCTCGCTAAACCATCATTCCTATTACATAGTTTTTGATGCGATCTGCTGGTTATGGGTTAGTGGTTAGATAATAAAAAATTGTTTCCGCTGCCTATTCTGTCCCACAAAACCCAATAGTGGTATCAGAGCCATGTCAACATACTATGCTTTAGGATTAATCAACATGATCGGATTTTGGTTTTTTGCCATTTATTTATTGCATGTGATGTGAATACTTTAACTGGCTAATGTGCATATCTAATTAAACACCATGATCCCTATATACATATATGATATGGTATATATATGCAATTGATATGTGTCACCCAAAAATGGTTTTGATGGTGGATGTGTAGCGTGATTATGGTCTATAAACCCCTATGTGTGTGCTTGGATGGTTGTGGTTCTCTACGTCTCGATCTGTGTATCAAGTCATTTCTTCTTTTCCAGATGTAACTCAAGATAACTTGAGTCTTCTCTTCTACCTTTGCTCCTCTGAATGTAACTTGGGATTTCCCAAGAAATATGTAAAAGTAGGATAGTTTTATTTCTTGTTATGTTAAAGACCGACAGGTGCCCAGATGAGCGGTTGAGGGATTGAGATGACTGACTTATGGTGTGAGATGACCAGCTAGTGTCCTGACGAGGAGCACATCGATCTGACAAATTGACTATCTGGAGGAGCCATACGATTAGTTGGTGACAACCAACCGATCGGCCAAGAGGTGAGCCGATCAGTCATAGGATGAGTTGATCAACCCAGAATGGATAAAGCATAGATCTTCATCAACTACAGGTTGTTGCATGTGATGTAGACCTAGATGATCATAATTCCTTATGGATCAAGGAATCACAAATAGGATGGCCATAATCATTACTTTATTGCTTTGCATGTTTTCTTGTGGGATATAGCATGTATATGATCTGTACTATATATGTGGTGGTTGGATATGTATATGTATATAAATACCAAACCCCTCAATATAATATTAAGTCTTAGATGCTTTCCATAAGCAGCACACATGAAAATCTTGATCCACTAAGTGTAGGTTATGCAAAAGCATGGTGTGTGGTCTATCTTGTGGAAGTGTGATGGTAGATACGTAGGTCTGCCAAAGTAGGGTACATAGTCTATCATGTTGGCTTTTGGGTCGGGCTTAACTAGGTGATCTTAATGAGATTAAGTACCGAGAAGCATAAAGATGGATCGTGACAAAGAGTTGTACACACCATCTATCCAAGAATTGCATTCAGCTGCAATTGGAAAATGTTGCCTACCTAAATAATCTAGTTGTGGGCAATCAGCCAAAGCTGACTCATGATTAGAGGAAATATGGATCTTGGCTCACTAGAAGGTTGTATGTTGCAATCTTCTGAATTGATAGTGAGAGCTATCAGTTTGAAAAAAATAGTGGGAGCGATTAATTAAAGACATAATTAAATATCGTCAACTTTATTCAAATCAAAAGGAGTTTTGACAAAATGCAAATGTTTTCTCTTGTAGAATCAAATGGCAAAGAAATCATCGTTGAAATCAAACAATTTCATTGAGATAGATATCCATAACTAGTTTAGGACTATGAGAAGTGTTCTGCATATTCCTAAGATACCAGTGGTTGTAGAATCCTCTCTATGTATGCCTAAGGCATTGTTTGAATGCAAATTGACAGAGGGAGAACCAGTTAGACCCCATTTTCTCAATATGATTAGGCATATAGAACGTCTAGACAAATTGGGATTTCCTTTGGGTCAAGAGTTGGCCATGGATATGATTTTGTAATCTCTGCCTAAATCATGTAGCGTGTTTATCAAGTATTACAACTTGTATAACATGGCTAAACTGCTATCAGAGTTGCTTGACATTTTGACAAATGTTGAAGCATAAATGAAGAAGGATAGTTCCATGATAGTGATCGGTGAAATGGAATCCAAGGATACAATCAAGGCAGAGAAGCATTCTCCCACCAAGCTGAAGTCCAAATCTTCTATAATCAAAATATGGAGAGGATTAAGGGAATCAAGGAAGATGAAGCAAGGGATAGAGATCTCTACTTCAGGTGTATACCTAATTGAGATTAACTTCACTAATTCTTTGTCATGGGTACTTGATACCGGATGTGGATCACACATTTGTTCAAATGTGAAGGATCTAAAAAGAAGTAGGCCATTAGCGAAAGGCGAGGTTGAGCCATGTGTTGCTAATGGAGCAAGAGTTGCTTCCAGTGCAGTAGGAACCTATGAATTATCTCTACCAAGTGGGATGATAATAGAGTTACATAAGTTCTATTATGTACCTACCATTAATAGGAATATCAATTTTGTATCTTGTTTGGAAAAGGATGGATTTGAATTTCTTATTAAGAATGGAAAATGTTCCATTTCTAAAGATATATGGGATCTTTTATGGTAGTGCCCCTGTGACAAAGTGGTTTTTCTGGCTTAATTTTGAGGACGAAATTTCTTTTAAGGTGTGTAGGATGTGATGGAGTGGACTTTTGGAATCCTAAATGTCCAATGACATAAGTGAAATCATATGGTTGAAGTTTCATAAAGTTTGGATGATCTTAGATATTGTTACTAAGGTTTGAAAATAATGAGACCTTTGATGTATAGATGTATTGATGTACTAGAGTATAATATCTTTAGCTTAACTTTTAAAATATGATCGTGTCACACAACCTTTGAGATGCACGAGCCATGGATCGGGTCATCTAATGTGGCGTTCTAGGGCCTTGGATGTCATATGATGGCAGTGAAATCATACCCTATGTACCTCCAACTGAACCGGAGACGTGGGAGGTTATGCTGCTACCCATGTTGCCATGATCCACAATCGTGGTATAGGACGTGATATGGATGCATGCAAATAGAGATTCAATGAACCCTCTAGGCTGGAAACTCTTAGGAGATGAAGAAGTTTTAGCTCTCGGTCTTCTTTACCTTTCACTCCACCGTACAGAGGAAAGGGAGTTTGGAGGAGATCAGCTGCCGCTAGCCTCTCCAGAGTTCTGGCTCACGGCGTCAACCACCACCTATGTAGGTTTGTCTGTATGCGCCAAAGGTTTTGGTGGCTGACCGCACTCCAGAGTTAGGATTGACGATGGTGCCAAGCACGGACGCACTAAGGTGTCGAGCAGAGAGGTGTTGCGTCGGTGTAGTTATAGAAGAGGAGACGTAGGTGCAGTACTACATATGCGAGAAACTCGAGGCGAGTGAAAAGATCTGGAAGTAGTTGACCTGTCGTTGGAGTTTGGAGATGCAGCGCCACTCACGAAGTGGAGCACGTTCTCTATTTGTTCCTCAGCGGAGCTAGTCTAGGCGGCGGCCATGGCCCTTGAGTTTGTGATCGGGAAGCTCTAAGGAGGAAGGACCTACTTCTTGGCAACGATGGTGGCTCTTGGTTGCATGCCAGGAACCTTGCCCAGGCGGCGACTGCGTCGTGGAAACAGGGAGTCCCGTTGCGGACTCGACGTGAGAGAGAGATGGAGGCGAGCAGAGCATGGTCGCCCTTTCTCCAGCATTCTAGGTCAGTGCAGTGGAGGCTTCATCACTGAGACGGATACCTCATGTGTCAGTTTCATGTAGACCGCGATGAGAAGAGACTGGTCGTTGCCTTGCTGTGCGGCGACGACTTCGTCCAGGAGCAGATCCCAGTGGCGCTGGAGAAAGGAGACACACACACGGGAGGATCGGGTCCAGACTAGTGAACCAACCCTCAAACCCAAACCGGCCGCCTGCCTCAAGTAAAGGGAAGCGCCCAACCACGTGGCAGTGGCCGATTGGCCGATTGAGGTAAAATCCTTAGAAATACTCAGATCTTGCATAATTCGTAGAAAATAGAATGTTTATTAGAAAAATGCAAACAAGGTATCGTTATTCTCAGAAAAATTAGTAGAACAATATGAAACCATCATATTAGTGTTTTGAAGCTTATATCTCAGTGATATTAGGAAAGATGTAAAATGCTCTTTTCATGCCTAATAAATAATAAATGATTACCCAAAATTATGAAAATGCATCAGTAATCTGAAATATGATATAGTATTCAATAGATGTCAGATATGATCATGTTATGACACATAATCTTATAATTTGATTAATATGGCTAATTAAGGCTAATAACCCTATATTATATGTAATTAATACATACATACTCAATAAATGGTGAAATTTGCAGAGTAGGTTCATATCGCTAATCTAAAGCTGAGATGTAAGTCAGATATCTGCTAGATGCATAAAATTCATGTTATATGAAGAACACTCTTAATACATGGTTTAAAAACCCAACTTAGGTTAATGATGTAACCTAAGGCTAATAAGTGCATAAAATACTATGGCAGATAATATTTAGATAATGAACCATAATATGGAATATGACATCAGTAAAATAAATCTCTCATAGGGATGAAGATAAGACAAGTAATAATGTATATAACATAATGAAATAAGCTGAACCCTAACGAACACGATTAGGGTTAAGATGAGATGTAAGATGATGAGAACCTGATGATAGTATATGGTCTTTTCTTAATCAGGGTTGACCAAGGATGTAGTTGACTCTTGGATATATGTGATTAAGTTTATCTCTTGATCTAAGGTATGCCATTACCTCTTACTTGGCTTATTATACAATATGCTTGTGTTATATGTGTAGTAAAATACTTGGCATATGATATTGGATGATGTGATTGTCCTTGCATGATATGTTGCTTGATTTTCTATACCTATGTCTATGAACACATGAAACATAAAATATCTGATCCATCATATAATAGAACTAAACTCTTTGGTAGTACAGTGCATTGACAAACATCAAAGCCCTAGGGGCAGATGTACGATTTATATGACAAGGCCTAAAGACATCAAAGCCCTAGGGGCAGATGCATGAGATATATGATGGAAATAAGCTTAAAATGTGTTCTCTTGGTTACTGAATATCTTTGTGCAAGTATACACTTTTCTTATATTCTTCTGTTACTGCCAAGTATATTAGTTTTATCTTATTGCCAAGATATGATGAGAGGTATATAAAAGACACGTAGGAGTACTCAGTACAATATTCTTGAATATTGTGTTGGTCGTGTACCACATGTAATCTTTTGTTTAGGTTGTGGTTATGCTCTTGAAGATCCAGGATAGTGGAGAGTTGTGTGGCGAGCTGATGTACAGGTGGACCTATTGTCTTAAGATCATGTTGTTTTAGAATGTAGTACATGCATATGTTATAGTTTGTTGTTCAATATGTAATATCAAATGTTGTAACAATTCATGTTGTAATTATATGTTGAATGGTGAACATGTGTTGTGGTTTGTTTATTGTTCATGTGCATGTGCTACTGATTGTTTCCTTCTGACTTCCTCTGATTTTCTTCTTCTTAGCCTAGTGTGGGATGTTTAAATTGGGATTCCCGCTGAGGTGAGGGTTTCAATTTGGACGTCGCACATCAATTAAGTTTTAGAAAATCTAGGGACATATCAGGTGGTATCAGAGCATGAACAATAGCAAAGCCTGACATTTGCTCATTATGCAACTCAAAACCAAAGAACCTTGAACGTAATAATCTTTTAGGGTTAGATTAGTTGTCTTTTAGAGATTAGATCTGACCTAGCCTCTAGGTTAGCACCTAGATGTCTGAGAATTAGGTCTAGACTAGTGCTTGTTGAGTAGAAAGTTCTTAGATGCCATTCTTTCCTTGTAGTGCAACGGTATGGGACGTTGCACTATTTGGAAATGACGTGCATCAAGGGAAGAGAAACTCTAGACATATTTTGCATGTTGTCTAGAGTAGCTACACTAGTCTACACCATGTTCTCACCCTTTTCACTAGTTTTCATGACACTGGACTCTCTACTATGTGTGGGACACTCATTTTTGGATTTGGTTTTTTTATTCCAACCGAATCGAACCTCGATAGTTTTCTCTGACGCTTGTTTTATCAGAGAAAAACTATATAATATTTTATTATGTATATGTATTACAAAAATGTGTCCCCACACATGTACGAGTAGGAGGTGGTCATGTAACCTAAGTGAAAGTTAATGACATCAGTCTAGAAGAGAGAGTAGTCCTAGATTAGATGTCTAGAGCCTTGTTTGGAATATGTGATAGATGGAATAGATGAAATAAGTTTTGATGATATGATGTAAGTTTGATAGAGATGATATAAGATAGTTTATGCTGATATATGTTTGTCTTTGAGGACTTACGTTTCATTTTGAGGATTTGAGATAAGTTTTGATGATGCAAGTAACTAGGTTTTTATGAGATTAGATATGTTAAGCCAAGACTAGGTTGTGAGTCAGCATGAGCCTCAAGCTCTTTTACAAAGGAGGACCTCTAGTGTTAGGACCAATTTTGGGGTTAACTCCAGAGAGAGTGAGACCCAAAGGGAGAAGGTCAGAGAACCTAAACTCCAAGATATGAGAAGTATGAGATATGTGATATGATATGTCCTAAACTAGACTACTCCTGAGTGATTGAGTTGATTTATGTATGATTCCTATAGTTTTATTGAACCCTAGATGTCCTTGGGAGGACCAAACCCTAGAGAAAGAGAGAGGCTGGTTATATGAACATGTGAACTTGAATATGAGTGCCTGCCATCTGGGCGAGGGAGAGAGCCCAAGACCCTGGAGGAGGTAGCTATGTTAGTTTTTGAGAAGCCTCATGCTCGGGTTGGTGGTTTCCCACATAGGAATCTAGTGGTGTGTATATAAGAGAAAGAGAGTTAAGAAATAGTTTCATGGATAGAGACCTATGAAGAGTATGTCATAGAATGCTTTGGTTTGTGCTTCTGTGGTTGGATCCTGTGAAGCTATCCACCAGTTCCAATGAGGTAATCCGAGAACCCTAGACAAAGAGAGGAAACATAAAGTATATACATATGAGATACTCATAGAGTTGAGTTATATTAGAGAGACTGAGCATGGCCCTACCCTCATAGTATGGGTCAGGAGAACCTCAGTTGGACCAGATGAAGTTTTGATACACGTTTCACGAGCCACTTGTATAAGCTTGTTAGCACAACCATGATATAATATACGTAAGATGTGATATAATATCGAGATGTGATATATAGACATGATATGATGGAAACCTAGAGATGGTTTAATTGATATCAATGCATAAATGGTTAACCATATACATATATATTGATGATAATGTGAAATTGTTGGCTAATCTTGTGATGAAATCACTAACAAATGTATCAATTTATTATGAGCAATGAAATAAGAACATATGAATGAAACATGTTACGCAAGGTGTTAATCTTAGTGCTTAATAAAGATGAAAAATATAGTTTGACAGTTAGTACAACATAATGATTATGACACCTTGTTATGATCTAGATGGATAGAGTGGTTAACTATAGTTAACTCCCTCCTAAAAGGCATATGTTAATGTTGAACATGTTCTAACAGTTGAGCTCAATAAATGTGTATGACACCTTGATGTATGAGTTAATCTTAGTTAATTCCTTTAGAACATGGTAATATGATGTGGGAACCCTAATTCATGGGCAAAAAAAATGCAATCCTAACATATGAGATATGTCATGATGTAACCTAAGCTCCTAAACCACGTTATGTGATGAGTGGTCCACCCTAGTATCACCTTAGATGTTTGAAAAACATCCTAGTAGCTTAGATATATTTTTGGAGCTTTTGATTATGTTGTACATAGAATGGTGCCTACATATGGATGAAGATGTTTAGGTTTTCCCTGGAAGTATGAGTATGGTTTACTTTCGAGGATGAAAGTTCTTTTCAGATGTATATGATGTGACAAAGTAGTTTTTCTGGCTTAATTTCGAGGACAAAATTTCTTTTAAGGTGTGTAGGATGTGATGGAGTGGACTTTTAGAATCCAAAATGTCCAATGACATAAGTGAAATCATATGGTTGAAGTTTCATAAAGTTTGGATGATCTTAGATATTGTTACTAAGGTTTGAAAATAATGAGACCTTTGATGTATAGATGTATTGATGTACTAGAGTATAATATCTTTAGCTTAACTTTTTAAAATATGATCGTGTCACACAACATTTGAGATGCACCAGCCATGGATCGGGTCAGCTAATGTGGCGTTCTAGGTCCTTGGATGTCATCTGATGGCAGTGAAATCATACCCTATGTACCTCCAACTAAACCGGAGACGTGGGAGGTTATGTTGCTACCCATGTTGCCACGATCCACAATTGTGGTATAGGACGTGATATGGATGCATGCAAATAGAAATTCAACGAACCCTCTAGGCTGGAAACTCTTTGGGAGATGAAGAAGTTTTAGCTCTCGGTCTTCTTTACCTTTCACTCCACCGTACAGAGGAAAGGGAGTTCGGAGGAGATCAGCTGTCGCTAGCCTCACCGGAGTTCTGGCTCACGGCGTCAACCACCACCTGTGTAGGTTTGTCTGTATGCACCAAAGGTTTTGGCGGCTGACCGTACACCAGAGTTAGGATCGACGATGGTGCCAAGCACGGATGCACGAAGGCGTCGAGCAGAGAGGTGTTGCTTCGGTGTAGTTATAGAGGAGGAGACGCAGGTGCAGCACTACAGATGCGAGAAACTTGAGGCGAGTGAGAAGATCTGGAAGTAGGTGACCTGTCGTCGGAGTTTGGAGAAGCAACGCCACTCACAAAGTGGAGCATGTGCTCTGTTTGTTCCTCAGCGGAGCTAGTCCAGGCGGAGGCCATGGCCATTGAGTTTGTAATCGGGAAGCTCTAAGGAGGAAGGACCTGCTACTCGGCAGCGATGGCGGTTCTTAGTTGCACGCCAGGAACCTTGCCCAGGCGGCGGCTGCGTCATTGAAATAGGGAGTCCCGTTGTGGACTCGGCGTGAGAGAGACATGGAGGCGAGAAGAGCATGGCCAACCTCTCGCCAGCGTTCCAGGTCAGTGCGGCAGAGGCTTCATCACTGAGATGGATACCTCAGGTGTCTGTTTCGTGTAGACCGCGAGGAGAAGAGACCGGTCGTTGCCTTGTTGTACGGCGACAGCTTCGTCCAGGAGCAGATCCCAATGGCACTGGAGAAAGGAGACACATGCACGGGAGGACCGAGTCCAGACTAGTGAACCAACCCTCAAACCCAAACTGGCCGCCTGCCTCAAGTAAAGGGAAGCGCCCAACCACGTGGCAGTGGCCGATTGGCCGATTGAGGTAAAATCCTTAGAAATACTCAGATTTTGCATAATTTGTAGAAAGTAGAATGTTTATCAGAAAAATGCAAACAGGGTATCGTTATTCTCAGAAAAATTAGTAGAACAATATGAAACCATCATATCAGTGTTTTGAAGCTTATATCTCAGTGATATTAGGAAAGATGTAAAATGCTCTTTTCATGCCTAATAAATAATAAATGATTAGCCAAAATTATGAAAATGCACCAGTGATCTGAAATACAATATAGTATTCAATAGATGTCAGATATGATCATGTTATGACACATAATCTTATAATTTGATTAATATGGCTAATTAAGGCTAATAACCCTATATTATATGTAATTAATGCATACATACTCAATAAATGGTGAAATTTGCAGAGTAGGTTCATATCGCTAATCTGAAGCTGAGATGTAAGTCAGATATCTGCTAGATGCATAAAATTCATGTTATATGAAGAACACTCTTAATACATGGTTTAAAAACCCAACTTAGGTTAATGATGTAACCTAAGGCTAATAAGTGCATAAAATACTATGGAAGATAATATTTAGATAATGAACCATAATATGGAATATGACATCAGTGACATAAATCCCACATAGGGATGAAGATAAGACAAGTAATAATGTATATAACATAATGAGATAAGCTAAACCCTAATGAACATGATTAGGGTTAAGATGAGATGTAAGATGATGAGAACCTGATGATAGTATATGGTCTTGTCTTAATCAGGGTTGACCAAGGATGTAGTTGACTCTTGGATATATGTGATTAAGTTTATCTCTTGATCTAAGGTACGCCATTACCTCTTACTTCCCTTATTATACAATATGCTTGTGTTATATGTGTAGTAAAATACTTGGCATATGATATTGGATGATATGATTGTCCTTGCATGATATGTTGCTTGATTTTCCGTACCTATGTCTATGAACACATGAAACATAAAATATCTGATCCATCATATAATAGCACTAAACTCTTTGGTAGTACAGTGCATTGACAAACATCAAAGCCCTAGGGGCAGATGTACGATTTATATGACAAGGCCTAAAGACATCAAAGCCCTAGGGGCAGATGCACGAGATATATGATGGAAATAAGCTTAAAATATGTGTTCTCTTGGTTAATGAATATCTTTGTGCAAGTGTACACTTTTCTTATATTCTTCTATTACTGCCAAGTATATTAGTTTTATCTTATTGCCAAGATATGATGAGAGGTATATAAAAGACATGTAGGCGTACTCAGTACAATATTCTTGAATATTGTGTTGACGTGTACCGCATGTAATCTTTTGTTTAGGTTGTGGTTATGCTCTTGAAGATCCAGGATAGTGGAGAGTTGTGTGGCGAGCTGTTGTACAGGTGGACCTGTTGTCTTAAGATCCTGTCATTTTAGAATGTAGTACATGTATATGTTATAGTTTGTTGTTCAATATGTAATATCAAATGTTGTAACAATTCATGTTGTAATTATATGTTGAATGGCGAACATGTGTTGTGGCTTGTTTATTGTTCATGTGCATGTGCTACTAATTGTTTCCTTCTGACTTCCTCTTATTTCTTCTTCTTAACCTAGTGTGGGATGTTTAAATTGGGATTTTCATTGAGGTGCAGGTTTCAATTTGGATGTCGCACATCATATTAAGTTTTAGAAAATCTGGGGACGTCACAGCCCCAATGTCATATGGTCTATATTTGATAGATCTATAGACAAGTGTATATAACATAAACACCAAAAGACAAAACTCAATGACTCAAACAAAACATACAGTTGGCATTGCCGTCTAGGGCACATAAATGAGAATCGCATTATCTAGACTCCATAAAGATGGATACCTGGACTCTTTTGATTTTGAATCAATAGAGACATGTGAATCTTGTTTTTTGAGCTAGATGACAAAGACTCCCTTCTCAGGTAAAAATAAGAGAGCGAGTGATCTATTAGGACTCATACATACTGATGTATGTGGGCCTTTTAGAACAAATGCTAGAGGTGGGTATCAGTACTTCATTACCTTTACTGATGAATTCAGTAGGTATGGTTATGTTTACTTGATGAACCATAAATCAGAAACCCTTGAAAGGTTCAAGGATTTCATGAATGAAGTACAAAACCAACTTGGCAATAGTATTAAGGCACTTCAATCTGATTGAGGTGGATAATACTTCAGTCAAGAGTTTGTGGACCTTTTGAGAGTCGGTGGTATTGTATCACAATAGACTCAACCTGGAACATCATAGCATAATGGTGTGTCAGAAAGAAGGAATTAGAAATTGTTGGATATGGTGCGATCTATGATGAGTTCCACTGATCTTCCAACTTCCTTCTGGGGACATGCTTTAACTACTGCCGCATTTACACTTAACTGTGTACCATCTAAATTGATTCAAAAGACACCATATGAGATATGGATTTGGAAGCATCCCAATATGTCTTTTATGAAGATTTGGGGATGTGAGGCTTATGTCAAGAAAATGTATCCTGATAAGCTAGGCCCTAGATCTAATAAATGTTATTTTATTGGATATCCTAAGGAATCCATGGGATACTACTTATACAACCCAACTGACAATAAAGTGTTTGTTGCTAGGGATGTTGTATTCTGAGAAAAGGAATTTATTTCCAAAGGAAGAAGTGGGAGGAAAGTAAAGCTCAAAGAGGTTTGATACCAACAAGAAAACATTGAACCAATAGATGAACAAGAGGAAAATAGAGATTCATAAGTGGTTTTGGAATCTCAATCTCCTCAAGTAACATAGGGACCTCGTAGATCTAGTAGGACACACCTTGATCATGAAATATTTAGATATCTTGTGACTCAAGAAGGCGGTGAGTTATCCATAGATGATGAGCCAACTACCTATCTAGAAGCTACACAGGGACTAAATTCTTAGAAATGGCTTGAGGCCATGAGATCTGAGATGGAATCCATGTATACCAACAAGGTATGGACCTTGGTGGATCCACCTGAGGGGTAAAACCCATAGGGTACGATTAGGTCTTCAAGAAGAAGATTGACATGGATGGAAATGTGCAAACTTATAAAGGTAGATTCGTTGCAAAGGGTTTCAAACAAGTTCAAGGTGTTGACTATGATGAAACCTTTTCTCTAGTTGCCATGATTAAGTCCATCAGGATCATGCTTTCTATTGGAGCCTACTATGACTATGAGATTTGGCAGATGGATGTTAAAACCACATTCCTTAATAGGAATCATGTTGAGGATGTGTACATGACACAGTCTGAAGGTTTTATAAATCCAAAATTTGCAAATAAAGTTTGTAAGCTACAAAGGTCAATCTATGGATTGAAGCAAGAATCCTAGAGCTGGAATCTTTGATTTGACAAAGTAGTCAAAGAGTTTGACTTTAGTCAAAATGAAGATGAACCTTGTGTGTACAAGAAGGTTAGTGAGAGCATGACTACATTCTTCATATTGTATGTAGATGACATACTATTGATGGGGAATGACATCCCTACTTTATAAAAGGTAAAGACATGGCTTGGAAATACATTCTCGATGAAAGATACTTGGGAGAAGCATCATATATCTTAGGAATCAAGATCTATAGTGATAGATCCAAAAAGCTTCTTGGACTAAGTCAAAGCACATACATTGACAAAGTGTTGAAGATGTTCAGCATGGAGAACTCAAAGAGAGGGAACATATCCACAGTTCATGGAGTTCCTGTTTCTAGAGCTCAATGTCCCAAATCTTGTGAAGAGAGGGAACACATGAGTGAGATTCCATATGCATCAGCAATTGGATCCATCATGTACGCAATGTTGTGCATACATCCTGATGTCTCGTATGCACTCAACATGATGAGAAGATACCAGTCAGATCCCAGATATGCTCACTGGATAGTTGTGAAGAACACCCTAAAGTACTTGAGAAGGACCAGGGATTAGTTCCTCATCTACGCTGGTGAGGAAGAGTTGGTGGTAAAGGGTTACACCGATGCAAGCTTCCAAATCGATAAAGATGATTACAGATCACAATCATGATTTGTGTTTTGCCTCAACAATGGAGTAGTGAGTTGGAAGAGTTCCAAGTTAGAGATAGTTGCAGATTCTATGACAGAGGCTGAGTATATTGTTGCATCCCATACGGAAAAGTATGGATCAAGAAGTTCATCTCTGAACTTGGGGTGGTTCCTAGCATCTGTGATGCTATTGAGCTTTACTGTGACAACAATGGAGCTATTGCACAAGATAAAGAACCCATATCACATCAGCGGTCCAAGCAATTACATCGGTGCTTCCATCTCATACAACAGATCATATAATAAGGAGATGTGAAGATTTGTAGAGTACCAACTGAAGACAATATTGATGATCCCTTCACTAAGGCAGTTTCACAAAATAAGCATGATTGTCATGCTATAATACAAGGACTGAGGTTCATGGGTGATTGTCTCTAAGTGCAAGTGGGAGTTTGTTGGTATGTATGCCCATAGAGCCAGTTATATATGATTGTAATGGCATACTTTGTAAATGATTTGAATAATAATAAAGGCAATTTCCGTCTATATGTTTAATATGTTTTGAGATAATGATATAACATGTTAGATGTCCAAATAATCATATTACTCAATGACGTATGTCTTCATGTTAAGGACCTGAACAATGAGATCATATGGATGTTAACAGTAGACATTCTTGTTTTGTCCCTAGTCAGTTGTTATTGTAGAAATAACCATAGACATCAATAACAGAAAAGACTATAGTGTGTTGGTTGATGATAGAATCTCATCAGTCATGATATATGATATCAAACCAAGCACACAGATACATGTTAGAGAATAGTGTATCAGACAGACCCACCGTAAGAGTGATGCATGGAACCCACACTTGGTTAGTCAGGATCATCTCCTATAGTATTGGTGGTGACTGTGGTTCTTAGACATGAAATCACTACACTCATCACATGTCTTTGGGTACACTTTGACATCATCAAACATAGTCCTAAAATATGGGCTGTTATAAAGGTGATGATTGGGTGACTTTGACACGTGGGGTTTTGACTGTGAGTGATAGATATGGAATGTGTCCCTCCTAAGGGAGTATGATATCTCTTGATAAATGAGACTGAGGAATACATGGCCATGTACATGCGAGTCAATATGTGATATTGAGCTTGCATATATCTCAAACAGTCTGCTCTGGTTCAAGAAACATGGATTGAACATTTGTATAGGATGAAAAATCCATGCCTTGAGTTCAATCTGGATATCAGTAATAAAGGAACTATACATTCATTATAATACAAATAAAAGATTGTAGGTTGAAAGTTGTTCTCTAACTTCCCTCTTCACTTGGGTAGCACAGATGTGCGACTAGGCACCACTCTTTGCTTGTGATGTCATAAGTTAGTTATGTACATTCACTGCCAATGTGAAATGGAATCTATAAGGTCACACACATAGGATTAACCTAGAAGAGGAGTTTATCTATGAATGATGTTTATATTGATTATTAAAGTGTTTAGGCACTCAATTAAGCATTCAATCAATAGACTTGACTTGGAATCATCAAGTTCAAGTATTGAACCAACTGATTAGAGTGGCAGATTGATTGAGAACTGCATTGACTGAGTTTTGCACCACCTAGACCACCAACCGACTGGTTCACTGGGTGAACCGATCAGCCCATGGTTAGTGAGATGATCGGTTCACATGGACCAAACCAGAAGAGTTGGATTTTCCCAGTTTGTGAGAAAAAATTCTTGTTTCACTTGTTCAATTCAATCGGGACAAGAATTAATCTCTGCATTAACTAGAAATGAACAAGGAAAGTCAATTGTAGGCAAGTCTGGGAACTAAAATGACCGGTTCACTGGGTGAACCGACTATTTCACTCTCCCAACTGATCAGTTCACTAGTGAATTGATTGGCTCACCTTGCCAAAAGACTGTTTCAATTATGAAATGACCAGTTCACCTGCAGCAGTGCAAATTGTTCATGGAAATTCCAGACCCTTCTACTCCCGCACAGACTAGGAACCCAGACCCTGCCCTCTACTATAAATAGAGGGGTACAAGGGGCTTCTCAGAACATCAGTTGCTCTGCAAAGTTATTATCCTCTCTGGTTGTGGTAAGTGAGAGAGCCCAAGCAAGTTCTACTTGTCTAGGGAGGAACAACTAGGGAAAGACAACTGTAGAAAAGTGACTGGTGGTGGGAGAGTGTGTCGGTGACTAGTACATCAATAGAATGGGACAACTCCTTCTAGTCTTTCCATCAGGACGACTAGAGTTCCCGGTAGTCTGTGTGGACTATCTATAGAGGTGGGAGATTTCTGCCACTAAGGAGAACGACTGTCAACCACAGTCTGGGTCAAAACCATGAGTTGCACAGACGCTGTCGAAGACTAGGTAGTTGAAGGCCGCACTAGTTGCAAGTTATTGTCATAGAGAAAGCCTCAGGACCAGGTATATCTCACTAAACCATGATTCCTATTACATAGTTGTTGATGCAATCTACTAGTTATGGGTTTGTGGTTAGATAAAAAAAATTGTTTCTGTTGCCTGTTCTGTCCCACAAAACCCAACACTTTCTTCTTCACAAATAGCATTGGAGCACCCCAAGTGGATGTGCTTGGTCAGATAAAAACTTTCTCAAGCAACTCCTACAATTGCTTATTCAACTCTTACATCTCAGTTGGTGCCATCATGTATGGTGTATGTGCTATCAGCTGAGTACCAAGAACCAGATTGATCTCAATATCAATCTCTTGGGGTGGGGGAACACCTACAAACTCATCAGGAAACACATCTTCAAACTCACAAATGACTGGCACTTTCTGATTACTAGGACTCCTCACCTTGGTATCCACCACATGCGCCAAAAGTGATTCACAACCTTGCCTCATCAACCTCTCTATTTTCATAGTTGACACCAAACATTTTGGAAGAATCTTCCTATCTCCTTGGAAGATTCATGAAACATCACTATCACAAAATGTTTCCACCTTAGCACAACAGTCCAAGATCACTCGATACTTCTTCAGAGTGTCCATTCCAAGAATCACATCAAATCCATGCATGTCAAGTGCTATAAGATCCGCTTGAAAGTTGTGTCCTGAGAAAGAAAGTACACAGGATGGACACACCTCCAGCAACTCAGAGGAACCATTCAAAGGGGTTTCTAAGTGAATACTATCACGTCTATGACTAACAGGCAAAGAACATATAGCAATCACTTCCTAGTGATAAAAGAGTGTGTCGCACCTAGGTCAACCAAAACAAATATAAAGCAGGAAGAAGGCAAATTAGAATGAAATAACTCCATATGACATGTCATGACCCTCAGGTTGACTACTCCTTCTGGATGACTCATGGCATAGAATTGATATGTTTCCTATTGTCGTCCCCTATGTATGCTGGCTCACCAAGACGAACCACCCTGCAATGTCTAACCACATCCTCAGTCTCCACTACTGATGAACTATCGTTGTTGTGACCCTTGCTAACTCTATCTCGACTATTGAGTTACCTCTTCATCCTTCACCAGACATGCCCACCTCAGATGTCCTATTTTCCTACACTTGTAGCAAGTCCTTGCTGGTGTATATGCTAGAGATCCAATCATGTGACTATTGTAATGGCATAAATGTAAATGATTTGATTATTAATAAAGGCAAGCTTCCAAGTTATTTTGTTTATTCAGTTATGAGATAATGAAATAACATAATAAATATCTAGAGAGTGATATTACTCAATGATGTATGCCTTTAGGTTTAGGACATGAACAATGAGATCATACATAATTTAAGAGTATATACATTTTTGTTACGTCCCTGATCTATTGTTATTATGGAAGGTAGATAGACAACAATAACACATAAGATCGGAGTGTGAGTTGTTTGATGATAGAATCTCATTAGTCATGATATGGCAATATCTAACCAAGCATATAGACACATGTAAGAGAACAACATATCGGACACACCCACCATAAGAGTGATACATGGAAACTGTGACAAGGTGAAATTTCTATATCTTTTAATCATTTTCTTTTATAGTTTTTCAACTCTAACACCCTAGTTTCAAAGAGTAATATCTTGACCAATCAAATTTTTGGTCTTCAAGCTCAAACTTTACCAACATCTAGGAATTACTAATATGAATTTATGTTTCAAATTTCGTGTCAATCAGATACTCCTAGCTCTCTCTATGATTTTCTAGGGATTCCTATAATGTTCTACAATATTTACATTTAATTGATTTACCACTTTGGTCTTTGAATGTCGCATTCATCAACCGACCCTGTCACGCGGGGATTTGACTCAACAATTCATGGATCGCCCCAAGGGTGCCTTTGTAGCCATCTGATGGTGTAGCCATGGATCCAAGGAGGATTGGACGGCTGAGGGATTATCCTCAACCTCCACTCGGTCTGCAAGATCATGGCTACAATCGGGGGCTACAAATGCTGACCATGACTCCCCTCTCTGACCCTTCTTGTAGAAAACTGACTGAGGCGTTGCCTCCCCCTCATCACCACAAACCCATCAACCTATCATATGACCACTAGAGAGGTCTAGAACCAACTCCATGATTATCTCCGACAACCACCTTCTCCAGTGCACCCAAATCAAATTGGGCTTCTCACTCTCTATTCTCCTCCCACCTACATAAACATCACACAAGGACCTCTTTAGTTCAATCTACCCCCTAATTCTTCCATGGCAAGTCCCAATGACTCTACCCTCAACTGAACCCTCTCTGATCACCTCCTCCTTGGCATAGTTGTTGTTCAGGCTGCCACCACCTCCATTTCTTCAATTCAACCCTCCCTCCAGCCTCGAAGTGCTCCCAGCTATCTCAACGGCATCTCAGGAATCTCCAACCCTACCTACACCTTGCGCGTCCCTCCTTCTTCTCCGCAAATGATGAGCTACTCTGATTTCCTCGGAGGCACATTGCTCCATATGGAGACAAGACCTGAGACCCTACCGCCCTGATCTAGAGGAACCTTGGGAATGTAACCACACAGACAATTGCACACAATCCACCCTCTGCTGACCTCATGGGCTCATCGAAGTTGATGACAGAGCTAGCTAGCTTTGAAGGAGGAGGAGAAGAAGTCGACCCCACCTACTGATTGGATCCTACATGGACCAGTGAGGTAAATCCATCCCATCCACCCCTTTATATTAATCTATAGCCATGCAAGATATTGCGGACCATCGTCAATGAGCATCAACGGCCCGATTATTTCCCTTTTAACTTCATTTATCCTCTATTTTCAAAAATCGCCAACTAATACCGTGATCTTGGAAAAATCACTATAAATAGTAGGAATATCAGAAAACTACAAACCAGTACTCCATTTTTATCAAAAAATTATGAGGATCACGAATTTTCTATCAGTTAATCCTAAATTTGACTTGTATAAATGCTCGTTTTCAAATATGGTTCTACCTCGTTTAATTATTCAGAAAATACTTGAGCATGAATAAATCACCAAATTCCTCTTTTGTCTTATTTTTTTGCCTAGGTAATTATGAGACACTTAATTCTAATTTATATGACTCAAATACCAGAAAATATGATTATTACTCTTTTTCCCCTATTTTGTTTACCAAAATTGTTATAAATATCTACCATGATCTAAAGACCACCAAAATCATCTAGAAATCCTACTCTGACATGATACTTCCAAATGTGGACTCAAATCTATACTCCATGACTCATACTCTACACCCATGACCCTAACTAAGAAAAGAACCAATTTTACTCTTTTAGAACTAAATTATGAATTTGCCAATATATCTAATTAGTACCAAATCTTTTATAATTTCAGGAATACAAAGGTACCAGTGAGGAGCATCTTTGAGCTCCCCACTTCTGAGTAGAAGGTATGATTTACCTCTTACTTATCTTACTAAAGAGTATGATTGTATTATATATGTAAGATACTTGGCATATGATATTTTTGAAATAAACATCTATGTATGATCAATTTAAGTGATATTCATCTATATGTATATTGTAAAACTTGAACATAAATTATCTTGTCCATTATATCAAAAGCACTTCAACTCTTTGGTAGTAAATTGCCAGAAAATAAAGTACTTCAACTCTTTGGTAGTAAAGTACTTGAAAGTGATCCAACTCTTTGGTAGTAGATAGCATTGTAAAATGATCCAACTCTGTGGTAGTATATCATAAGGCCTTAATGCATTCAACTCTCAGGTAGTAAATGCATGGATGATATAATAGAAAATACATTTAAAATATGAGTTCCTTTTTGTTAATGAACATTTCTTGTACAATACTTTTGTTATTCATATCACTTCCATGTATTAGTTTTATCCTATTGCCAAGTATTGTAATGAGAGGTATATTTAAAGACATGTAGGCATACTCAGTACAATATATTATTATATTGTGCTGATGTGTACCAATTTCAATTAATTTTTAGGTACTCTTGCTTATGATGATGGTGATGGTGATGCAACTCTATATGATGGCTCAACAAAATCAGATCTTTCATGGGGATGCTAAAGTTAAATGGGACTCCTAGTTTAAGATATTTTCTTCTGCAAGTAGTTTTCTCATGTATTAAGTGTTTCCTCTATAGTACTCCTATGCCTTTGGGCCCCTATGTAATTAACACTTGGTTTATTTAAGGAAGCTTTGTTATTTGTTGCATGTATATACTTGTGTGTTTGATCCACTCAGGGACGGGCAATTTTAACCACTTTGTACACCATTCCCTTATGGGTCTAAATTGTGGATTGGGGTTAGATTGTTAACCTGTGAGAGAAACCTTTGCTAGGTAAGTCAGAATCACATCTTATAGTGATGGTGGTGGTTGTGATTATTATTACCTAAAATCACTACATTCATCACATGTCATTCGGTATGCTTTGACATCATCAAACACAATACTAAAACATGGGTTGTTATAAATGTGATGATTTGGTGACTGTGACACATGGGGATTGACTGAGATAATATATATGGGATTTTCCCTCCTTAAGGGAGTATGATATACTAGGCATCTTGATTAGCAAGAATAATAAATGCATGCATGCACATAAAAGTCAATATGTGATATTGAGCTTACATATATCTCATACAGTCTGCTCCATTTCAAGGAACAAGATTGAATAATAATGGGGATGACTTCTCCATGCCTCTAATTCAATATGGATATCAGTGACAAAGGAACTATACAAACATTGTAACACCAATCATAGATTGTAGGTTGAAATTGTTCTACAAATTTCCATTTACTTGGGTAGCAATGATGTGTGACTAGGCACCGCTCATTTCTTATGATGTCATAAGGTGTTATGGACATTCACTTCCAATGAAATATGGGACCTATAGGGTCACACACATAGGAACTCATCTAGAAGAGGAGTTGAATCTTGCCTTAAGTTCAATTGATTACTAAAGCATTTAGGTATTTGATTCATCCAACACATAGGCTAATTGCACTTCCAAATGCCCATCTCATAGAGTGAGTCAGACCTATGGAGTGCCAAACGGTCATCTCAAGGGTTGAGATGGGTGTTTGGAAGGTCAGGCCGATTTGAGTTGAAATTGGATGAGTTCTTCCCTATGAACTGACTGGTTCAATATGTTGAATCGATAAGCTTAACTTGACTCACCATACAAGTGTATGGGTGAGCGAGATGGGTGTCTCACATGTGTGAGATAGCTCAGTTGGGCTGAACAAATGTTCAGGAAGTTTCCCAAATTTGTTTGGATTGCACATTACTTGGAGCATAAGGAATTAATGTTCTACATTAATGAAAAATGAGTTGCCAATTTTGTGTGCGATCGGGAAACTACCAGACTATCATTTGGAAGTATGAGACGGCCATCTCGTGTGACCATACGACCATTTGGGTCACCGAACAGATGTTTCAATGGTTGTATTGTGAAAATTCAAAATCTTCTCGTCCCTTCCACTCCCACTCAGATCATGTACTAACTGGGAACCCTAACCCAAACTCTGCAAATAGAGGGTATTGGGGGCTTCCCAGAGCACATCACAGATAATTGAGAATATATTGCTCTAACAATTGTTATCCTCTCTATTTTTTGGTAACAAAGAGAGCCCAAGAAAGTCCTTAGGAATAGTTATGGGAGAGAACAACTGAGGATCATTGTTGTGGGGGAGCAAGTTGGTGACTAGTATGCCAACGGGAGGTACAACTCCTTCTTATCCATTCTAACAGGATGATAGAAGTTCTAGTTGGTCTGTGTGGACTACTCTATAGGTGAGGTGGATTTTGCCCATCACTAAGGAATACGACATCAACCAGTAGTCTGTGACGAGAGGAGTTATTGCAGACGTTGTTCAAGTCTACTGTCCTTAGAGGAGCAGTCGGATGAGTCCCAATGCAATCAATAGTTGAATAGACATGGTACAAGATAGAGTGTGCATCTACATTGATGAGGATTGTCACTGGACTTGATCCAAGACCATGTATATCTTCATGAAACCATCCTTCCCATTGCATAGTTATTGACACAGTCTGTTGGTTAATGGGAAATATGTTAGTAAAAGTTTTGTTTTTGTTGCCTATCTGATGTCATATTTCCCAACATTAGTATAAGAGCCACATCAATCAATTATGTTTTAGGATAATTAATATAATCATATTTTTTGTTTTACCGAGTTTATTTATTCCATGTAATGCGAACATTTAAATGGGTTGATGTGCACATCTGACTAATCACCACATAAGAACCCAAACGGTTATATATATATGATATGATATATATGCAATTTTCATGTGTCACCCTAAAATTGATTTTTGATGGAGTATGTGTAGCTTGGTTATGGAAAATAACCCCTATTCTCTATGCATGGTTGTGTGGTTGGTTTATCCCTTTATCTCGGTCTGCAAACTTAGCCTCTACCTTATCTTCCCAATGTAAAAGTATTATTCTCTTCTACCTCTGCTCCACTCAAATGTAATTCGAGGTTTCCCTATAGTGATGTAATAGTAGGATAGTTTACTTTCCAATTATGATGAAGAAGGGTGTCCTGACAAAGATTCGATCGGCTGGAGGACCAAGTGGACGAGTCGAACTGATCAACTGGTGGACCCAACCAATCAGCTAGAGGAGCCGATAGATGGTGGACCGACAGGATCAAGCGACTAGTGAGATGACCAAACAACCGTCCAAGAGGCGAGTCAATTGGTTCAAGGGTTCTGATTAACCCATATTGACAAGCATGGATCTTCATCAACAATAGGTTTCTACATGTGATGTGGACCTAGGATGTGGTAATTCCTTGTAGCTCCAAGGAATTACATTAGGCTGGCCATAACCATCACGTTTTATTTATTGCATGTTTTTGTTGTGGGTTATAACATGTATATAATAGGTGTTATATGTGTGGTGATTGGTATATGTATATGTATTATACAAAATCCCTCAACATAATATCAAGTCTAAGATTCTTTCCATAAGCAGCACACATGAAAAGCTTGATCGACCAAGAGTAGGTACACTCTAGCATGGTGCATCGTCTATCTCGTGGAATGTTATGGTAGATATGTGGATCTGCCCTAGCAGGTTGCATATTCTATCATGTTGGATTATGGGTCAAGCTTAACTAGGTGATGTTAATAGGAATAAGTGCCTAGAAGCATAAAGATGGATCATGGCAAGGAGTTGTGCATGCCATCTATCCAGGAATTGCATAAGATGTAATTGGAAAATGTTTCCTACCTTAATAATTAGTCATGAGTGCCAGTGTTGGTTGGATATTGACTGAATTGTTTTGGATGTTGGCCCACTAGAGAATTATACAATGTAATCTTATGAATTGGTAGTGTGGGCTAACAACTCGAACAAAATAGTGGGAGTGATAGTTAATTAAAGTCCCAATTAACATCGATTTTTGAAATCAAATCAAATCCAATCAAAAACGATTTTTGACAAATGCAAATTTTCTCTTGTAGAATTAAATGGAAAACACTCGATCATCGCAATGGGACAAATTAAATCAGATTTATTTCCATAACTGGTTCAGGACCTTGAGAAGTGCTATTCATCGTCCTAAAACATCAGTGCTAGTATCCACTCCATTTTTTCCTAATACTGACATGGATGCTTCTTTTAAGCATGCAATGATGTTATAGACATCAAGAACCTCATGTTGGTTTGTATGAACTATGAGTTTCATAAACAACATGATAAGCATGAAAAGTATAATGTGTTTAAGCCACTTTTTGAGTGAAAACTGACAGAGGGATATCCAGTAGGGCCTCATGTGCTCAATATGATTGGGCATATGAAGCATCTTAAAAGAATAGGATTTCCTTTAGGTTAAGAGTTGGCCACGGAAAAGATTATGCAATCATTGCCTAAATCATATAGCCAGTTTATCGAGTGGTATCACTTTAGTAACATGGCTAGACCGCTGTAAGAGTTTCTTGACATCTTGATAAGTGTTGAAGAAATAATGAAGAAGGACAAATCCATGACGATGATCAGTAGAGTTGAGTCCAAGGACAAAGTCAAAGTCAAGATGCATATTGTGGCTAAGCCAAACTCCCAAGTCTTCTGCATTCAAAATAAGGAGAAGGATAAGGGAACCGAGGAAGATGAAGAAAGGGATTGAGATAAGTATTATATACATTATTGAGGTTAACTTTACTACTTCCTCATCATGGGTACTAGATACCAGATGTGGATCACACATTTGCTCAAATGTGAAGGATCTGAAAAGAAGTAGACCTTTAGAGAAATGTGAGGTTGAATTGTGTGTTGCAAATGGCACAAGAGTTTTGCCCAGCATAGTTGGAACCTATGAGTTTTCTATACCAAGTGGGATTGTAATAGAGTTAGAGAACTATTATTACATACATTTCGATAATAGGAGCATCATATATGTATCTTGTTTGGACTAGAACGGATTCAAATTTCTTATAAAGAATGGAAGATGTTCTATCAGTAAAGATAAAATCTTTTATGGTAGTGATCCAATATTATGGTCTATACTTGATAGATCTAGACACAAGTGTATATATTGTAAATACCAAAAGAAAAAAAACCCAATGACTCAAACCAAACATATCTTTGGCTTTTTTGTCTAGGGCACCTAAATGAGAAATGCATATCCAGACTCCACAAAGATGGTTATTTGGAGTCCTTTGATTTTGAATCAATAGAGACATGTGAATCTTATTTTTTGGGCACAATGACCAAGATTCCCTTCACTGGAAATAGTGAGAGGGCTAGTGATCTATTAGGACTCATACATACTAATGTGTGTGGCCCTTTTAGAACAAATGCTAGAGGTGGTTATTAGTACTTTGTTACATTCATTGATTATCTCAGTAGATATGGCTATGTTTACCTGATGAGACATAAGTCAGTGACTCTTGAAAAGTTTAGAGAGTTTATGAATGAAGTAAATAACCAACTTGGCAAAAATATTAAGGCACTTTGTTATGTTTGACGTGGAGAATACCTTCCTTTTACCTATAGAAACCTTGTGGATAAGAAATCTCATCCATGATGAGTCAATCACCCATCTTTCCACACATTTCTCATATCTTCATCATTATCTCAAATTTACTTATTAATGATGCATTATTTAATTTCTTCCTTTTCTTTTAATCATATTGGACTCATTAACATATTATGATCCACGAAATCACATGCACAAAGAAAATATTGCATAGGGAATCCATTCAATACATATAATTCATTCAATTCACATAATCATACATTTATTGGGGAAATTGTATTTCCAACCACATGAGCCCAAAAATTGGGGTTGTAACAAATTAGGTCATACCTTTATTAACTTCATCCTCAACTTAATCCTTAAATTATAGACTTCTCTTTTTGACATGCGGCTCTATTATCCAATTGTACTAGATTTAGATAACTTTCCGATTCAAGTCTTTTGTATCATCTCTCTTAGTGGCACCTCTATATTTGTGTTGGCCATCACCATTGAGGATAAGAAAAGACATGCCTCTAGCTATTATGAAGCTACCACAAAGAATCCAAATTAGACAATCTCTTATCTCTAACACATATATACATAGATATCTCTCTAAAGTTAAATTTCTTGTAGGGTTCTTACCTCTCAAGTAAAAGTGATATACATTCCATTTCCTTAACATTCTATCATCTACATGTGTGCTTTGTATCATCAAGGGAAGGCTGAAAGAGCTATCTAGGTAGTCATGAGAAAAACCTGGTGGCCAACTATATAGCTCTAATACCATTATTGTAACACCCCACCTTTCAAACATATCAATTACTTAGTGGAAAAATAACTCTCAAGGGGGATGTCACAAACATGACAATCATTGCATAAAAGTAAAGTATGGTAAAACTTGCGATGTGAGTTTGTATATTTCCTAAAGGGGAAAGGTTTGAATGTCTTTCTGTGTAATTCAATTTTTTCAATACAAATATAAATTTTAAATTTCAAAGTTGCTTAGAATTCGAAGTACATGTTAGATGGGCATTCAAAATGATTTGGAACAACATCTGTAACAGCGTTCTGTTAGCAGATTTGGAATTTTGTTAACACGTAATCTATTAAGTGAAAGATGACATGCTTGGCTGTCGCCAGTTTCTTAGTAGTGAGTAGTACTTCTATTGTTGCCTTCATGTTTCACATATAGGTATACACGCAAAGGGTAATTAGGTAGGGTATATAATTCGTTATTCTTAACATACACGACAGCCACATGTCGTTTTTTTTTAAAGCAAAACAGCAATGCCCTTTTTTATTCCAGATCAGAATTGACTAATACAAGGATATTGCTATCAAAAGGTCCTAATTTGACCTTGTAACAACCATCCACACGTGCCCATTTTTCCAGAGGATCAACTACTTTGTTGCAGTGGTGGGGTAGATGGGTGACGTGCACTGCTTCAAAATTTTCCAATAAGCAGCAGATGTCCTTGATTAAGAGTTCAGCATGCCCTCTTCCCGTACCACCTTCCTTGATTGCCTTAATCATCTCCTTGCAATCCGCCTCAATAATCACTGACTTGAAACCCAAATCAGCACACAGAAGCATTCCTTCTCTAATCATCATGCCTTCCCCCACAAAATCCGAATGAATGCCCTCCCTTACTAGTTGTAAAGTCACCTTGAGCTTCCCCCTATGGTCCCTTGTCACTGTTGCTAGTCCTCCCTGTTCACCTTTCTTCCTCGCGATGTTCATGTTTAGTTTAACTGTTCCTTCTGTAGGCCTTCTCCATCTGATGTACTGCTCCGCTGGTTTCTTGTTTCGTTGCGTCCTTGCTTCGTCATAGTAGTTTCTGTAGTCACCGATCAAATTCATGAAGCTTTGTACAAGGCTTGGTATAAAAACTTCCTCTTCTCTAAAGACCTTCTTATTACGAACTGTCTAGGAGATCCACAACATGGCCATCCCCTATTCTACCTCCTCTTCCGCTGTATAGTGCAATAACACCTTGCAGAGAGCTTGCATCGAGTTTCCCAACTGTATCCATCAGTTGATATTGAAATCACTATATGACCAAATCTACAGAGCCTTTTCGCATTCGACCAGTGCATGTAGATCAGTTTCCTGCTCCTTGTCGCACCTTGGACATATGTCATCGTCGATAATATGTCTCCCCTTGAGTCTTGCATTGGTGGGTAGAATACCTCTAAAGGTGTGCCATACAAAATGGAGGAGTTTTGGAGGCCAATGATGCTTCCAAATTTTGCTCCAGGTTTGCTCTTCAACCTCCCCTTCACTGTCCATGCTAACGCAGAGGAACTGGTACACCGAGCAAACTGAGAACTGGCCTTGGGGATCCGGCTCCCAAATCGCCTGATCTCTCTCCCTACTCCCGTACAGCAGAATGTTCAGAATGTGTGTAGCAATATGAGCAGGGAATGTTCTCGTGAATGATCTATCTATTCCAAGACCTGCTATTACAAGGAGCGCACAAAGTTGATTCATGATCGCCACATTCAGATGCGCGTTTTCATGAAAGGAGATCATGTCCTTTTGTTCAACTCCAGGCTGAAGATGCATCCCGGGAAGTTGAAATCCCGATGGAGTGGACCATTCACAGTAGAAGAGGTCAGACCACATGGCGCAATCATGGTGTGCGATGGCGAGACCACATTTTTGGTCAATGGACAAAGGTTGAAATTGTATTTTGGTGAAGATTACACGAGGAAAGTGAATGAGGTCAAACTCATTGCATTTCTGGATGCATGACGAGCTTCAAGTCATCTAGCCTAAGACATTAAATAAGGGCACTTGTTGGGAGGCAACCCAGCCATCGGTGCTTTAGTTTAGTTTCATTTACATTTGTAGTTTGATTTGTTTTGACTTTGTTTTTAGTGTAAAAAAGATATTGTGATCGTTTGCTCATTGTGCAGGACTGAGGAAAAGTCGATACCATCGACCCTTGTGTCGATGGTATCGACCATGGTACAGGTTGGCGACTGCAGAAATCACACTGCGTCGATACCATCGACGGCCTCGTCGATGGTATCGACATACCAACAGGAAGATCGCAAGCAGAGGTCGATAGTATCTACATGGGTGTCGATACTCACGAGATCTCTGGAGATATTCAGAAGAAATCGTCTCAGTAAAGTCGATACCATCAACGGGCATGTTGATGGTATCGACACATTCACATACAGAAGGCGGCGGCCGGCCTCACGAGGGAGTTGCTCTAATCAGAGAGTCGATACTATCGACTTGCGTCGATGGTATCGACGCGCCTCGTCACCGATCCGCGAGAGGAGATCAATGGCGATCGCTGCAACTAGAAAGCCGATCTGTGGGACGGGTCGATACCATCGACACCTGTCGATAGTATCGACACATCAGCGATCCGGGCCCCGTAGATCCAGCCATCGACGACCGTCGATACCAGCGGCAGTACGGATTGTGCTACGCGTGTCGATACCATCGACCCACGTCGATGGTATCGACAGGCACACAGCAGTGCCGGCGTCAGCTATATATGAGAAGGATTGTCGTCATATGACGTCACAACCCCAGAGCAATTCTTCTCCACTTGCGCCGAGCGTCCTCTAGAGCAATCCGAGCCCGGCGACGAGCATCCAGGAGCACATTCTTCATCGAGTAGAGATTTCCTTCTCCGATCTTCATCGAGCTCTTTCTCTACTCCTCCTTCTTCCGCAACTATGGTGCATGTTGCTGGTGCATCTTCTTCGCGCGCCAACCCGATGGACATCCCGGAGTTTGTGCCGCCACCGACTGCGTCGATTCCACATCCGCGGATTGTTCATCCATACGTGGAGATCAAGAAGATCTATGAGGAGATTCTGAAGAGGAAAATCGAGCCAACCCGTTATGTTGAGCGGGAAATGATCCGCAACCTGGGGTTGGATGCAAATCTAGCCTATGTTCTGAAAGGGCAGGCGAGACACACGAGCAGGACGCCCGACAAGATGGAGTACCATGCCGATGGCCAACCATTCTTCGGTGACTGGCCGACATACAAGGAGCTGGTGGTTGAATTCATGGCACCGCTGGACATCTGTGTCGTGCCAAACGACATCATTGCCACGGACCGCGAGTGGATCAAGGGTCGGGTGTCTTTCCGGCTGTACAACAATGACTACAATCTTACACTCTGTCAGTTCAATGAGATTTACAACTGGAATCATTCACGAAGTGTCTACCGGCGGCCAGACAACTGTACCGATTACGACACGATCTTCGCCGAGCTTGTGACGGTGCCGCCGGGAAAATCGGTGAGCTACCACAATGCAGCGGTAGCTGACTTCGAGCATCCGTTTGTACGGATTATCCACCGGATGCTGTGTTCTACCCTGTTTGCTAGGGGTGGTCTGTCTCTTAGCAAATTCTAGGAGACGTACATGTTCTTCTTGTACAAACTACTCAAGTGCCAAGAATGCAACTGGGGAGCTTTCTTTCTACAGCGAGTGTTGGCGGTAAAGCGGAGTACGCGAAAGGCTCCAATTCACTTTGGAGGACTCATCACTCCACTGGCACACTACCTTGGGCTGAACTTCGCAACCTTGACTCCGCTCTCCAACAAAAGCAAGGTCAATTTGCAACATCTTCACCGATCCAACTTGATCCTGCTGTGAGATGGTTTACCATATGCTCATTGCCATGTAAACCATGCATACCAAGAATGCTCGCTTCCCGATCCTGTCTTCAATATCGAAGGGGCGCAACATTTCTGATGGCATATCATAGCCATTGTTGACTCTGATGAAACAGCGGCAATGACGACGACAACAATGACGATGAGGCTGAAGAGGAAGAGGAGGCCTACACTCCTCTTCGGGCACGAGTGGCACCTAGGAAGCATCCTCGCATGCATCCGGGTGCATCTTCATCTTTGCAGCCTCCGCCACCACCACCTCCCTTGCAGCCAAGCGAGGATGTCTATTCGATGCAAGGCATGTATACTATGATGCATGATATACAGCAAACGCAGTAGGACCATACAGCAGTGTACACCGGTGTTCAGGAGACAACAAACCAGTTACTTGACAATCAGAGGGCGATCTTTGAGAATGAGCGCCTCCTTCTTGGAAACCAACAACAGATTCATGACAGGTTGCATAGGATGGAGATGCAACAGCAGCCCTTTTATGATCACTACTGGAGCCAGAACTACTTTGGGGGGTATCCACAACCTCCACCTATGCCCCATTTTGATCTGAGCTTTCAGGGAGAGTACCCATCCTGGGACCCTATGGCTCTACAGTACCCGCCTCCGCCAGAAGAGTAAATCGGTATCTCTGTTCCAACCTTTAAGATTGTTTTTGACTATGAGGCCATAGTCGAATTCAAGCTTGGGGGGGCAGTTGGAACAGCTCTATCTTTTATTTTCTCAGTTTTTAGTTTTATTTTGTTTGTTCTTGTCATTTATTTCTTGCAATCTTAGTTTGTTTGTAGGATCCACATTCTAGCTAGTGTAATTGTGGATGTCTTAAGTCATGTGTCATCTCACTTGCTTGTACATGGGAATTAAGGGAAAATTAAAAATATTAAAAAATTTTGAGTGTTTGCAAGCTTGAGTGTTGTTCAACTTTGAGCACATAACTTAAGAAAATGATTGGTTTTGTCAACTTTTAAACATAAAATCACAATTGTACATTCCTAATGATTCATGAAAAGTGGACGGACTTGGTTGTTTGAGCCTAAACTGACCAAATGATAATGAGACTCTAATTTGAAGTAAGAGAGAGAAACCTCTTAACTACTACACAGGTCAGTAAGGAGGGACACATAATACTTTTCAAAGGTTCAGTCAATTAGTCTTGTGATCTTTCCACCCAATTGTTTTTCACAATCCACCATAAGAATTGGAAGTACTTTACGGCTTTAACCTTTTTGATTGCATATCATGTAGATAGGTTTTGCATTGTAACCACTTTCATATGTTTTGCATCAAAAACAAAAAAAATAGAATAGTGATACATGGACATTATCCTTAGGTGCATGTCATTTAGTTGCATTCATAATTTTTATGCATAGAGTACATCATATACCTCATTCCTTCTTTAATGGTGAATTAAATTGTTCCATACCTTCTAAATAGTTCAAATATTTGAGTTATGCAGAAAAAGTAAGCCCGATAAATGATTCATTATCATTTGTGGATATAAGGGCCTGAAAAAAAAATTAAAAAAAGAATGAAAAAGAAAAAGAAAGTTATTAAGAAGCAAGTAGAATAAGAGGGAGAAAGGAACATAATCTAACATGCATCTTAAGATGAGTAAGTACATGATGTAGCTCAGTTAGATATCCATCTCATTTTGAGACAGGATGTTAGTGCATGCATCATTCCACCCAATCTTAGGCATCAGGGCATGTTCATGTGCAAATGCATCATTTAGGGCATTTTTGTTTTATGCATGTTGAAACCGTATAATGCTTCCATTTCTTCCATGAGCCACCCATTCCATCCACCCGTTGCTCGAATTGGTAGGCCACTGTGATTTTCTCCTCACTTGTGAATATCGGGAGAGCTGCTTCCATTTAGATGGTAGTTAGGACGAGCAACGTAGTATAGGAGATCACAAGATGCACCGAGTCTGGACCGGTGAATTTTATTATGTTAACTGCCTTATGTGATAGTGTTCATCAGTTTTGAGGTAGAAATCTTTTATGGATGATTACTGTCGCCTTTAGGGTAATTATCATTCTGTGGTTAGTGAGGGCCGGAATGTGAATGTCCGGTGGGGATCATATGGGATGACTATTGTGATGATTTGTTCTTTAGTTGACTCTGGCAATTCTATTCTAAGGTTTATTTGCTCGAGGGCGAGCAATGTTCAAGCTTAGGGGAGTTTGATGCGATGATTTTGAGTCGCATTTATAGACTTGTTTTATATGTGTTTTATGCATTTATTAGTCATTTCTGTGGTTAATGTTGCATAATTCATCTACTTTGGTCTATGCTACTTCTCTATGTCAAATCTCCCTTATTTTAGTATTTTGAGTATAAATTATCAAAAGAATACATTTTGTGTAGGCTTATGTGGTTTCGTGTTGTAATTTTAGGAAAAACAAGTATCTGCTTCTGTCAATACCATCGATGAGGGTCGATACCATCGACCGGACCACAGGTTGCCAGCCGCAAGGAGCAGAAGAAAGTCGATACTAGCGACAGCAGAGTCGATGGTATCGATTTACCATCAGGTTGCTGGCAAAAAGTGAGTCGATACTATCGACACATCAGTCGATACTATCGACAGGTGGAGCTACAGCGACACAAAAAGACAAAACTGTCACTACAGGTTTGTCGATACCATCGACCCTTGTTGATGGTATCGAGATAGCATCAGGCGCAAAGACAAAAGAAAAGAAGAACAACCGATACAGTGTAGGGTCGATACCATCGACTCGCGTCAATGGTATCGACATGTTTGCTTCAGATTGATCTAAATCCGACGGTTGTGGTAATTTGGCAACCTAATCCGGAGAATATACCTAATGACGATGGCCAAGAGCAATCTATCACGTCATTAGCCGCTGCACACATCCCGAGAAGGTGTGGAGAGAAGAACGGAGCCCAGAAGCACACCCCAGCCGATCTGGACGCCGAAGAAGACGATTTCCACCACTAAAAGGTGGGAGAACGTGTATTCTACGCCAAGGAGTGCTTGGATCTTCTCCGTTTAGGGGTTTCACCACTCAATCACGTTTTTCTCCATGTTTTCCTTTTTGTACTCCACGTTTGGCTCTGAGATGAATGTGTGGGGCTAATCCCCTGTCTTTAGGACCGGGAGTAGCCCGAGAATTCATTGTATGACAATTTTATCATAGTAATTCATATTTTATCTCTTAAATCCGTGGTATAATTTCATTTTCTCAATTATATTATTATGCTTGATCACCATAATAATAATCTAATGCCCTTAATTACTTTGAAAGAAGAATTAACGGCTGAAAAGAGATGAAATTTATGTTAATTGACAAATCCCTTGAATAAGGTGGTGTAAGGTTAATGGTGGATGGTGGATATCGAGAGATCGATTTTAATGCACCTAGTTTAGGGTATAGGTTACTACGACAGTGGAACCGACCTAGACATAGGTAGTGAATTGTACCACGATAGTGGGCAATTCTGATTTCAGGACACTACCTAGATAGAGAGATAAATTTGAATGACCGAATAGAATTTAATATAATGAAAACCTGCGGTGAAACCGCAATCCTAAAGATCTCATCTTGAATCGATCAAACTAAACATTTGATCGATTTCTTTGTTTTGTTTTATTTTCATTTTCTTTTAATTTTAACAACAACTTCCAACTCTTTAATTGGTCTAGCTGATTGCGAGTAGTTAGTAGTAGTGTCCGATAATTCACGTGTCCCTGAGTTCGACTCGGGCCTCACAAAGGCCTATATTACATTGAAGCGTACACTTGCGTTTCTACGCACGTAAAAAGCGTGTCACCAACATATTTAGGTTATTATGAACATCTAGATAAAATTATGTGCATTAAGGCCTTAGCAAGATATACAAATTGATTTCATAATCTTAATTCATCACATGTGTAGTTATTGACCTAGAAACCCTAATTATTCCTTGTCATTATCATCATCATCTTTGGTTCTCATTATATTCAACAATATCATTTTATAACACACAATAAATGTATTTGACATGTCTATTATTCCATTCATTAGATCAGGGATTTGCATGTATTTATAACCTATAATGATGCATTAAAGCATATTGTTGAACTAGTATCATTACTAGGCATGTCAATGCAACCCTATTTTATTATCAATATTCTAAATCAGGTTAAACAAATCAAGATCAATTAATAATGATATCAACATTATTGTCAAGATTGTCTCCTCCTAGTTTGAAATTGTGCATAACTTGGAACCTTGGTCATTGTAAACTATTTCCCTCCAAACTCTCCCAGATCCACAATGTTGACTCATCTTTTGATCAATTTTGAGAGAAAGAAGATAAGAAGAAAATAAGTATGCCCTGGGTCTAATTCGTAGAAAGACCAACAATCTTCAATGAAATATGTACATCTCTCTATTCTAATCAAATTCTACGAGCTAAATACTTGGAACCACATTTTTATGTACTTCTATCCAAATGTGAAAATTTTCTATTTTATATTTGGAAAGCTTATTATCTCTTGAAATCATACATAGTAGGTAGATTTTTTGGTCTAATTTAATTTTAGTAACTTTATCCTTATTCATTGGATGGCCCCCAAAAAATTCTTGAAAATATTAACACAATGTTTAAATGTCAAAAAAAGACAACCTAGTGCCCCAAGTTTAGTGAAATTATGCTTCCAAGCCTCTATGAATAGTTAAAAGACACAGGGTCCCTCGGTATACTGGGAATCTCATTTGGTGTGTTGTCATTCTCCGTAGGAGAGAAAATATGTCTTCCCCAACAACTAGACATTGACATGTGTTATTTGTTTGAAATTTGAATTATTTGTCTCAAAACTTGATATTGAATTTTATTGAAGTTGAAAATCCATTGTTACCATTTTCTACTTGCCTACATTATTGAACTCCTTACATTTTGTCATGAAGATCCTTTGTAGATAGGTTCATACTTTTACTTTCCAAATATCAATTGGTATCAGTCATTTGATTGTCCTATGTTTTCCTTCTTGGGGTCCATGTGTGGTTTTGTTCCCTCTAGTGATTCATGGACATGTAATTGAAGCAAGACCTAGAAGAGACGTGCAAGAGATGTTCCTTGTTGAAGAGAAGATAGGAATCAATATCTATGTTTAATTTTGTAATTCCATGTTTATGCTTCTGTGAATTTCTTGTGTAAAGCATGATTGTAAAAAGATCTAATTATATTTTCTAGTATAATTTTGTAAATATTTGATCATAAGGATCAGGTCTTTACAACATGGTATCACATATATGAACATTCATCCCCACACATGTCTCATGGAAAATTAAGATTTGTTATGAATATAAATGGCATAATTGGTACTTACAAAAATAGTTACAACATAGCCTAGTATCACTTCCTCAATTATTAGGATATACCTAGATTACAAGAAGGAAACATTAAGAGTCTAGGATGAGAGGTATGTACCTTAATATAGAAATTCACAAAAAATACCTAGCTCATATACTAACATTTGGACTCCCCTAGGCATAGATTTACATGTAGATATTATTGAGGAAGAAGTAATTAAGGAACACATATGTAGATTAACAGTGAGGCCATTGGAAGATTAAGACCACCACTATCAATGGTTAGAGCGCCCTACATATATACCCTAAAATGGTAAGTTCTATGTATGTATAACCAACTTTGATAAATTCTATTTGGAATCTTAAAATATATTTGAAAATGATGTAACATAAACAATTTACTACAAGTTTAGTTTTTAAGTGAGAATAATTCATCACCATGTTAGTGCAATGAGCTAAGTTGTCTAAGAAAGGATGTTTAGTGAAGGTTCGGATACAATTACTCCCAATCCACTTAGGTGTTGGTGGGGTTTCCTCACTTTATATACCAACCAGGCCAAGGCAATTTTGGTTAGTTAGAGAAAACCGTAACATTTGAATAAAAGACTCAACTCAGAAAAAGGCTATATACAGTCATTACTAATATAGATTAACACATATAGAGGAATACTATCTTGAAAAAAAATATGTTTATATAAAATAAAAATTGCCTCATTGTAACTTGACACAAATACCCTACAAAATATGATGAATTGAGAGTTAAATAATAGGTTCTCCTTCTATACATGTAACTATGATATATTTATGAAAAAAGAGCAAAAGTTGTGAATCCAACATTATTTTTATATGAATGCTAAAAAAAGCTGATTTCAAATCACGTCTTAATCCATAATAAGATATTTAATTCATAAAAATCAATAAAAAAAGACCTCTGGAGTTTTGAAACTCCCAATCTTCAAAGATATAAAACTTTGGACGATGTACTTTGAAATAAGAATTATATTAATGTGAGTGAAAATTTGAGAAATACAAATGAAATATATCTAAAATTTTGACCACATAAAATCTCACATAATGATAAGTGGTAATAAGATTGAGTAAAATATGATAAAGTGTTAATCTTACTATGATAACTATATTTTATCTAATAAAAAAAAATTGGTGCAACACAAAATTTTTATGTTCATTCTTAACCTAGAAAGTGTAACCAAGAGGAATTATATGGACCATCCTCACCAAGTGCTCAGGTGACTCCTTATGTTTCATAGCAATATAAATTCCCAAAAATGTGTCCAGTAATTGGTATGATGGAGTAATACTAATTAGAATGTAGACATGAGGTGATTATGACTTAGTTCTCACATTGATTTATCCATTTTTAGTTTTGCATTGAAAGGTTTCCCATCGAGAAATATTTTCAATATAATATCACTTGTACAAAAAATGATTTTATGGAATTTTATCGATGATTTTCTAGAGCTGTCACAATCAAGGAAGTTTGAAAAAAAAACCCTAGAGAAGAGTCACATGAAACCCTTATAACCTAGTTTTGTATAGGCTAATAGTAAAGAGAAATAAAAAATACTGGCACTAGTTAACATAGAATTTTGACATCTTTAGACATGTAGTTGAATCTTTGTAAGGGGTGGAGAATAGTACATGTATAGACCATGGATGTGCCGATTTTGGGGACAAAATCACTTTTGAGTGCTAAATCATGTAGACCTACAAGTCTTTGAGTTTTCCTACAATCTTGATTTCATATTCAAATTTCCCTTTGTCTCCAATATCATAAAGATCAATTTAGAGAAATTAATAGATTCCTTATTCAGAATAAGCTCATGTTCTAAATAATAATTTCAATCTAGGCTCTCATTTGAGTATCATTTGTCAAAATTGGAATCATTGAATTTGATATTTTTGTGCCTAATTAACTTGATTATACCTCAAACCAATCTAATACTCTCAATTTGACTACTATTAAATGCAATATCAATTGAACAATAATAAAAGAAATTGATATTTATATTATTTATAAGAGTGATCAAGCTAGTTAGTCCTTCTTCATAATATTGGTTTGAGTATTTTTTGAATTTAGTTCTATAGAAACTAGACTCGTGGTTAGAATCTCATGGTAAATGGGATTTCTATTTAAAATTGTATAATATTAGAAGTAATTAGAATAAAGGATTAATAGTATTTATCTTGGGTTTAATTATAGAAGACCTGTGTCTTCCTCCTCACATTTGGCTCTCCATTGGTTACATAGTGTCGTTCTCCACAACCTGACCTTTGGAGTCCACAAAAACCAAACCACCTGGATCCTCTCAAGCCTTCCACCTCGACACTTCTAAAGCAACTAACTTCTAACACGCACCACCATCATTACACTATACAAATTGAGAAACAATAATGACAACCATTATGGAATACATACCCCTCATGACCAATTACTGATCCCAACGCCTTCCTTCCCATGTACAAAATGCTTAAAACCCTATCACTCTATGCAAATTTAAGATCCACCGTGTCACAATATTGAGGTAATTATAACACCATGCTATGATTTGTAGACAACCAAGACCTTCAACTTGTAACTCAGCTCGTCATCAACCTTTGAGTACCTTCTTATCTACTAATGATGAGGGTTCTAAAGATATCAGGACTACAATGCCGACAGTTGTCCCTGACCCTTCTTCCTACCATTTGCAACCCCTACAGATTACACTATGATAGATCTTGTTATTTTTCTCCACGGGAATACCTCAGAATAAGCTCAACTATCTAAAATGTCATGCCTTTTTCATTATTCACAACTCCTCTAGTCTGTATTAGATCTCCTACATCTCGAGTAGGAAGCACTCTTGGGGCCTGTGTGTAAGGACCTTGACCTGAGTTTTAGGATAACCCTATTTTCTCAAGATTAATCATGAGCTTAGAACCTTCTAATCTTTTGAAATGTAATTAGGGTTTGTGGTGTGCTTAAGTTTCAAGAATGAGCTTGTTTGGATGATGTTTGTCCATTATGTGTTGGTTTTGGTGCAAATTGCAATTTACCCAATATAGGAAGTTGATGTGCAATTTGCCACCTCTAGAGGGTTCCTTCTCTCTCTTGGCTTCATGAGAGATAGTGTGGTGTTTTACAATACTTTGTTTGACCCTTCGTTGAGTGGTGTCACCCTTAGTGGTGATTAGGGTTTTCTAGGGTTGGTGTGCTTTGACCTTGCGACCTTTGTTGATTTGTCTCGAGTTGGGTCACGACATAGGGTTTTTTGAGGGGGTGTTGTGGTTAAGACACTTCCCCTTGGTGTGTTGTTCGTGACCAAGATTCTCTTGGGTCGAGACCAAGTCTTGGAGAGGTGTGTTTTGACCTAGGTTGCTTGTGGTGGTCTTGGTGTCACGACCTAGTAGTGTTGTTAGGGTGTGTCGTGACCATGGATCCCCTTGGCGTGTCGCGGTCATGACATAGAGGGTGGAGTTTCTTAGGTTGTCGAGACACTGCCTAGAGTGTATCACCATGTCTTGCATGTCATGTTTAAGTGGTTGCATGTGGATGCATGTTGGTCTTTTATGAGGACAAGTGTCCCTTGGGGTCCTTAGTGTGTTGGCATCTCACTAGGAATGGCTTGGGTTGTGTGTTAATACAATACAAGCAAATGGTTTCTTTTTCTTCCCAACAACTTAAGAAACACGAGGAGAATTACCTGACCCATGACCTGGAGTTAGCTGTTGTAATCCATGCCTTGAAGATCTGGAGGCACTACCTTTATGGCGAGAAGTGTTAGATCTTCACGGATCACAAGAACATGAAGTAAATCTTTTCACAACAAGAGTTGAATATGTAGAAGTGGTGCTAGACGGAGTTAATCAAGGATTACGACTGTATGATTGATTATCATCCATGGAAGGTGAATGTTGTGGTAGATGTATTGAGAAGAAAGGCTTCTTCTTTGCCTATGGATAGAACCCAGTTGAGTTCTTTGGTGTGTCACAAGCGAGACATGATGATCTCCCTACGTCAGATGAATGTTAAGCTTGAAGTTTCCTTGCTAGAAGGATTGCTAGCACAGTTATGGGTGAAGATAGTAGATCAGAGAGGCACAATAGGTTGATGTCATGATACATTAGACTAGATCAGAGTTTGACAGCGAGAAGAGTGATGGCTTCCACAAGTCAGATGATGGGACAGTTTCTTACCATGGTAGAGTGGTGGTTCCTGATGTTGATGATCTAAGAAAGATAGTTCTGGGAGAGACTCACTCATTTATGTATGCTATGCACCCAGGTAGCACCAAGATGTATCATGATCTAAAGGACATGTATTGGTGGCCTGGCTTGAAAAAGGATGTGGTTGAGTTCATTGTGAGATGCATTGCATGTCGTCATGTTAAAGCCAAGCATCAAAAGCCTAGAGGGACGTTGTATCCATTGCCTATACCATAGTGGAAATAGGATCATGTGACTATGGACTTTGTGGTTGGTCTGCCCAAGACATCCAAAGGTCATGATTTCATCTAGGTGATCATTCACAGGTTGATCAAATTAGCATATTTTCTTCCTATGAAGACAACGTATACAGATGAGAAGCTTGCCCAGATCTATGTTGATGAGATTGTGCATTTTCATGGTGTTCCAACAACTATCGTGTCAAATAGAGGTCCTCGATTCACAATTCGCTTTTGGGAGTGACTGCACACAACTTTGGGTATTCAGTTGAGGTTCAGCATTGCCTTTCACCCAGAGATAGATGGTCACTCTGAAAGGACCATTCAGACCTTAGAGGATCTGTTGAGATCTTGTGTTCTTCAGTTTTTGGGCAGTTGGAACATACACCTCAATTTGATAGAGTTCATCTAGAATAACAACTATCAGAGTATCAACGACATGGAATCTTAAGAGGGGTTGTATGGGAGGTATTTTAGGTCTCCGTTGTGTTTGTATGAGACGGGATAATACCAACTTCTTGGTCCTAAGCTTGTGCATCAGATGACTAAAAAGATCAAAGTGATTTAAAAACAGTTGAAGGAAGCACAGTTGAGGTAGAAGTCACATACTGACAACAGTCGTAGACCCTTAGAGTTCCAAGTGGGAGACAGAGTGTACCTCAAGGTCTCTCCCTAGACATGTGTTATGTGGTTTGGGAAGAAGGGTAAGTTGTCTCCCATATTTATGGGACCTTACCTTGTGGTGGTACGTGTTGGGAAGGTGGCCTACAGGTTGGAGTTGCCACCTGAGTTGCACATGTTGCATCCAGTGTTTCATGTGAGTATGTTGAGAAAGTGGCATCCTAATATAGAGTTAGTGTTGCAACCAACAGAGGTAGAGCTTGATGAGGACATGTCTTATGTGTAAGGTCCAATGTTGATCTTTATAGAAGAGTGAAGAAGTAGAAGAAGAAAGACATAGTGCTTGAGAAGGTTCTGTGGCATCACCATGGTGTTGAGGAAGCCACATGGGAGTTCAAGGAAGATTTTAGGAGGAAGTAACCCCTCTTTTTTCTTAGGATTTTGGGGGCAAAATCCTTGTTAGAGGTTTATGGCTTGTAGGGACCCTGACCTGAGTTTTGGGGTAAACTTGTTTCCTTTGACATAATAAAGTGCTTAGAACCTTGCTCTAATCTTTTGAAATGTAATTAGGTCTTGTGGTGTTCTTAAGTTTCAAGTTTGAGCATGTTTGGATGATGTTTGTGCTTTCTGTCTAGTTTTAGTGCAAATTGCAATTTATGCAATATAGGGGGTTGATGTGCAATTTGCCACCTCTAGAGTGTTCATTCTCTCTCCTGGATTCATGAGATAGAATTTGGTGCTTTAGGCTACTTTTTTTGACCCTTAGTGGAGTGGTGTCACCTTTAGTAGTGATTAGGGTTTTCTAGGGTTGGTGTGCTTTGACTTTGTGACCTTTGTTGGTTTGTCTCGACTTGGGTTGTGACCTAGGGTTTGTTGAGGGGGTGACACAGTCGAGACACTTCCCCTTGGTGTGGTGGTCATGACCAAGATTGTCTTGGGTCGATACCAAGTCTTAGAGAGGTGTTTTTCAACCTAGGTTTCTTGTGGTGATCTTGGTGTTGCGACCTAGTGGTGTTGTTAGGTTGTGTCATGACCATGGATCCTCTTGGTGTGTCATAGTTGCGACATAGGGTGGAGTTGATTAGGTGGTCGAGACACTACCTAGAGTGTATCACCATGTCTTCATGTCATGTTTAAGTGGTTGCATGTGGATGCATGTTGGTCTTTTATGAGGACAAGTATCCCTTGGGTTCATTAGTGTGTTGACACCTCACCCTTTGTTCTCTCTCTCATCCTTCATCTATATAACCCCTTATCCCTTCTTGCTTGCAACTCTTTTGAACATCTATCTTCTTTCTCCTTCTTTTCTTGTTCTTGGAGCTTGGTGGAGTAAGTAGATTCGTCCTTGGATCTTGAGGAACCAATCTCCTCTTGCATGTGGAGGTGGTGGTGATCCGAGTTAATCCCCCATCTTTGGTAAGTGTTTACCTTCTAAGTTGATGTTCCTTTGATCTCCTACCATTATATTCTTCCTCTTTCTCGACCTTGGACTATGTTTTAACATGGTGGTCATTCTTGAGAGTAAGCTCCTCATCACAAGGGTAATAGGTCATGTTTTGACAAGGCGACACACAAGTGAGAGGGAGTTTCTTCTCTCTTTTTCCCCTTCTTTCCTTTGGTTCGGTTTTGAGGTTTTGGTCTCTTTCTTGAGATACCATATGGCCTTGGTGTTTCCCCTTTCTTGAGGCACTCTTGAGGCTGAGTGTGGAGCTTTTGGTGGAGCTTTTTCAACCCTTAGATCTTGTGCTTGGAGCTTTGGTGGTGATCTTCTTAAGGTGGGTTATATAACACTAAACCTTCTCAATTATTGAACTTCTCATTACGTTTTGTTGTTGTCTTCTCTCTCTAAGATGGTTCTCCATCATGCTAGTATATCATGCTAAACCCTAGAACTCATTTGGTACTATCATTATGCTTGGTTTGGAAGTAATCTAAAACCCTAATCTTTTGTACCCATTTTGGTAAATGATGTGTTATGAAAAAATTTCTCCATGTATTGCTCTTTACCTTTCCCTCATGCATGGTGTTTGTATACCTAGAGGTTGGAGGGATGTTAGTTTCAGTTTTGGTTATCTGGAGCTTGGTTTTCTCTTCCTTGGCTAAGGTTCTTCCTTGGTAGATTCTTGACCATCACTTAGGGTCTTGGTGACCATTTGTATGTGACTTTTCTTCATGATAACCATAGTTACACACTTGGTTTCAGTTTTATTTTTTTGATTTAGATGGTGCATCTTGGGAGGCCACAACACTCCCCTCATTATGATTATGACCTTGATAGCCTTGGTCGAGATGCTCCTTTGAGTTTGAGTTTGACCTAGTGGTGTTAGGTCAAGGCTTTTGTGTTTAGTAGCCTAGTCACCCTTAGTGTTGGATCTACCTTGCTTGAATTGAGACTCACCCTAGAGAGTAGGGTCGCGACCATGATGGTCTTGGGTTGCGACATGGGTGATGTTAGATCATCTTGGGTCACAATAGAGGTTGAGGTCGAGACACTGTTTGGTCGAGATGCTTTGGTGAAACCCTAACCCTAAGTGTCACGGGCATGACATGGTCTGGAGGTTGAAGGTTGCTACATGTGATTGATGGTTGAGGCACATGAGGGTCACAGTCATGACATGGACCATAGTAGGTGGTTACCACCTATGTGGTTATGTGGTCAACATAGGGTGATGGTAGGTGGATGAGAAACACATGTAAAAACCTAATTATAACCATATATGTATGATACTTAAGCCATATACAATGTTGTTTGGAATGTTATCTAATCAACTCTAGTGGTTATTTCTAATCCTTATGCACTCCAAGATGAGGGAGGGTGATGGTTCTCAAGTTGATGGTTGAACCTAGTCTTGTAAACCATAATCAGTTAAAAGGAAACCCTAACCCTAATAATAATGAATGATGGTCTTTCTTGTTTCTCCATCATGGAATGGTTATGATGTTATGTGGTTACCTCTCCTATTTATAAGCTTCTAAACATTCATGTGTTATGAGTTTGATAATCATAGCTAGTGTATGCTATGGTGATGATACATTATATAGGTTGAATGAACCTGGTGAGGCATGTTGAGGCACTTGTGATACAGACTTGATGAGCTGAGGGATTGATATCCCATAGCATGTGACTATGGTATTGATGATGTGATAAATGGCAAAAATGCAGGCATCATGTGGTGATAGTGTGACAAGCTCACACCCTATGTGTTTATATTTTTTGGAAGAGTATTGTGCCCTTATCTTTGTATAATTTATTATTATATTATACTTTGTAACTTGATTGATGATGAAAGACACTTAATTGACTTAACTAATCAAGTGGATCTTAATCATGTATTTTTTACCTATGCCCTAGATCCATCTCAGTGTCATCACTTACTGGATGGGGAAATAGGCTTTCCCTTAGAAGAAGCCTGGAGTCGTATACTGTTGAGTATATTTATTCACAAGATTGGCTACGGGCCATAACTTGGCAGGAGTGCAGCTGCGGGCCATAGCTTAGTGATATGTTGCTTATGAGATTTCAAAGGATTGGTTGTGAGCCATACCCTAGAAGGAGTGCGGTTGCGGGTTGTAGCTCAGTTTCACTAGCATCGTGACATGTACCAAGGTGGGCTAGGACTTTTATTGTTGACTATATGACACAGGTAGCAGTTGATTGGTATGCCTATGTTGTGTACTCGTGTACTGACGATGAGGTTTGGTGAGGTTGTGGATTATGGATCTTCCATAGACCTTGTATGGAACCAATTTCATCTTAGCAATGGTCGTTTGGATTTGGGTGGTACGGCTCAAATCCCCGCAGCATAATAAAACATATAATCAGCCATGTAGTATCTTAGGTTCAAATATGAAAACATTGGATGAGGCCTTTCTTGCTTTTGTATTGTATAATTGGTAGTGAATATACATGTTTTTCATATTCCTTTTATTATGATAAGATGTTTCATAATCTAATTGCAATTACTTATTCTGTTAGTGATGATTACCTACTTATCACAGTTGTAGCTTTACTATTGTTCCTTAATCATCTTATATGTGCTAATAATAGTGTTGCTGGAGAGTTATATCTCCCACTGAGATTTGGAATCTCATCCCACTGGTTCCCCACATCTTTTTAGGTGGATGTGCATGAGGAGGTAGAGATCGTGCAACGAAGGCTGAGCAGCAGCAAGAAGGCTAGTACTTGACAAGGTTGGAAGTGTTGTTTATGGTCCTTTTTGTTGTTAGAGTCCTAGATTCGTCCATGTACACTCAGGTCTTTGGTATACTATTGGGACATGTTCCGCAGACAAGCTTTCAATACATGATTTTGGCTCGTGTGTTCCTCTTGATGTAAAGTTGCAGTGGATATATATATATATGTCCGGGAGAGGTTTTATTATATCAAACTAATGACATACATGGCAAGTCTTAGTGACATGTATGGACTCATATGTAAAGGTTTTTTCTATTTGGGAGCTTAATGAAAATGGTTTTAGTTTCCAATGTTTTCTGATAATTTGTTTGTTTAAGTTTTTTTTCCGCGGTTAGTTTTGAGTTATCTTGTGGTTTGTGGCGTGGGCCATCAAAGTTTGATTGGTATCAGAGCTTTAGGTTCACTGAGTCTATAGGGACCTAGGACTAGGGTTTGTGTTTGTTCTTATGTCCTCCAGACTATCTTATAGTGACTTTTTCTTATGTAGAAGAAGAAGAAAGCCAAAAGATGTCTAAAGAATATGAACCTACTGAGAGCAGTGTTGTTGCACCAAGTGGTTGTGTAAGGAACCAGGAATGAGAAGGTTAGGTGCCTGAGGGTCTCCAGTTTGACCCAACAATGATTGAAAATCCTGCCTTTCAGTCTCTTTTCAGGCAGCTCAAGGCTACTATGACGCATATGGAGGACAGGATGCTCGCACCTCTGTCTAGGGAACTGGTTCCTGATGCGAAATATTTGGGTACTGGGAAGACTTTTGAGTGGCTTCATCATGTTGGGGCAGTGGATTAGGTTGGGACAGTTAATCCTATAGATGCAGATATGTGGCTTACTGATCTTGAGAAAGACTTCAAGATCCTCATCATACCGGAGGCGGGTAAGGTTAACCATGTGGTGTATCTTCTGAAGGGGAATGTTATCCATTGGTGGGCCATAGAAGAGGAGAAGAGATGGGAGTGTTAGTTGGTTGGGAGGAGTTTTGACGTGATTTTGTCAGTCGATACTTCTCGTGGAAGTATCTGGATGAGAAGATCAATCAGTTTGAGTGGATCCGGTAGGGATCCATATTTATCAATGAGTATGAGGCTAAGTTTATGGTGCTTCTTCGGTTCTGTCCACATATGGCTGCTATGGATGATGAGAAGATTCGCCATTTTGAGAATGGGATGAATGTTGAGTTGTCTATCCCGATGATTGTCTTAGAGAATTGAGAAAGATTTGCCACATTTTTGGAGTCTGTTCAGAGGATGGAGTTTTCTATGATAGAGAAGCGGGAGACAATTTCCATGAAGAGGTCTGCATAGTCCCAAGGAAAATTGTGAGGCTTAAAAGGTTGAGTTTTTATGTAGTGCCAGCGTCACAGAGGTTTAGTGTGAAGACACAATGGTCACCTAGTAAAAGTAGAGGTCATAGCCTTACACCTACTAGAGATCACAACACAACTTCAATGTCAGTGACGGGACATCTAGGCTGTAGTTTGAGACTAGGGCTTTCCACAAGTGTGGATAGGTAGGAAACCTGATGTGGGAGTGCCCAGTGAGAGACAATGAGGTGACCCAGCAACCAAGGCAGAGTCAGTAGGGCTCGCAGATACAGTGGAGCAATGGTGTAGGAGGACGAGGATGTGGCCAAGCATCTCAGGTTGGATTGTCTGCTCAGGGAAGTAGAGGATGAGTATGACAACATGCAATGACTACATTTTATGCTTTGAGTCAACCAGAGGTGGTAGTCAACCCATGGGTAGTGATAGATCAGATGGAGTTATTTCACTCTAATTTGTCTTCATCTTACTTTGTATCTATTTTGGTTGACCTGGGTGCAACACACTCTTTTATCACTTGCAAAGTGATTGATAGTTGTCTTTTGCCTGTTAGAAGTAGGAGAGATAGTTTGTTGTTAGAAACCCCATTAGTTGGTTCTACAGTGTTGCAGGAGATGCGTCCTTCCTGTATCCTTTCATTTTTAGGGCACAACATTCAAGTGGACCTCATACAACTTGGTACACATGGGTTCGATGTAATCCTTGGAATGAATACCTTAGAGAAGTATAGACTGGTCTTGGATTGTAGTTCTAAGAAGGCGACATTTGTAGATGGAGGTAAGACATGGATCTTCTAAGGAGATAGGAATATTATTTCGACGTGTCTGGTATTAGTGATGGTGTTAGGGAAGATATTGAGATAGGATTGTGAGGTGTTCTTGGCACAGGTGTTGGATACTAAGGTGAGACATCCTAGTATTCAGGTGGTTCCAGTTGTTAGAGAGTTTGAGGACATGTTTGTTGAGGAGTTTCCAGGTGTTCCCCCCACCCCAATTGATTGATTTTGGAATCAATCTGGATCTCAACATGCAATCGATAGCCCAGACACCGTACATGATGTCTCCAGCAAAGAGTTTAAGAGAGAGTTACAAGAGTTGCATGACAAGGGTTTCATTAGGTTGAGTACATCACCTTGGGTGCTCTAGTGCTATTCATGAAGAAGAAGTATGGGTTCATTAGGCTTTGTATAGACTACATGTAGTTGAATAAGGTGATGATAAAGAATAAGTATCCCTTGCCAAGGATAGAGGACCTATTTGACCAGTTGTGTTGTGTGACAATGTTCTCGAAGATAGACCTAATGTCAAGATATAACTAGTTGAGGATCAAGGAGGGTGACATACCTAAGTCAACTTTTAGAATGAGGTATGGTCACTACAAGTTCGTGGTTATGTCATTCAGGCTGACCAATGCACTGACAACGTTCATGGACTTGATGAACAGAGTGTTCCGACCATTTCTTAATCAATTTGTGGTTGTCTTCCTAGATGAGATCTTTATATATAGTCGTGATAGTCAGTAGCATGAACATCATCTTCATCAAGCGTTGACTGTGTTGAGGCAACATCATCTTTATGCCAAGTTCAGCAAGTGTGAGTTCTGGTTAAAGGAGGTAGCTTTTCAGGGGCATGTTATATCTGTCGAGGGAGTTCGTGTGGATCCCAAGAAGGTTGATTCAATGACGGAGTAGGAGAAGCCAAAGACGCTGACAGAAATGCACATCTTTCTAGGTTTGCAGGCTATTACAAACGGTTCATCAAGGACTTCAGTGCTATTGCTTTCCCCTAACAAAGTTGACGAGGAAGGATGTTTCATTCGTCTGGGATGACAGATGTCAGTGTGGTTTTAGATGTCAAAGGAGAAGTTGACAAGTGCACCAGTTTTGGTCTTACCTGAGCAAGGAAAATGATACATTGTCTTCTTTTATGCATCCAGGAATGGTATCAGTTGTGTGTTAATGCAAGACAAACAAGTGGTTTCTTTTGCTTCCCGACAACTTAAGAAACACGAGGAGAATTACCCAATCCACGACATGGAGTTAGCTATTGTATTCCATGCTGTGAAGATCTTCAGGCACTGCCCTTATGGTGAGAAGTGTAAGATCTTCAAGGATCATAAGAACATGAAGTAAATCTTTTTACAACAAGAGTTGAATATGAGGCAGCAACGCTGGATGGAGTTAATCAAGTATTACGAGTGAATGATTGATTATCATCCAAGGAAGGTGAATGTTGTGGTATATGCGTTGAGCAAGAAGTCTTCTTCTTCTCCTATGGATAGAGCCTAGTTGAGTTCTTTAGTGTGTCACAAGAGAGCATGTTGATCTCTCTACATTAGATGAATGTTAAGCTGGAAGTTTCTTTGATAGCAGGATTGTTAGCACAGTTACAAGTGAGCCCATGCTGAGACAACAGATCTGAGAGGCACAACAAGTTGATGTCGTGATATAGCATATTATATCATAGTTTGACAGTGAGAAGCATGATGGATTCCATGAGTCAGATGATGGGACAGTTTGTACCATGGTATAGTGGTGGTTCCTGATGTTGATGGTCTGAGAAAGATGGTTATGGGAGAGGCTCACTCATCTATGTATGCTATACACCCATGTAGCACCAAGATGTATCAAAATTTGAAGGATGTGTATTGGTGGCCTGGCTTGAAGAAGGATGTGGCTGAGTTCATTGCGAGATGCATTGTATGCCAGCATGTTAAAGCCTAGCATCAAAATCCTATAGGGACGTTGCAACCATTGCCTATACCACAGTGGAAATGAGATCATGTGACTATGGACATTGTGGTTGGTCTGCCTAGGATAGCCAAAGGTCATGATTCCATCTGGGTGATCATTGACATGTTGACCAAATCAGTGCATTTTCTTTCTGTGAAGATAACATATACAACTGAGAAGCTTTTTCAGATCTATGTTGATGATATTGTGTGTTTGCATGGTGTTCCAACAACTATCGTGTCAAATAGAGGTCCTCAGTTCACGAGTCAATTTTGGGAGTGACTGCACACAACTTTGGGTATGCAGTTGAGGTTCAGTACTGCCTTTCACCCACTGAGAGATGGTCAGTCTGAAAGGACCATTCAAACCTTAGAGGATTTGTTGAGCTCTTATGTTCTTTAGTTTTTGGGCAGTTGGGACATACACCTCAGTTTGATAGAGTTTGCCTAAAACAAAAACTATTAGAGTAGCATTGACATGGCACTGTATGAAGCATTGTATGGGAGGTGTTGTAGGTCTCTGTTGTTTTGGTATGAGACAGGAGAATATCAGCTTCTTGGTCCTAAACATGTGCACCAAATAACTGAAAAGATCAAAGTGATTAAGAAATAGTTGAAGGCAACATAGGACATGCAGAAGTCGCATGCAGACAACCATCATAGACCCTTAGAGTTCCAAGTGAGAAATAAAGTGTACCTCAAGGTCTCTCCCTAGAAATGCGTTCTATGGTTTGGGAAGAAGGGTAAGTTGGCTCCCAGATTTATGGGACCTTACCCTGTGGTGGTACGTGTTGGGAAGGTGGCCTATAGGTTAGAGTTGCCACCTGAGTTGCATAGGTTGCATCTAGTGTTTCATGTGAGTATGTTGAGAAAGTGCCATCCTGATTTAGAGTTAGTGTTGCAACCAGTAGAGGTGGAGCTTGATGAAGACATGTCCTATGTGTAAGGTCCAGTGTTGATCCTTGACAAGAGAGTGAAGAAGTTGAAGAACAAAGACATAGTTCTTGTGAAGTTTCTATGGAATCACCGTGGTATTGAGGAATCTATGTGGGAGCTCGAGGAAGAGATGAGGAGGAAGTACCCCTCTCTTTTTTCTTATGGTTTTGGGGGAAAAATCGTTGTTAGAGGTTTATGGCTTGTAGGGACCCTGATCTGAGTTTTCATAACCCTATTTGCTTTGTCTTAATCATGTTCTTAGAACCTTGCTCTGATCTTTTGAAATGTAATTAGGGCTTGTGGTGTGCTTAAGTTTCAAGATTGAGCATGTTTGGATGATGTTTGTGCTTTCTATGCTAGTTTTGGTGACATTTGTAATTTACCCAATATAGGGGGTTGATGTTAAATTTGCCACCTCTAGAGTATTCCTTCTCTCTCCTAGCTTCATGAGAGAGATTTTGATGCTTTAGGGAACTTATTTTGACCCTTGGTGGAGTGGTGTCACCCTTAGTGGTGATTAGGGTTTTCTAGGGTTGGTGTGCTTTTACCTTGCGACCTTTGTTGGTTTGTATCGACTTGGGTCACGACCTAGGGTATGTTGAGGGGGTCTCATGATCAAGATACTTGCCCTTGGTGTGGTGTTTGTGACCAATATTGTCTTGGGTTGAGACCAAGTCTAGGAGAGGTGTGTTTCAACCTTGGTTTCTTGTAGTGGTCATGGTGTCGTGACCTAGTGGTGTTGCTAGGGTGTGTTCTGACCATGGAGCCCATTGGTGTGTCACAGTCGTGACATAGAGGGTAAAGTTGCATAGGTGGTTGATACACTATCTAGATTGTATCACCATGTATTGCATGTCATGTTTAAGTGGTTTCATGTGGATGCATGTTGGTCTTTTGTGAGGACAAGTGTCCCTTGGGTTCCTTAGTGTGTTAACACCTCACCCTTTATTCTTTTTCTCATCCTTCATATATATAACCCCTTATCCCTTCTTGCTTGCAACCCTTTTAGACATCTATCTTCTTCCTCCTTCTTTTCTTGTTCTTGGATCATGGTGGAGCAAGGAGATTCATCCTTAGAGCTTTAGGCACTAATCTCCTCTTGCATATGGAGGTGGTGGTGATTTGAGTTCATCTACCATATTTAGTAAGTGTTTACCTTTTAAGTTGATGTTCCTTTATCTCCTACCTTCATCTTCTTCCTCTTTCTCAACCTTAGACTGTGTTTTAACATGGTGGTCGTTCTTGAGAGTAAGCTCCTCATCATAGGGGTAGTAGGCCATGTTTTGACAAAGCGACACCCAATTGAGAGGGAGTTTCTTCTCTCTTTTCCCCCTTCTTTCCTTTGGTTCACTTTTGAGGTTTTGCTATCTTTCTTAAGATACCCTTTGACCTTGGTGTTTCCCCTTTCTTTAGGTTCTCTTGAGGATGACTGTGGAGCTTTTTCAACCCTTGGATCATGTGCTTGGAGATTTGGTGGTGATCTTCTTAAGGCAGGTTATATAACACTAAACATTCTCTATTATTGCACTTCTCATTATGTTTTATTGTTTTCTTCTCTCTCTATGTAACATCCCTGACCTGGGTTATGAGTTAACCCTAGGTGTTTTGCCTAAATATGTAATTAAATCCTTGTGATTAACTTTGGGCATGTAATTAAGTTTCTCAGAAACATATATTTCAGTTTTTGCTCCTTTTTATATAAAGTTGTAGCATTGTTTTGTAATACAGGGACCTATGTGCAAATTACCCAGTTAGAAGGGTTAACTTGCAATTTGCACATGTTGAGATGTTCCTCTGATGTTGACACATCATGATAATGATGAAGTTTGAGGGATTTCCCAAGCTTGGGCACCAAGGTGCAGCTGTGGAAGCAATCCATGTGCTTGAAAACCCTAAATTGGAGTAAAGTGCAATTTACCCAATTTGAGGGGTGCAACTTGTAATTTACACCATCAAAAGTATTTATTAAGACTCTTGTCATCATTTAGAGAAGAAATGTGAAGAGTTCACTTTAATTGAATAATCATATAATGAAAAACACCCTTGTGATTGAATAATCAAGGTGTATATGCTATAGCCCTTTTATGTGTATGCTTAACTAATAGGTTGATCTTCTTTGCCTTCATTTCTTGACCTTAAAAGAAGGTTGTCCTTAGAAATAAGAAGAACGTATGATCAAATAAGGATGGAGGGACTAAGTTGAAAATATGGAGAACTTATGAGCTTATGTTGAAACCTCATTCCAAGTATATAAGCTCTCTATTTCACTTAGCAAGGAAACCCTCCCTTCATTCCTTTCACTATTCTATTCACCCAAACCGACTAAAAAGGAGCTTTGGAGCTCAGGAGGATGACCAAGGAGGGCAAGGTAGGTTTGAATCCTCCCTTTTGCTTAAGTTCATGGTTAGAACTCGAATTCAAGGTCAAATTGATGGTTAGCTCACATAGCTCTACCTTTCTAGCCATCTCTTCTCGACTTTCCTTGGAAGGATCACCTTGTCCGACCTGTGGAAACTCAAGGACGCCATTAAAATCTTGGAGCTCAAAAGCTTGGAGCACAAGGAGCAAGCTTTAGGCGGGTTTTATAACTCTAAACCCATGCTTTGTTATATACATCTTGTTTATGCTTTTATATGATAGTTCTTCTTCTTCTTCTCTACCTTCCCTTGCTACTTGCAAGCAAATCCGTGAGAAATCCTAGCTGTTCTTGAGCTAGGAGATGAAGACGTTATTTCCAAAGTTAATCCACTACTTTTTCACTTTACCAAACGGTCTCCACCAAGTGCTCACACGGTTTGCAAAACCGTTTGGTGAGCAAACGGTCTCAAGACCGTGTAAGAGCAAACGGTCTCAAGACCGTGTAAGGGAAAACGGTCTTCAAGACCATTTAGCCGCGTTGACCGAGAATGGACCGAATAAGATTTCTGTTCATAATTATGAAGGCTAATCACCCACAAAATTTGAGATGATAACTCCAAAGGAATCGTGAGATATGGCCTTTTTAATCAACAACTTTAATTGAATTTACTCCTGATTTCCAATCTGTTGAAATCGCCCTTTTTGGGAAAACGGTCTCAAGACCGTGTAAGAACGTTGACCAAGCATTGACCGTATGAGATTACTGTTCAAAATAATGTTGATTAACAACTCACCAAATTTTATGGACTAATTCCAAACGAGCTAAGAGTTGAAGGATGATTACTAGGGTAAAACCCTAATTGAAATCAGTACTGAAATCTCAATGAATAACTTAGTGTTTTTGGGTTGATTGACCCAAACGGTCTCAAGACCGTTTGGGGATCAACCAAACGGTCTCAATACAGTGTGGTGACAACCCAAGACCGTTTGGAGGTCTAGGGTTAAGGTAATTTGATCAATTGAGGGCCCAATTGCAATGGGTTATTGAATTAATCAAAAATACTGAATTGAGACTCAATCAAGGTTCAACCCCTATCAAATCACATTAGATTTTGATGAAATCTTGGGCAAACGGTCTCAAGACCGTGTGGAGTTCATCCACACGATCTCAAGACCGTTTGGGCCAAGTTTGGGCCCAATTGGAGCTCAATTGAAGGGTTCAACCTTGTGTTGATTCACACTGTTGAGTGTTGATGGTTGAACGTTGATGGACCTTAATTGAACCAACTTCAACCCTAATTGGATAACAATTGAGGGTTATTTGAGTGACCAATTGGTTAAGCATAACCCTAATTGACTCAATCTATAAATGTTTACCATGACTTTGACCATTTGGAGGCTTCAACATTGATAATCATAAACGAATGAAATCATTGAACCATGTTGGAGGTCCAAACGGTTTGAGACCAAGTGGACCAAACGGTCTCAAGACCGTTTGAGGTCACACGGTCTCAAGACCGTTTGAGACCTCACGGTCTCAAGACCGTTTGAGGTCACACGGTCTCAAGACCGTGTGAGGCCTCACGGTCTCAAGACCATTTGGGGCCAAACGGTCTCAAGACCGTTTGGACTCAAACGATCTCAAGATCGAGAGACACCAAACGGTCTCAAACCGTGTAAGCCCTCTCGGTCTTGAAGTCAAACTTATTAAACGGTCTACACCCTCACACGGTTTGGGCAAATGACCTTGAAGGTCACACGGTCTTGGAGTCAACCCTAGCAAATGGTCAACTCATCCAAACGGTCTCAAACCGTTTGGAGGTTGAAGGTTGAAACCGTTTGAGGTTTTCAAAGGTTGATTTCACTTAATCAATTGAAGGTGTAAATGGTTCAATGATGCTCTAATCTAAACCCTAATGATAACCTAGGATATTAAGGGATTAAGTGACTAATGAATTGAACCATGATGGTGATCAATGGGGTGAAGTACCAAAGTACCTTGATGGGTTCAATTGAGTAATACCTTGTTCAAATCAAACCCTAATCACATGATAGTGATGTTTTGGCTTATGTTAGCCCATGAGGACTTAACCCAACCTGATCTAGAGTGGTATTATCACCATCTACTAGTATGAGGAGAGAGAAAGTATCTTAAGAGAGAGAAAGTATCTTAAGAGAGAGAAAGTACCTTAAGAGAGAGAAAGTACCCTTTTAGGGAGAAAACTCAAGTAAAGAACCTTCAATACACATGAATGTGCATGATTAGGGTATGATCCACCTATGTGAGATCATGGAAACCCTAATTATGATATATGATGAATCTTAAGCTAATCTGAGAGCATCAATGATGATGTTCCTCATACATGATGATGTTCCTCATACATGATGATGTTATGAGTTCAATTCACCATATGATGTGAATAGTAAACCCTAATTCAAGGGTAATGACATATGATGTGAATAGTAAACCCTAATTCAAGGATAATGACATATGATGTGAATAGTAAACCCTAATTCAAGGATAATGACATATGATGTGAATAGTAAACCCTAATTCAAGGGTAATGACATGTGATGTGAATAGTAAACCCTAATTCAAAGGTGATGACATGTTACATGAGTATTAAACTCTATTTGATAAGAATCAAGGAACTTAGCTCTTATGACAAGAGTGGAAAGTATAATCATTGTTTTGAATTACCTTTATTAGTTGAATTAACCATGCAGGTTCTGATATGGAGGTAATCATATCCAGGTATGGATGATGATATTATATTCATTAAAGGCATATTGATAGCTTTATGAATAAGTAAAGTATCTTGATGCCTTGTCAGTGGCATTCTATGATAATAATGGGCTGTGAGAGCCATGAATACCATCAAGGTCATGCTTTAAAGATGACTTGTGATGAGTATAATGAGAAATGATGTTTGATGTGAGTTAGGCTTGTTACATTTAGTATTCTTCTTTTATAGCTGTTATGCTACTGTTATTGTTTGAAGAACAATGTGTGATGCTAAATGAATACTGAATGTACCTAACAAATCAAGTATAATGTAGAGCCCTGATCATAGACCCATCATTGTCAGAGATCAAATGATGGTGAAACAAGTTTTCCTAAGGGAACTCCTGGATCACATACTATTGAGTATGTGGGGTATATGGATGTGTAGAACCTTACATCCTAGTGTAGGGATTTGATGTAGATATGTAATCCATCAATCCTTCACTACAATCCCATAGCGTATCAGTAGTAGGTAAACATGAAACCTCCTGATGACGAAGAAAACATAGATATCCGTATCAGTGGAGATAAACATGAAATCTCCTGATGACGAAGAGAGTACAGAACGCCACTGTAACTCTAAAATAGCGAAGGACCAGTTTACCCTGGTGAGCTATAATAGTAGAGACACAAGATGTCCTACAAGTGATCCTCTTACTGACTGAGGAAGGTGAAGGTCATGAGAATCCGGCTCTCTTAATGACCTATGTATGATACTGATGTGACTTCTTAGCGATCACTTGGAGTATGAGTGGTATGCCTCATCTCCACAGGGCATAATATTGTTTGTAAAACATAATCAACCGCGTAGTATACCTGTTAGAGATAACTACGAGTTAGTTGATTGATGATACACTGTAATAGTTCTTATATTCTTCATGTCTCATAAATGTTGAGCTCTTGTTTATAGCTGCAACTGCTATTGAATACTTTGAAAGCTTTACTGCTTAAGATATTCTTTGATGGTACAATAAAGCTTCTGGCAGAGAGTTATAACTCTCGCTGGGACAATTATGTAAAATTGTCTCACCCCGTAGACGTCAACTTTTTAGGTGGACGTCAGAGACGGAGGAACCGGTCTATAGGTGACCAGTCTTAGTAGCAGCAGCAGCAGCACCAGGAGCAGCAGTAAATCTCAGGTGGAGATTTAGCCTGCCATGTGGTGTAGTTAGAGTCAGTCCTATGTGTCCTCTGTACTCTCAGGTCTTGGAGTCTTTTGTTATGAGTTCTTGAGATTTTGTATCTTGATGTATATAATTACTCAAGAAGTAATTATCATGAGATGTAAACAGTTTATCTCTTGTTATGAAAGAAGCTTTTATGGATTCAAGCTCTTGTTTCGAAAAGTTTTAATTTTCCATGATTTTTTGTCTTCCGCTGTTAATCGAATCTCTTCCGCTAAGTTTGAATCGTGTTTATATCGTGGTTTGGAGATCAGAGCCCACAATTAGTGGTATCAGAGCTCTAGGTCAGTTGAGTCTACAGAGGCATAGGACTTAGGATGTCGAGTCTATCTTTAGTACTCTTTCCCTATCTAATAGAATCTTCTACTCCTCAGGAGAAGAAGATACATAAGGATGGCTGAGCCTCATGATAAGTACGTGGTAGAGAGTAGTGCTAGTGCACCTCAAGGCGGTGCAAGGGTTCCAAGAATAGAACAGCCTGCACCTGAGTCACCAAGAGAGCCACCCCAGTTTGACCCAACCGACATGGGTAACCCAGCTGTACATACAATGTTCGGGCAGTTCATGACTGCCATGACACACATAACTGACAGGATGCCCATGCCCACACCTAGGGCACCTGTCCAGCCTGAAGTACAAGGTATCGGTAAGACGTTCGAACGACTTCGTCGTGTCGGAGCTACCTAGTACTTTGGGACTGTCGACCCCGCAGATGCTGACCTATGGTTCACAGAGTTGGAGAAGGCTTTCAGGATTCTTATTAACCTGGAAGCTGAGAAGGTTAGACATGCTGTGTATCTTCTCAAAGGCAGTGCTGGTCACTGGTGGAACATGGAAGAGCAGAAGAGACCTGGAATAGAGTTCTCATGGGAAGCGTTTCGTCGGGAATTTATCAATAGATATTTTCCAAAGACATTCCTAGATGAGAAGATCTCTCAGTTTGAGAGACTAAGGCAGGGTATGATGAACATTAGCGAGTATGAAGCTAAGTTCATGGAGTTGTTGCGGTTCTGTCCGCACATGGCTGCCATAGAAGAGGAAAGAATCAGAAGATTCGAGAAGGGTTTGAATGCTGATATATCAACCCCTGTGTCTGCCTTAGAAAACCGAGAGAGATTCTCTACCTTCGTTGAGTCAGTCCGAAGGATAGAGAGATCTATGGTTGAGAAGAGGCAAACCCAGAAAAGATATCCACAGTTCCAGGGTTCTTCATCTAGGGATTATAAGAAACCTAGATTCTCTGCACCTAACCCTCCACCACCCAGATTGAGTTCTCAAACTCAATGGTCACCAAGCAGAGGTAGAGGATGGAGTCAACCGCTTCAAGGGACTCACAGTTTTGCATCGATGTCAGTTACTGGACCACCCCGACCACAACAACAGCAGAGGAGATGCTACAAATGTGGTAAGGTGGGACACTTGATGAAGGATTGCCGTTCTAGGCCTGTCAGTGTGACACAGCCTCCGAGACAGAATCAACAAGGATCTCAGAGAATGCAATCTCAAGGAGCAGCTCGAGGATGTGGACAAGCGTCTCAAGCTGGATCATCAGCACCACCTCAACACCAGGCGACAGTGAGGTTCTATGCTATGAACCCACCAGATGCAGTGGTCAATCCACGGGTAGTGGCAGGTCAGATGGAACTTTTATATCCTGATATGTCTACATCCTGTGTTGTATCTGTTCTGATTGACCCGGGTGCTACGCACTCTTTCATCACTCATAGAGTGATTCGTAACTGCAATGTGACTGTTAGTCATAGGGCAGATAGTTTGTTGTTGGAGACTCCGTTGAGTGGGTCTGCCGTTTTGTAGGAGGTATGCTCTCCTTGCATCCTTTTCTTTTCCGACCATCGCATTCAAGTGGATCTTATACCACTTAATATGCAAGGATTTGATATAATCCTCAGGATGGATACCTTAGAGAGGTATAGAGTTGTCTTGGATTGTGAATCCAAGTTGGTTGTGTTTGCTGATGAAAGCAACACATGGATCTTTCAAGGAGAAAGAAAGATTCTGCCCACATGTCTTATGTCAGCTATGGTTGCTGATAAGTTGTTGAGGCAAGGATGTTATGCATTCTTAGCCCATGTGGTAAATGTTACCAAGGAAAGGTCCAATCCTGCTGAAGTTCCCATAGTCAGGGAATTCGAGGATGTGTTTCCTGAAGAACTTCCTGGTATACCACCACCTCGGGAGATTGATTTTGAAATCAATCTGATCCCAGATACGAAACCCATAGCCCAGACCCCGTATAGGATGGCGCCTGCCGAGATGGCAGAACTCAAGAAACAGCTTCAAGAGTTACTTGAGAAGGGCTTTATCCGACCAAGCACTTCACCTTGGGGTGCTCCAGTCTTGTTTGTTAAAAAGAAAGATGGGTCAATGCGGTTGTGCATCGACTACAGACAACTCAATAAAGTAACAATAAAGAATAAGTACCCTCTGCCGAGGATTGATGATCTCTTTGACCAGTTGCGTGGTGCAACTGTCTTTTCCAAGATAGACTTGAGGTCTGGATATCATCAACTTCGTATTAAGGATAGTGACATATCCAAGTCTGCCTTTAGGACAAGGTATGGTCACTATGAGTTCACGGTTATGTCGTTTGGACTAACCAATGCACCAGCTGCATTTATGGAACTCATGAATAGAGTTTTTCGACCTTTCCTTGATCAGTGTGTTGTCGTCCTCATAGATGACATTCTGATCTATAGTAAGGATGCTCAGCAGCATGAGCGGCATCTTCGCCAAGCTTTGACCTTGCTAAGAGAACACAAGTTGTATGCTAAGTTTAGCAAGTGTGAGTTCTGGCTACCGGAGGTATCTTTTCTTAGACATGTGATATCTGCCTCGGAAATTCGTGTTGACCCTACAAAGGTAGAATCTGTTCTACAATGGGAACAACCAAAGACACCGACGGAGATTCGAAGTTTCTTGGGGTTAGCTGGCTATTATCGAAGGTTCATTAAGAACTTTAGTTCTATAGCCTTACCTTTGACCAAGTTGACCCAGAAAGATGTTCCTTTTTCTTGGAGTGATAAGTGTCAACAATCTTTCCAGTTGTTGAAGAAGAGGTTGACAAGTGCACCTGTGCTTGTGCTACCTGAACAAGGAAAAGGATATGTAGTCTTCTGTGATGCTTCCAAGAATGGACTAGGATGTGTGTTGATGTAGGATAAACAAGTGATTTCTTTTGCTTCCCGACAGCTTAAGAAACACGAGGAGAATTATCCGACACATGATCTGGAGTTAGCTGCTGTGGTTCATGCCTTGAAGATCTGGAGACATTATCTCTACGGAGAAATATTCTAGATTTTCACAGACCACAAGAACCTTAAGTATATCTTCTCTCAGCACGAGCTTAACATGAGGCAACGTCATTGGATGGAGTTAATCAAGGACTACGATTGTACAATTGATTACCATCCGGGCAAGGCCAATGTTGTTGCAGATGCCTTGAGTAGGAAATCAGCAACATCAACCATGAATAGAGCACAACTAAACTCTTTAGTATGCTCTAGGAGAGATATGCTTATCTCTTTAAGGCAAGACAATGTACAGTTGAAGGTGTCATTGTTAGCTGGGTTGTTGGCTGAGATGCATATTAAACCTACCCTAAGAGAGCAGATTAAGGAAGCACAGCTAGGTGATGTTGCAGTTCAGCAGATTAGATCTGAGTATGGAAATGAGAAGCGAGATGGTTTCCATGACTCAGATGACCAAGTAGCCTGTTATAATGGAAGGATGATAGTTCCGGATGTGGATAACTTGAGGAAGTTAGTCCTGGAAGAAGCTCATTCTTCCATGTATGCTATGCATCCAGGGAGCACCAAGATGTATCGGAATTTGAAAGATCTGTACTGGTGGCCTGGAATGAAGAAGGATGTTGCAGAATTTGTTCTGAGGTGTCCTGTGTGTCAGCAAGTTAAAGCTGAACACCAGAAACCTGCAGGAACAATGCAACCTTTACCCATACCACAGTGGAAGTGGGACCATGTGACCATGGACTTTGTTGTTGTCCTACCCAGGACAAGCAAAGGACATGATTCCTTTTGGGTAGTTGTTGATAGGTTGACTAAGACAGCACATTTCTTACCTGTCAAAACAACCTATTTTGCTGAAAGGTTATCAGAATTATATGTTCAAGAGATAGTGCGTTTACACGGAGTTCCTATCACAATAGTTTCTGACCGAGGTCCTCAGTTTACAAGTCGTTTTTGGGAATAGTGACACAGAGCCTTAAGCACCAAGCTGAGGTTTAGTACGGCCTTTCATCCATAGACTGATGGATAGTCAGAAAGGACCATACAGACTGTAGAAGACCTTTTGAGAGCATGTGTTCTCCAATTTACCGGGAGTTGGGATCTACACCTAAGCTTGATAGATTTTGCCTATAACAATAGCTATCAGCATAGTATTGATATGGCACCATATGAAGCCTTATATGGTAGATGTTGTAGATCACCTTTGTGTTGGTTTGAGAATGGTGTGCGTTAGTTCTTAGGTCCTGATCTTGTGCAGCAGACCACAGAAAAGATTAAAGTAATACAACAAAAGATTAAGACTGCACAGGATTGGCAGAAATCTTATGATGACAAGCGGCATAGACCCTTAGAGTTCCAGGTTGGAGACAAAGTGTATCTCAAAGTCTCGCCTTGGAAAGGAGTCCTTCGTTTCGGAAGGAAAGGGAAGTTAGCTCCTAGATATATGGGGCCTTATCCAATCATTGAACGGATTGGAAAGGTAGCATATAGACTAGAGCTGCCACCAGAGTTATAGAGGTTACACCCTGTGTTTCACATTTCTATGCTGAAGAAATGTCACCCAGACACTGAGTCAATTCTACAACCTATGGAGGTAGAATTGAATGAAGATGTATCTTATGAGGAGGGACCAGTGTCAATCCTTGATAACATAATTAAAAAGTTAAAGAAGAAAGATATAAGTCTTGTGAAAGTCCTCTGGAATCACCGTGGTGTTGAAGAAGCCACTTGGGAACTAGAGGATGAGATGAGAAGGAAGTATCCTGCCCTTTTCTCTTAATATGACTTATCGATTTCGGGGACGAAATCCTTGTAAGGGGTGGATAATTTGTAACATCCCTAACCTGGGTTATGAGTTAACCCTAGGTGTTTTCCCTAAATATGTAATTAAATCCTTGTGATTAACTTTGGGCATGTAATTAAGTTTCTCAGAAACATATATTTCAGTTTTTTCTCCTTTTTATATAAAGTTGTAGCATTGTTTTGTAATACAGGGACCTATGTGCAAATTACCCAGTTAGAAGGGTTAACTTGCAATTTGCACATGTTGAGATGTTCCTCTGATGTTGAGACATCATGAGAATGATGAAGTTTGAGGGATTTCCCAAGCTTGGGCACCAAGGTGCAGCTGTGGAAGCAATCCTTGTGCTTGAAAACCCTAAATTGGAGTAAAGTGCAATTTACCCAATTTGAGGGGTGCAACTTGTAATTTACACCATCAAAAGTATTTATTAAGACTCTTGTCATCATTTAGAGAAGAAATGATGAAGAGGTCACTTTAATTGAATAATCATATAATGAAAAACACCCTTGTGATTGAATAATCAAGGTGTATATGCTATAGCCCTTTTATGTGTATGCTTAACTAATAGGTTGATCTTCTTTTCCTTCATTTCTTGACCTTAAAAGAAGGTTGTCCTTAGAAATAAGAAGAAGGGACGAGCAAAGAAGGATGGAGGGACTAAGTTGAAAATATGGAGAACTTATGAGCTTATGTTGAAACCTCATTCCAAGTATATAAGCTCTCTATTTCACTTAGCAAGGAAACCCTCCCTTCGTTCCTTTCACTGTTCTATTCACCCAAACTGACTAAAGAGGAGATGTGGAGCTCAGGAGGATGACCAAGGAGAGCAAAGTAGGTTTGAATCCTCCCTTTTGCTTAAGTTCATGGTTAGAACTCGAATTCAAGGTCAAATTGATGGTTAGCTCACATAGCTCTACCTTTCTAGCCATCTCTTCTCGACTTTCCTTGGAAGGATCACCTTGGCCGACCTGTGGAAACTCAAGGACGCCATTAAAAGCTTGGAGCTCGAAAGCTTGGAGCTCAAGGAGCAAGCTTTAGGCGGGTTTTATAACTCTAAACCCATGCTTTGTTATATACATCTTGTTTATGCTTTTAGATGATAGTTCTTCTTCTTCTTCTCTACCTTCCCTTGCTACTTTGCAAGCAAATCCGTGAGAAATCCTAGCTGTTCTTGAGCTAGGAGATGAAGAAGTTATTTCCAAAGTTAATCCACTACTTTTTCACTTTACCAAACGGTCTCCACCAAGTGCTCACACGGTTTGCAAAACCGTTTGGTGAGCAAACGGTCTCAAGACCGTGTAAGAGCAAACGGTCTCAAGACCGTGTAAGAGCAAATGGTCTTCAAGACCGTTTAGCCACGTTGACCGAGCATGGAACGTATAAGATTTCTGTTCATAATTATGAAGGCTAATCACCCACAAAATTTGAGATGATAACTCCAAAGGAATCTTGAGATATGGCCTTTTTAATCAACAACTTTAATTGAATTTACTCCTGATTTCCAATCTGTTGAAATCGCCCTTTTTGAGCAAACGGTCTCAAGACTGTGTAAGAACGTTGACCAAGCATTGACCGTATGAGATTACTGTTCAAAATAATGTTGATTAACAACTCACCAAATTTGATGGACTAATTCCAAACGAGCTAAGAGTTGAAGGATGATTACTAGGGTAAAACCCTAATTGAAATTAGTACTGAAATCTCAATGAATAACTTAGTGTTTTTGGGTTGATTGACCCAAACGGTCTCAAGACCGTTTGGGGATCAACCAAACGGTCTCAAGACCGTTTGGTGACAACCCAAGACCGTTTGGAGGTCTAGGGTTAAGGTAATTTGATCAATTGAGGGCCCAATTGCAATGGGTTATTGAATTAATCAAAAATACTGAATTGAGACTCAATCAAGGTTCAACCCCTATCAAATCACATTAGATTTTGATGAAATCTTGGGCAAACGGTCTCAAGACCGTGTGGAGTTCATCCACACGATCTCAAGACCGTTTGTGCCAAGTTTGGGCCCAATTGGAGCTCAATTGAAGGGTTCAACCTTGTGTTGATTCACACTGTTGAGTGTTGATGGTTGAACATTGATGGACCTTAATTGAACCAACTTCAACCCTAATTGGATAACAATTGAGGGTCGATTGAGTGACCAATTGGTTAATCATAACCCTAATTGACTCAATCTATAAATGGTTACCATGACTTTGACCATTTGGAGTCTTCAACATTGATAATCATAAACGATTGAAATCATTGAACCATGTTGGAGGTCCAAACGGTTTGAAACCAAGTGGACCAAACGGTCTCAAGACCGTTTGAGGTCACACGGTCTCAAGACCATTTGAGACCTCATGGTCTCAAGACCATTTGAGGTCACACGGTCTCAATACCGTGTGAGGCCTCATGGTCTCAAGACCATTTGGGGCCAAACGGTCTCAAGACCGCTTGGACTCAAACGATCTCAAGATCGAGAGACACCAAACGGTCTCAAACCGTGTAAGCCCTCTCGGTCTTGAAGTCAAACTTGTTAAACGGTCTACACCCTCACACAGTTTGGGAAAATGACCTTGAAGGTCACACGGTCTTGGAGTCAACCCTAGCAAACGGTCAACTCATCCAAACGGTCTCAAACCGTTTGGAGGTTGAAGGTTGAAACCGTTTGAGGTTTTCAAAGGTTGATTTCACTTAATCAATTGAAGGTGTAAATGGTTCAATGATGCTCTAATCTAAACCCTAATGATAACCTAGGATATTAAGGGATTAAGTGACTAATGAATTGAACCATGATGGTGATCAATGGGGTGAAGTACCAAAGTACCTTGATGGGTTCAATTGAGTAATACCTTGTTCAAATCAAACCCTAATCACATGATAGTGATGTTTTGGCTTATGTTAGCCCATGAGGACTTAACCCAACCTGATCTAGAGTGGTGTTATCACCATCTACTAGTATGAGGAGAGAGAAAGTATCTTAAGAGAGAGAAAGTACCCTTTTAGGGAGAAAACTCAAGTAAAGAACCTTCAATACACATGAATGTGCATGATTAGGGTATGATCCACCTATGTGAGATCATGGAAACCATAATTATGATATATGATGAATCTTAAGCTAATCTGAGAGCATCAATGATGATGTTCCTCATACATGATGATGTTATGAGTTCAATTCACCATATGATGTGAATAGTAAACCCTAATTCAAGGGTAATGACATATGATGTGAATAGTAAACCCTAATTCAAGGATAATGACATATGATGTGAATAGTAAACCCTAATTCAAGGATAATGACATATGATGTGAATAGTAAACCCTAATTCAAGGGTAATGACATGTGATGTGAATAGTAAACCCTAATTCAAAGGTGATGACATGTTACATGAGTATTAAACTCTATTTGATAAGAATCAAAGAACTTAGCTCTTATGACAAGAGTGGAAAGTATAATCATTGTTTTGAATTACCTTTATTAGTTGAATTAACCATGCAGGTTGTGATATGGAGGTAATCATATCCAGGTATGGATGATGATACTATATTAATTAAAGGCATATTGATAGCTTTATGAATAAGTAAAGTATCTTGATGCCTTGTCAGTGGCATTCTATGATAATAATGGGCTGTGAGAGCCATGAATACCATCAAGGTCATGCTTTAAAGATGACTTGTGATGAGTATAATGAGAAATGATGTTTGATGTGAGTTAGGCTTGTTACATTTAGTATTCTTCTTTTATAGCTGTTATGCTACTGTTATTGTTTGAAGAACAATGTGTGATGCTAAATGAATACTGAATGTACCTAACAAATCAAGTATAATGTAGAGCCCTGATCATAGACCCATCATTGTCAGAGATCAAATGATGGTGAAACAGGTTTTCCTAAGGGAACTCCTGGATCACATACTATTGAGTATGCGGGGTATATGGATGTGTAGAACCTTACATCCTAGTGTAGGAATTTGATGTAGATATGTAATCCATGAATCCTTCACTACAATCCCATACCGTATCAGTATTAGGTAAACATGAAACCTCATGATGACAAAGAAAACATAGATATCTGTATCAGTGGAGATAAACATGAAATCTCCTGATGACGAAGAGAGTACAGAACGCCATTGTAACTCTAAAATAGCGAAGGACCAGTTTACCCTGGTGAGCTATAATAGTAGAGACACAAGATGTCCTACAAGTGATCCTCTTACTGACTGAGGAAGGTGAAGGTCATGAGAATCCGGCTCTCTTAATGACCTATGTATGATACTGATGTGACTTCTTAGCGATCACTTGGAGTATGAGTGGTATGCCTCATCTCCACAGGGCATAATATTGTTTGTAAAACATAATCAACCGCGTAGTATACCTGTTAGAGATAACTACGAGTTAGTGGATTGATGATACATTGTAATAGTGCTTATATTCTTCATGTCTCATAAATGTGTAGCTCTTGTTTATAGCTGCAACTGCTATTGAATACTTTGAAAGCTTTACTGCTTAAGATATTCTTTGATGTTACAATAAAGCTTCTGGCGGAGAGTTATAACTCTCGCTGGGACAATTATGTAAAATTGTCTCACCCCGTAGACTTCAACTTTTTAGGTGGACGTCGGAGACGGAGGAACCGGTCTACAGGTGACCAGTCTCAGTAGCAGCAGCAGCACCACTAGGAGCAGCAGTAAATCTCAGGTGGAGATTTAGCCTGCCATGTGGTGTAGTTAGAGTTAGTCCTATGTGTCCTCTGTACTCTCAGGTCTTGGAGTCTTTTGTTATGAGTTCTTGAGATTTTGTATCTTGATGTATATAATTACTCAAGAAGTTATTATCATGAGATGTAAACAGTTTATCTCTTGTTATGAAAGAAGCTTTTATGGATTCAAGCTCTTGTTTCAAAAAGTTTTAATTTTCCGTGATTTTTTGTCTTCCGCTGTTTATCGAATCGCTTCCGCTAAGTTTGAATTGTGTTTATATCGTGGTTTGGAGATTAGAGCCCACACTCTATGATGCTTCTCTTTCATGCTATTATATCATGAAAAACCCTAGAACTCGTTTGGTAGAGTCATTATGCTTGGTTTGAAAGTAATCTGAAACCCTAATCTTTAGTACCCATTTTGGTAAATGATGTGTTATGAAAGTTTTTCTCCATGTATTGCTATTTACCTTGCCCTCATGCATGGTGTTTGTATATGTAGAGGATGGAGGGATGTTAGGTTTAGTTTTGGTTATCTTGAGCTTGGTTTTCTATTACTTGGCTAAGGTTCTTCCTTGGTAATTTCTTGACCATGACTTACGGTCTTGATGACTGTTTGTATGTAACCTTTCCATCATGATAACCATAGTTACACCCTTGGTTTTAGTTCTATTTTGGCAAACTATATGGTGCATCTTAGGATGTCACAACACTCTGCTCATGATGATCATGACCTTGATAGCCTTGGTCGAGATGCTCCTTTGAGTTTGAGTTTGACCTAGTAGTGTTAGGTCAAGGTTTTTGTGTTAAGTAGCCTAGTCACCCTTGGTGTTGTACCTACCTTGCTTGAGTTGAGACTTACCCTAGAGAGTAGGGTTGCACCCATGATGGTCTTGGGTTACGACATGGGTGGTGTTTGATTGTCTTGGGTCGCGACATAGGTTGAGGTTGAGATGCTTTGGTGAAACCCTAGCCCTAAGTGTCAGAGGCATGACATGGTCTAGAGGTTGAAGGACGTGACATGTGATAGATGGTTGAGGAACATGAGGGTTACGATCACCATAGTAGGTGGTTGCGAACTATGTGGTTATGTGGTCAACATAGGGTGATGGGAGGTGGATGAGAAACACATGTAAAAACCTAATGATAACCATATATGTATGATACTTTAGTCATATACAATGCTATTTAGAATGTTATCTAATCAACTCTAATGGAGCTTTCTAATCATTAGGCACTCCAAGATGAGGGAGGGTGATGGTTCTTAGGTTGATGGTTGAACCTAGTCTTATAAACCCTAATTGGTTAAAAGGAAACCATAACCCTAATAATAATGAATGATGGTCTTTCTTGTTTCTCCATCATGTAATGGTTATGATGGTATGTGGTTACCTCTCCTGTTTATAAGCTTCTAACCATGCATGTATTATGAGTTCAATAATCATAGATAGTGTATGATATGGTGATGAGACATGACATAGATTGAATGAGCCCGGAGAGGCATCTTGAGGTACTTGTGATACAGATTTTATGAGTTGAGGGGTTGATATCCTACAACATGTGACTATCATATTAATGGTGTGATAAATGGAAAAAAAAAATATAGGCATCATGTAGTGATAGTGTAACAAGTTCACACCCTATATGTTTATATCTTCTGGAAGAGTACTTGCCCTTATCTTTGTAGATTTTTTTATGATTTTATACGTTGTAACTTAATTGATGCTAAAAGACACTTAAATAACTTAACTAGTTAAGTGGAATTTAATCACATAGATTTTCCCTATGCCATAGATCTATCTCAGTGTCAACATTTGCTGGGTGGTGAAATAGGATTTCCCTTAGAAGAATCCTAGAGTCATATACTATTCGGTTTTACGTGGTCAGAGTAGCCAAATGAAGAAAAAATTTTACTTGACCATAAACCCATAACCAGCAAATCGCATCAACATCTATGCAATGGGAAGGATGGTTTTAGCGAGATATACCCGGTCTTGAGACTTTCTCAGCAACTATACCTCACAGCAAATGTGGTCTTCAACCACCTGTCTTCGACGACATCTGTGTAGCTCTTGGTCTTGACCCAGACTGCGGTTGACTATCGTCCTCCTGAGCGGTAGAAGTCTCCCACCTCTATAGATAGTCCACACAGACTACTAGGAACTCTAGTCATCCTAAAGAATGGACTAGAAGGATTTGTCTCCTTCTGTTGGTGTACTAATTACCAACACACTCTCCCACAACCAATTGTTGTTCTGTAGTTGTCTTTCCCTTGTTGTTCATCCCTGGACGGGTAGAACTTTCTTGGGCTCTCTCGGTTACCACAACCAGAGAGGACAACAACTTTGTGGAGCAACTGATGTTCTGAGTTGTATCTCTGGAGAAGCCCCCAGTACCCCTCTATTTATATTAGAGGGCAGGGTCAAGGTTTCTAGTCTAAGCGGGAGTAGAAGGGTCCAGAATTTCCATGAACAATTTGCACTGCGTCAGGCGAACCGATCGTTTCATAACTGAAATAGTCGTTTCGCAAGGTGAGTTGATTGGTTCACAAGCGAACTGGTCGGTTGGGAGTGTGAACTGGTCATTTCACCCAGTGAACCGGCCATTTCACTTCCCAGACTTGCCTGCAATTGACTTTCCTTATTTGTTTCTAATTAATGCAAAGATTAATTCTTGTCCCAATCAAATTGAACAAGTGAAACAAAAAATGTTTTTCTCACAAACGGGGACAACTCAATACTACTCCTTTAGTCCAATTGAACCGATTGATTCACCAGAGTAAACCATTCATCTCACTGACCATGAGCCGATCGGTTCACCCAGTGAACCGGTTGGTTGGTGGTCCAGATTGTGTAGAATACAGTCAATACAGTTTTCAATCAATTTGACACTCTAATCAGTTGGTTCAACACTTAAACTTGATGATTTTGAGTCAAGTCTATTTATTGAATGTTTGATTGAGTACCTAAACACTTTAGTAATCAATCCAAACATCATTCATGGATAAACTCCTCTTCCAGGTGAATCCTTTGTGTGTGACCCTATAGGTCCCATTTCAAGTTGGCAATGAATGTCCATAGCTAGCTTATGACATCACAAGCAAAGAGCGGTACCTAATCGCACATTAGTGCTACCCAAGTGAAAAGGAAAGTTGGAGAACAACTTTCAATCCTACAATCTATGATTGTTCTAGGGAATGTATAATTCCTTTGTCTCTAATATCTTGAATTAACTCAAGGCATGGAGTTGTCATCCTTTCAACGTTCATTCATGTTTCTTGAACTAGAGCAGACTGTCTGAGATATATGTGACATCAATATTATATATTTATTCACATGTGCATGCACATGCCTTTCTTAGTCTCTCTTATCAAGTGGCCTGGACATCATACTCCCTTAGGAGGGACAAATCCCATATCTATCACTCACATTCTATCTCATGCGTCAAAGCCACCCAATCATCACCTTTATAACAACCCGTATTTCAGGAATGTGTTTGATGATGTCAAAATGTACCCAATCACATTCGACGAGTGCAGTGATTTTAGGTCTAAGAATCACAATCACCACCATCACTATGAGAGATGATTCTAACTACCATGTCATGGTTCCATGTGTCACTCTCATGGTGAGTCTATCTGATACACTATTCTTTAACATGTATCTATGTGCTTGGTTTGATATCATATATCATGACTAATGAGACACTAGCATCAACCAACACACACTCTAGTCTTGATGTGTCATTGTTGTCTATCAACCATCCACAATGACATCTGACTAGGGACATAACAAGAATGTTCATACTCTTATAATCAGTATGATCTCATTTTTCATGTCCTCAACCTGAAGACATGCGTCATTGAGTATTGTCATTCTTTAGACATTCATTCTACTCCATCATTTATCTCACAATCGATTGAACTAGAATGAATTGGAAGCTTGCCTTTGATATTTATCAAATCAATCAGAACATATGCCAATCTAATCATCATATGATTGGCTCTCTGGGCATACATACCAACAGAATCCCACTTGCACTTAGAGTCAGTCACCTTTGAATCATATTCTTAGTGATCTCTAAACATGTCCCACATGTTTCTATTGCTCTAGTGCTAATCTAGTGAGTTAGCAACATTTTGCTTTAGTCGGTATATTGCGTGTTTCACATCTCCTCACTGTATGACATTTTTGTATGAGATGGAGTTGCCTTAATGTGCTATCTGATATTCCTTACCTAACAATTAGCTCCATAGTTTGACTTAGTATTTCTACTTTGTCATTAATGGTTGGAATATCTATAAGTTCATCTATATGAACTTCTAGATCCATATAGTATCCTCTGGTGTTCATAACACAAGGATACTTGGCATTCCTTTTAGAATTAAATGGCCTTTTAATTTTACGTGGAACATTTCCATTTAACAATTCTTGTTCAATTTATAATTGAATATAACTTTTATATTTTGCATCTTGTGATCATTTTTCTATCATTTAAGCTTGTATCAGTGTAACTCATTTACTCTCAACTCTTCATTTTATTACCATAGAACTAATCCTTTAATACTTCACAAGTACTTAAATAAGTTCTTAATGGTATTCCAGTGACTCTCACTGGAAGTAGATAGACATCCACTCGTCGTGTCCAATACATACAAGATGACTGGATGAGCATATCATATTGTCATGTCCAATACATACAAGATGATGAATGCATATACATTTTCTTGTCATGTCTGATACATACAAGATAATGGGATGATTACATACATGATAGATCCAATTGCAATTTCACAAGGCATCTATCTATGTGTTCCTATTCTTCATAAGAATTTGGGATACTAGGCATCTGAAAGACTAACTCCATGTAATATGGACAAGTTTTCTCCCACTGAACATTTGCATATTGAACCCTTCAGCACATACTGCCAATATATTCTCTCTCCTTTATCAGGTCAAAGAGACTTTTGAGAACTGTCTCTATAGGTCTCTATCCTATCACATAGGACATTTCTCTTTATTCACTTAAAGAAGGTAATTCTACACCAGTTTTGTTTTATTCCTCATCATCATGTGGAATATGAATATTCTCCCACTAAATCTTTGTAATCATAGATCCTTTATTTATTTTGATATATCAATCAAACCTTTTAACTATATAATCAAAGTAAAGACTCTAGTTCTAAGGTGCTTGTATTTAATCAATCATATTGATTAAGCTCTTATAACTTATAGACTGTATTTGCATTAACAGAATTATAAAACCCTTCAGGTTGTGTCACATACACAGCCTCATGTTATTCCTTCTAGGAATGTGGTTTTAATATCCAAATGCCAAATTTCATAGTCTTCAAGTTTCAATAGCAAGCATGATCCTTTATGGTCTATAGCCACTACAATTGGTTAAATAAAATCATCAGGTTCAACACTAAGAACTCACTTGAATTCATTTCAACCAATCAGTTCTTCAAATGTCATCCTTGCCAGTCTTAACTATTAAGACCCAATTGCACTTATGGGTTTTATCCCTATAAGTGCTACCATTAAGGTCATACCTTATTTGGTTCACATGGAAGTCATTTTGGATCTTATGGCTTCAAACCATAACTCAAAATCTAGTTCCTCAACATCATCTAGATAGATTATTGGCTCATCATCATATGACCAATATATCACCTTTTAGTTTTTAGGATATCATTATCCATCAAATTCAAGGTGTTTTCTACTAGATATATGAGGTGTATATGTTACATAAGGAATTTGAGATTCCACAACACTTGTAATTCTTAATTTCCTTTTGTACCTTTATTTAGTGTAAAGCACGTTCTTTAGTAGAATTTAAGAAGATTAGTTATTTGTATGATGATCATGTTCTTACTATTTAGAGTATGATTCCTTCTTTGATTTAGACATCATTATTCCTTAATCATGAGTTCTCTATGATACACTATCACAGTTACTCACCAAGTCCTCAAACATTTGGTTTAAGTATCTTGTTCATTGATCATATCAAAGAAATAATACTTTTACCAAGTTTGTTCTTCATTTATGATATTCTTGAACATTTCAAGATATTCATATTGGTATTTCATTAAATACCATATCTGAAGTATTAGCATTTACTCCAATAAATATGTATATACATCAATATGTATTATACCTAATAGAATAGTCATCCTCCCACTACATCTAGTGAAGATTGACTTGTCATCATGCCCAATAAAAAAGACATTCATATCTCTTAATGGTTCATTAACCAAGAGAGTCTAGTTTATCCATCAACATGGAACCTAGAGATGAATTTCTCATTCATTTATTTAGATGATAATGCTAATTTATTGTTTGAGTCATCAATAACTTTTATGTATTATTATTTTATCTCATGCATACCAAGTACCACAAGATAAATAAGGCATTGCCATAAAAGATCATATCATTGAAATTGAAACATGAACTTTATTGATAGACATCCTTGTCATTACAAGATGTAGAAATAAAATGTTTCTATTTATTGGCAAAATGAAACAACGGTTCATAACTCTATTACATGCCCTTTGGGCTGAAATAAACTAAAAGGTACTACTATCTATGGCAGCAACACTTGCTCCAATGTTGATGAGTGTTCCTTTTAGGTCCTTTCATCAAGTTCGTCACTTCGTTTCAGATCCTGCACATCATATATGTCAGATCTATATGTTGGTATCATATACCAAAGATAAAGAAGCATTTTAAGTTTATTTCATAATACCTGAGGTGGAGACTTCCATCCCCTCCTTCTTCTTTAGTTCATCTATGTAGAGAGGGCAATTTCTCTTCCAATGTCCTAGCTCTTAGAAACAGCGACATTTGCCTCCCTTGTTCACCCCTCCCTTTGCTTTGAGAGTTAAAGATTACTTGGGTTGTTGGCTAGCATCAGAACCTTTCTTTGCTTTGTCCTTGCTCTTGCCCTTAGACTTTCCCTTCTTTCTGATGATCATCATCACAAATTTGGGTTTGTCTTTCTTCATTTGTGCCTCAGCTATCCTCTACATGCCCAACAACTATGTCAGTGACATGTCAAAGTTGTTCATGTTGTAGTTAATCACAAACTGATTGTAGGATTCTGGAAACGATTGTAGTATCACATCAGTATCCAACTCTTGGCTTAGAGGGAATCTTAGTTGAGTTAGGTTCTCCACATACCCAATCATCTTGAGTGTGTGAGGGCCTACTAGATCTCCTTCTGTCATGACGCACTTGAACAGTGCCTTGGAGACATCATATCTCTCTTGTTGTGCTTGGTCTTGATACATGTTCTTGAGATGTTGAACCATCTCAATGATGTTCATGTTCTCATGTTGTCTCTACAACCCATAGTTTATTGAGCACAACATCAAGCACTTCACATGAATGGCATCCTTAGTATGCTTCTTGTAAGCATCCCTTTCAGCCTTTGGTACGGTGGGAGCGGGTTCATCTGGCTCTGGTGTATCTAGGACATAGAGCTTTCACTCTTGAGTGAGAAAAATTCTCAACGTCCTAAACCAGATGTGGAAGTTTTTCCCCTTTAGCTTGTCCTTCTCAAGGACTAATCGCAATGAAAAGTGATTGTTGTTGGTAGCCATTTATTCTATGAAAAATGAAATTTGCATCTTTAATCCAAAACTCTTTTGATTTGATTTGATTTGAAAATTGACGATATTAATTAGGTCTTTAATTAATTATCGCTCCCACTATTTTGATCAAACTGATAGCCCTCACCATCAATTCAAGAGATTGCAACGTACAACCTTCTAGTGTGCCAAGATCCAAAACAATTGAGTTATTACTTGGCCAACGCCAGTATCCATAATCAATTATTAAGGTAGGTAGCATTACCAATTGCATGATATGCAATTCTTGGATAAATTTCATGCGCAACTCCTTGCCATGTTCATCTTTATGCCTCAAGGTGCTTGATATGATTAAGGTCACCTTGTTAAGTCCGACCCAAAAGCCAACATAATGAATATGCACCCTGCGAAGGCAGACCCACATATTCACCATCACACTTCCATGAGATAGGTGGTGCACCATGTGAAGGCATGCCTACACTTAGTCGACCAACACTACTACAGAAATAGCATTCAGTGTCGCTTTTCTGGGCGTCGGTTCTTTAGGAAAACTGACGCCTACAATATTAGACGTCGGTTATTTAGGGAAATCGACGTCTATATTCGAAGACCAGCCAGACACGGGTACCGCTTTGAATACAGTGTCGGTTGTTAATGACAAACCGACGCTTAAAGTCGCCCGCAAAATCCAATTTTCGAGCAAAAAAAATAGTGTCACTTTCAGCGTCGGTTATGTAGATAGAAACCGACGCCTATGTGCGATGAAAATTTGTGTGAAAAGTGTCACTTTCAGCGTCAGTTATCCTTTTATAACTGACGCTGAAAGTGGTTCCCGCCAAACAGTTTCGTGAAAATATCGTCCAATTGGACGTCGGTTGTTTCAAACGACCGACGCTAAAGAGGTTTCGGCGTCGGTTGTTTGAACCAACCGACGCTATTTGGGAACTTAATATCCCGCAATCGCCCGACTCTTCCCCTTTCTTCTGTTTCATTGCGAGCCGATTTCCCTTTTCTTCTCTGTTGTCGCCCGACCACGCTGTCGATTTCTCCTCCATGAAAGCTCCTTCTTCCTCCACGACAGCGCCGCCGCGCCGCCGTTGTGCCCCCTTCTCCGCCGCCACTACTGCTGCCTTCTTCCCCTTCTCCGCGCCCCCGTCTCCGTCGCGCCCCCTTCTCCGCCGCCACTGCTGCTCCTTGCCGCCGACGTCGCTGCTCCTTGGTCTGCCTTCCTGACGCCTAGAGCTCGCCGCCGCATCGCCTTCCTCCTTGCCGCCGCCCGCCGACGCCGCTGCTCCTTGCCGCCGACGTCGTTGTTCCTTAGTCTGTCTGCCCTACCGCCTGGAGCTCGCCGACCACCGCTGCACCTGCCTGCCCTGCCGCCTGGAGCTCGCCGGTCATCGCCACCATTGTTGGGAGGTCAGTTGTTGTTGCTCGCTCAGTAAGCGCCTTCCTCTTTATTAGACAACAAAACAGAGTTTATGTACAAGTAAGGTTTAAAAGAAAATTGCAAACCACCTATACATCCGATCTATAAAAGAAAAACTAGCTCAATCATATAGGGATACTAGATCCCTGATGTTGTTCCAGCATTTGTTATTGTCAGAAGATAAATTTCTGAAAGTTCTACAGTTTCTCTCTTTCCAGATGATGAAAAGAGTAGACAAACTGGAATCCCATCTTCTTAAGATAATCCAGCGTAGGTAGTTTAGCTAAGAAGATTTTCCATGCATTAATGATCAAAACTCTGGGATGGTCAAACCTCCAGATCAACCATGCCCAATCAGATTTAGTTCTAGGTCCTCTGAGGATGTTCCAAGCATCTTTAATTTTCAGAGAATGAAACCCTTGAATACTAATAGTATCATCATCATAAAGATTGATATCAGCCTCTTCAACGCACTTCTTAAACTCCTTGAAACATCTTCTATCCGGAATGATCCATTTTTTCTCACAGATGAACTTGCTAAGGAAGCCATTCCAACCACACCCAATCCTTAGCACATTTTTAGTATCAATATACTCATCCAAAAATTTATTTCCAGACATCCACGGATCTTTCCAAATTCTGAAACTAGACCCATCCCCAATATGCAGCTTAATCAAAGGCAAGATAGTGCTTCTAAGGTTGCACAAATGCCTTAAATGGATGACTCGAATGTTATAAAATCCCATCAAAGTAGGTATAAACAACTTATATATATTCAGATATTAATAATTCCATGAAGTGCACATTATCTTACTCAGGAAAAGTATGTGTATAGTGTAGGATTCGTTCCATATAATGGTTTGTTGCTTGCATATATTTGTCATATAATGGTTTGCACAACCTAGATTTTGATGCATGTTGAAATAAGATTTAAACTTGTCAATTGTAGCATCCTAATTTGATTTGATTAAACCCTAACATCAATTGCAATAAAACCCTAACATTAATCGTGATGAAACCCTAACATGTACATATCTATTATTGTGTTTGTTGGCCTAGAAACCCGTCCAAGATTGACTCATTAGGAGTAAATCTTGGATAGTCCCCGGTTTGGGACTGTTCTTGAACACCTAATCTCACTTAGGATGTAAGTGTATAATGTGTATTGGGTTTTCGAGAAAATTTCGGTAGCATTTCCCCGTTTGTTCTCTAAGTACATATGTACTTAGAGAACAGTGGGGAAATGTTGCCGAAATTTTCTTGAAAACCCAATACACATTATACACTTACTAGTGAGATTAGGTGTTCAAGGATGGGATAGGTGGTACACATTTATTATATATAAAAAATGACATCAAATGTGTTTGTTGGCCTAGAAACCCATCCAAGATTGACTCATTAGGAGTAAATCTTGGATAGTCCCCGGTTTGGGACTGTTCTTGAACACCTAATCTCACTTAGGATGTAAGTGTATAATGTGTATTGGGTTTTTGAGAAAATTTCGGTAGCATTTCCCCGTTTGTTCTCTAAGTACATATGTACTTAGAGAACAGCGGGGAAATGCTGCCAAAATTTTCTCGAAAACCCAATACACATTATACACTTACTAGTGAGATTAGGTGTTCAAGGATGGGATAGGTGGTACACATTTATTATATATAAGAATGACATCAAATGTGTTTGTTGGCCTAGAAACCCGTCCAAGATTGACTCATTAGGAGTAAATCTTGGATAGTCCCTAGTTTGGGACTGTTCTTGAACACCTAATCTCACTTAGGATGTAAGTGTATAATGTGTATTGGGTTTTCGAGAAAATTTCAGTAGCATTTCCTCGTTTGTTCTCTAAGTACATATGTACTTAGAGAACAGCGGGGAAATGCTGCCGAAATTTTCTCGAAAACCCAATACACATTATACACTTACTAGTGAGATTAGGTGTTCAAGGATGGGATAGGTGGTACACATTTATTATATATAAGAATGACATCACATTATACACTTAGGATGTAAGTGTATACCCTAATCTTTTCCTAATATATACTTTTTTTCTCTTTGATCATAGAATGGATAGATCATGGATGTCCATGTGTAATCGTTGCACCCCATAGTTTATATCTGGTCTTGATCAGTTTATTAGATTTGCCAAGGAACATAGGAAAAAACTTACAGATAGGTTCTACTATCCATGTAGGCATTGCGGTAACAACTTGAAAGTCAACACAGGTGAGGAAATCAAAAGTCATGTCATGTGCAACGGGATTGTACAAGGCTATACAGAATGGCACTGACATGGAGAGATTTCAAAATCGAAACCATTAGATGTCGATAGCAGTGCTTGGGTGGAAGAAGAAATTGCCTCCGATGACGTAAATGTGAACGAACCAGTTCCAGCAGACATCGTTGATGCGATGCTGGATAGTTGTAGGGTAGAGCACACCGATCCACCTCCTATCTTTAGAAACATTGTGCATGATGTTGAGATACTGTTATACACAGGTTGTGCTAAGTTTACAAAGCTTAGCGCTGTGTTGAGATTGTATAAGTTGAAAGCTAACAATAGATGGAGCGACAAAAGCTTCACTTCATTGTTGACTTTGTTGAATCCATGCCGCTTAAGAATGCAAGACTATGTTGTTGCAGAGGCGCAGGCTTACCCGTCCCTTCCTGGGGAAAGGTTTCACAGGGCTCCAATGCCACAGGGCTACGTTCGTGTGGGCCCATTATGTGTGTTACCCGATTGGAGGGAAGCTACATTGCCATATCCCCACTCGGATATTGATACACTTGCTGAGGCAGAAGGTGGGGTCATATTGTGGCCCAAAGCAGATGTCGTCTACACTACTGAAATTGTAAGATAAATTTACATTGATTTAGACTGTTAATGTGTATATATGAGGTCAACTGATATGAAATTATGTATAGAGGTTAAAAAGAAGACACCAGGAGCACCTAGGCCTCCACCTCCACTTCCCGCATTACCAAGTTGGGTTCCAACTGACCTAACATACCCGTTAGGTCCTGCTTGTAGGGGAATGGCATGTTGGCTACGGGCACATAATATACATTGCCCTATAATTGTTTCTTTAGATGCAGATTATGCAGGTCAATCATACGATAGCTCTTTATTTATACAAGATATTATTGAGATGTTTATGTATGCTTGGCTGAATACATCAATGATAGAGACATGGATAAGGTGAGATCTTGTTTATACATCCATATACCTTGTGTAAGATCTGGTGATCTAGTTTCTTATATATTAATGCATACGTAATACATGTTTTGCAGCTACTTAGTCGAAGATCAATGCAAACAATTTGCATTTGATCATGTGGGATTTTTGATTCCATCATTGATTAGTATGGTAGCTAAAGACCCTGATAGTGTTCAACAATACTGTATAGATGCTTTTACAATTTTTGGTCAGCAAAAGAAGACGATAATAATAGCTCCATTCAATGTCAAGTAAGTTTACTTTATTTATAATTTGGACTTAAGAAAATTCCATTTTTATTGTGCATTTTGAGTTATTAATTGTTAACTTTTTACCTCTAGCGGTAGACATTGGGAGTTACTAGTTATTGTCCCCGGGACGTTCACTGTTTATTATCTAGGTCCCGCGGGAAGTACATTAAACACTAAAATTGGACACGTAATGAGAATGCCATTATTCTGATGAGAAATATTTCATTTTTGTATCTGTTAACATATGTTATTACATTACTATTTACTTATGCAATTCACTGTGTTATATTAACATGTAGGGGTTTAGATGCATTCAAAAAGGCTGGAGGAACGGTCCCAAGGAAAAAGAACCAGCCAATAAATTGGCAGAATGTACAAGTAAGTTCCCGACTCCAATGTATATATTATTGATGTGAATTGTGCTTAGTTGTATTATTTTGTATGTTTCAATTTATAGTGCGCTACACAAGACAACGGCTGGGCATGCGCATACTATGTGATGCGATTTATGCAGATGATTATCCGACATGCCTCATTGGACATCGATACCATACATGAGGTATTATATATAGTCTCATTAGTTAGTATGAAAAATATCAATCTTATTTTTATATTATTACTTATATATACAGCATTCTCTTTGTAGATGTTTAAAACTGACCACACTATACGTAAATGGTTAAAAAATGTACATGCTCCATATACGATGGAAGCATTAAATGAAATAAGAGAAGAATGGGCAAAAGCCATACAAGCGTGGCAATTGTAAGATATAATTGGGATGTTGATAGCGATAATGAATGATACTTTGTAAATGAATATTTCTGTATGTTAATACATGTATTTGAATGTTTGAATATGTGTGAATGTGAGAATTGAATTGATGTTTGAATGTATCTACTTGTGTGAAATTTTTTTTGTTAATTTTGCAGGTTTGTGGCCTGTTTGTAGGCTGATATCAATGGATGTCGTAAACCTGCAGTTCAGAAAATTGAACTGCAGGTTCTCATCCTGCTGACCAGCCACAGCAGGCCTGCAATAATTTTGTAAACTATCTTGGGTGTACCACTCGGAGCCATTGTGGTGTTAAGTATGATAATTGGCATAAAGTTCCTCAGGGAAAAAAAGACTTGATATGGAAGGATTTATGTGTAAGTTATTATTATTTGAAATTCTATTTTGTAGATTACAAATTCTATTATTTGAAATTCTATTTTGGATACTAGTTAATAACATTTCTATTTTACAGAATCTATTTGCATTGGATGAGAAGTTGCATCGTAAAAGTGTGATGCAACGCGCTGGAAAGATGCTTAGTAATTATAGGACAAATCTGAACAGAGAATACATAAAAGAGGGTGATAAGAAGAAGAAGTCAGCCCTTGAACAATGGAACTTCTTGGATATAGAAGATTGGGACAATTTTGTTGCTTCAAGAAAATCTGAAGAATTTAAGGTATTAGGCGTCACTCCCAATTTAATTAATATACATTGTATTCACCTATTCAAGATTAACATTTAGTGCTACTAACCAAATCATTAATGTGCATACTAACTAGGCCCTCAGTGACGCACAAAAAGCAAGGCGTGCACTGAATGTGCATGACCACACTATGGGTCCAAAAGGCTATGCAAGCGTTCGCCAAAGACTACAGGCAGAGTCTGCGGCTACTCAGGAGTCTGCTCCTACTCAGGAGTCTGCCACACCCATGCCTCGCCATGATATCTGGATAGCTGGGAGGCAAAACAAGAAGGGTGAAATAAAGAAGCCCGTAACTGCTGAGGCGGCTGCGAAAATGGTAAAATACAACTCTTAGAGCAATCGTTTGAATAATGATTATTTGTGGTGTTAACTTACCAATTTCTGTTGATGGTGATTAGCGGGAGCTGCACGAGCAGAGGAAACAAGGCACGTTCATCCCTCAGGGAACAAGGGATGAATTGACAGTTGCTCTGGGTAACCCAGAGCATCCTAGACGTGTTACGGGTGCAGGCGCTGGTGTGGGGATCAAAGCATTCTTTGGGCCATCCCAGCGCAAACCCAGAGCGGGACTTTCTCAAGAAGAGGTAACCTATTCTTTTTTTAGAATGTTACTGCAAAAGGAAATTCAATAATAAGAAGCTAATGTTTCTTTTATCCATGTATAGGAGAATAAGAGAGTCGAGGATATAGTTGCTAAGAAGGTCAACGATGTAGTTGCTGAGAAGGTCAAGGAAGAATTGTTGCGGTGGCAGGCATCTCAGGCTTCCAATCAGCCTATGGCGACCCACTCTTCTCCTGATGCACAGACTGTGAGTAATCCTGGAGACCCATTGCCTAACACGTCTACTGTAAGTATTGTTTATGACATTGTAGATAGTCTTTTCAAGATGATATGTTTTCAAGATGATATGTATATATGTATAACATTCTTTACGTAAATTTGTAGGCATTAAAGCCATGCCGCTTAAGAATGCAAGACTATGTTGTTGCAGAGGTGCAGGCTTACCCGTCCCTTCCTGGGGAAAGGTTTCATGGGACTCCAATGCCACAGGGCTACGTTCGTGTGGGCCCATTACGTGTGTTACCCGATTGGAGGGAAGCTACATTGCCATATCCCCACCCAAATATTGAGACACTTGCTGAGGCAGAAGGCGGGGTCATATTATGGCCCAAAGCAGATGTCGTCTACACTACTGAAATTGTAAGATAAATTTACATTGATTTTGATTGTTAATGTGTATATATGAGGTCAATTGATATGAAATTATATATACAGGTTAAAAAGAAGACACCAGGAGCACCTAGGCCTCCACCTCCACTTCCCGCATTACCAAGTTGGGTTCCAACTGACCTAACATACCCGTTAGGTCCTGCTTGTAGGGGAATGGCATGTTGGCTACGGGCACATAATATACATTGCCCTATAATTGTTTCTTTAGATGCAGATTATGCAGGTCAATCATACGATAGCTCTTTATTTATACAAGATATTATTGAGTTGTTTATGTATGCTTGGCTGAATACATCAATGCTAGAGACATGGATAAGGTGAGATCTTGTTTATACATCCATATACCTTGTGTAAGATCCGGTGATCTAGTTTCTTATATATTAATGCATACGTAATACATGTTTTGCATCTACTTAGTCGAAGATCAATGCAAACAATTTGCATTTGATCATGTGGGATTTTTGATTCCATCATTGATTAGTATGGTAGCTAAAGACCCTGATAATGTTCAACAATACTGTATAGATGCTTTTACAATTTTTGGTCAGCAAAAGAAGACGATAATAATAGCTCCATTCAATGTCAAGTAAGTTTACTTTATTTATAATTTGGACTTAAGAAAATTCCATTTTTATTGTGCATTTTGAGTTATTAATTGTTAACTTTTTACCTCTAGCGGTAGACATTGGGAGTTACTAGTTATTGTCCCCGGGACGTTCACTGTTTATTATCTAGGTCCCGCGGGAAGTACATTAAACACTAAAATTGGACACGTAATGAGAATTGCATTATTCTGGTGAGAAATATTTCATTTTTGTATCTGTTAACATCTGTTATTACATTACTATTTACTTATGCAATTTACTGTGTTATATTAACATGTAGGGGTTTAGATGCATTCAAAAAGGCTGGAGGAACGGTCCCAAGGAAAAAGAACCAGCCAATAAATTGGCAGAATGTACAAGTAAGTTCCCGACTCCAATGTATATATTATTGATGTGAATTGTGCTTAGTTGTATTATTTTGTATGTTTCAATTTATAGTGCGCTACACAAGACAACGGCTGGGCATGCGCATACTATGTGATGCGATTTATGCAGATGATTATCCGACATGCCTCATTGGACATCGATACCATACATGAGGTATTATATATAGTCTCATTAGTTAGTATGAAATATATCAATCTTATTTTTATATTATTACTTATATATACATCATTCTCTTTGTAGATGTTTAAAACTGACCACACTATAGGTAAACGGTTAAAAATGTACATGATCCATATACGATGGAAGCATTAAATGAAATAAGAGAAGAATGGGCAAAAGCCATACAAGCAGTGGCAATTGTAAGATATAATTGGGATGTTGATAGCGATAATGAATGATACTTTGTAAATGAATATTTATGAATGTTAATACATGTATTTGAATGTTTTTATATGTGTGAATGTGAGAATTATATTGATGTCTGAATGTATCTACTTGTGTGAAATTTTTTTTGTTAATTTTGCAGGTTTGTGGCCTGTTTGTAGGCTGATATCAATGGATGTCGTAAACCTGCAGTTCAGAAAACTAAACTGCAGGTTCTCATCCTGCTGACCAGCCACAGCAGGCCTGCAAACTGATATGGAAAAAAAAAGATATAGGCGTCGGTTATTTACAGAAAACCGTCAGCAAAGACATACAGCGTCGGTTTTTTTGAAAAACCGACGCCTCATGTGGCCACGGCCGTGCTGGAAATGCCATATAGCGTCGGTTGTTTAGTTGATCACCGACGCCAAAAGGGTTCTTGCCACAGAAAACGGTGTCATCTAGGACACTTTCTGCATCAGTTACCAATTAAACACCGACGCTATATGTATTATAGGTGTCGGTATTTTAGTAGATAACCGACGCAGAATGTGTCCTAGATGACGTCGTTTTCTGTGGCGCGAACCCTTTTGGCGTCGGTTTTCTATAAACAACTGACGCAAGCATGTTAAATAGGCATCGGTTAAAAGACTGACGCCGAAGTGTTCGACCTTTAGCGGCGCCCACATAGGCGTCGCTCAGAAACCGACGCCAAAGGGGGTTAAACAACCGACGCTAAAAGGCATTTCTGTAGTAGTGCAAGTTTTTCATGTGTGCTGCTTTTGGAAGGCATCTTCAACTTAATATTTTGTTGAGGGGTTTTAATATGCTTATATATGCATATATGTATCCAATCACCACATATATAGTATGTATCATATACATGCTATATCCCACAAATGAAAACATGCAATAATAATAAAGTGATGATTATGGGCATCCTATTGTAGTTTATTAAGCCACAAGCAATTACGGTCTTCTAGGTCTACATCATATGCAGCAACCTGTTGTTGATGAAGATTTATTCTTAGGCTGTTCTGTGTTGATTATCTCATCCTATGACTAATCGGATCGCCTCCTAGCCATTCGGTTGGTTGTCACCAACCGATCGTCTAGCTCCACCAGACAGCTGGTTCACCGGTCGTCTGGGCTTTTCATCGATCCACCAACTACTCCTCAGTCAGTCGTCTTGGTCCATCAAGAGGTCATCTTTAGTCTTCATCATAACAAGAAATAAATCTATCCTGCTTTTACATATATCTTTGGGAAACCTCGAGTTACATTCGAGGGGAGCAAGGTAGAAGAGAATCTCAAGTTATCTGAAGTTACATTTTGAATAGAAGAAGAGGGCTCGGTGTGCAGACTGAGATGCAAACAACCATAACCAACCACACACATGCACATAGGATTTATAGGCCATAAACATGCTACACATCCACCATCAAAACTGTTTTAGGGTGGCACGTACCGATTGTATATATACCATATCATATATGTATATATTAGTTTAAGATCATGTGGTATTAATCGGATATTCACATTAGTCATTTAAATATTCACATTGTATGCAATAAATCAAAGATGGTAAAACCAAAATATGATCATATCGATTATCCCAAAAACATAGAGTATTGATGGGGCTCTGATACCACTGTTGGGCTTTACGTGAACAGAGTAGGTAGCAGAAATAAAAAATATTACTGGACCATAAACCCATAACTAGTAGATCACATCAACATCTACATAATGGGAAGGATGATTTTAGCAAGATATACCTAGTTTGAGGCTTGCTCAGCAACTATACCTCACATCAAGTACAATCTTCAACCACCTATCTTCGACGACATCTGTGCAGCTCCTGGTATTGACCCAGACTATAGTTGATTGTCATACTCCTGAGCGGAAGAAGTCTTCCACCTCTATAGATAGTCTTCAAGGACTACCGGGAACTCTAGTCATCCTGAAGTTCAAACTAGAAGGAGTTGTCCCCTTCTATCAGTGTATTAATCACCAACACACTCTCCCACAACCAATTGTTGTTCTGTAGTTGTCTTTCCCTTGTTGTTCCGCCCTGGATGGGTAGAACTTGCTTGGGCTCTCTCGGTTACCACAACCAGAGAGGACAACTTTGCGGAGCAACTGATGTTCTGAGTTGTGTCTCTGGAGAATCCCCCAATACCCCTCTATTTATAGTAGAGGGAAGGGTCGGGGTTCTCAGTCTGTGCGGGAGTAGAAGGGTCTGGAATTTCCATGAACAATTTGCACTACGGTAGGCGAACCAGTCGATTCATAATTGAAATGGTCGTTTGGCAAGGTGAACTGATCGGTTCACAAGACTTGCTTGCAATTGACTTTCCTTATTTGTTTCTAATTAACACAAATATTAGTTCTTGTCCCAATCGAATTGAACAAGTGAAATGAAAAACTTTTTTCTCACAAACCGGGACAACTCAACATTGGTCGTTTGGTCCAGTTAAACCGATCGTTTCACCATAGTGAACCGGTCATCTCACTGACCATGAGCCGATCAGTTCACTCAGTGAACCGGTCAGTTGGTGGTCCAGATTGTGCAGAACACAATAAATTTAGTTCTCAATCAATATGACACTCTAGTCAGTTGGTTCAACACTTGAACTTGATGATTCTGAGTCAAGTCCATTGATTGAATATTTGATTGAGTACCTAAACACTTTAGTAATCAATCCAAACATCATTCATGGATAAACTCCTCTTCCATGTTAATCCTTTGTGTGTGACACTATAGGTCTCATTTCATGTTGGCAGTGAATGTCCATAACTAGCTTATGACATCACAAGCAAAGAGTGGTACCTAGTTGCACATCAGTGCTACCCAAGTGAAAAGGAAAGTTGGAGAACAACTTTGAATCCTATAGTCTGTGATTGGTGTTCCAGTTTTGTATAATTCCTTTGTCTCTGATATCCTAAATGAACTCAAGGCATGGAGTTGTCATCCTTTCAATGTTCATTCATGTTTCTTGAACTAGAGCAGACTGTCTGAGATATGTGTGGCATCAATTTCTTATATTGATTCACATGTGCATGCACATGCCTTTCTCAGTCTCTCTTATCTAGTGGCATGGACATCATACTCCCTTAGGAGGGACAAATCCAATATCTATCACTCATAGTTTATCTCATGCATCAAAGCCGCCCAATCTTCACCTTTATAACAACCCATGTTTTAGAATTGTGTTTGATGATGTCAAAGTGTACCCAATCACATTCGACGAGTGCAGTGATTTCAAGTCTAAGAATCACAATCACCACCATCACTATGAGAGATGTTTCTGACTACCATGTCATGGTTCCATGTGTCACTCTCATGGCGGGTCTATCAGATACATTGTTCTCTAACATATATCTATGTGCTTGGTTTGATATCATATATCATGACTAATGAGACAATGCCATTAGCCAACACACACCCTAGGATTGATGTGTCATTGTTGTCTATAAACCTTCCACAATGACATCCCACTAGGGACATAACAAGAATATCCATACTCTTAGCATCTGTATGATCTCATTGCTTAGGTCCTCAACCTAAAGACATACGTCATTGAGTATTGTCATTCTTTAGACATCCATTCTGCTCCATCATTTATCTCATAATCGATTGAGCTAGAATAAATTGGAAGCTTGCCTTTGATATTTATCAAATCAATCGAGACATATGTCAATCCAATCATCATATGATTGGCTCTCTGGGCATACATACCAACATATATTGTTGAGTATATGCATTCATAGGATTGGTTGTGGGACATACCTTGACATGAGTGTGATTGCAGGCCATAGCTCAGTGATATATTGCTTATGAGATTTCACATGATGGGTTGTGGATCATAACCTGGTAGGAGTGTGGTTGTGGGCCATAGCTCAGTTTCACTAGCACCATGACATGTACCATGGTGGGCTAGGACTCTCACTATTGACTATATGTCATAGTTTACATTCGATTGCTATGCCTCTATTGTGTACTCATTTACTGACCATGAGGTTTGATGAGTTCGTGGATTACGGCTCTTCCATAGACCTTGTATGACACAGATTTTGATTTAGTAGTGATCAGTTGGATTTGGGTGGTATGACTCAAATCCTCAAGGCATAATATAACATGTAATCAACCGTGTAATATGTTACTTTGGTTCAAATACGAAAATATTGGATGAGTCCTTGCTTGCTTTTTTACATTATAATTGGAAGTGAATATACATGTTTTTCATATTCCTTTTATGATTATAAGATGTTTCATAATCTAATTGACCAAAAAAAAGATGTTTCATAATCTAATTGCAATTGATTATTTTGTTAGTGATGATTACCTACTTATCATAGTTGTAGCTTTATTTTTGTTCCTTAATCATCTTGTATGTGCTAATAATAGTGTTGGTGGAGTGTTATATCTCTCGTTGAGATTTGAAATCTCACCCCGTGGGTTCCCCACATCATTTTAGGTGGATGTTTATGAGGAGGTAGAGATCATGCAGCAGAGGCTGAGCAGCAGCAAGAAGTCTAGTAGCTGATAAGGTTGGAAGTACTGCTTATGGTCCTTTTTGTTGTTAGAGTCCTAGAGTCATCCATGTACACTCATGTCTTTGGGATGGTGTTGGGACGTGTTCTGTAGATGAGCTTTCGATACATGGATTCGGCTTGTGTGTTACTCTTGATGTAAAGTTACAGTGGATATGTATATATATGTTCTGGACAGGTTTTCTTGTAATAGGTTGATGACATACATGGTAAACACTTAGTGACATGTATGGACTCATATGTAAAGATTTTTGCTGTTTGGGTGCTTAATGAAAATGGTTTTAGTTACCAGTGTTTTCTAATAATATTTTTGTTTATGTTTTGTTTCTGCAGTTAGTTTTGAGTTATCTTGTGGTTTGTGGCGTGGGGTGTCACAGTGTGGATCTCTAACAACCTGAGGACTCCTTGAACACCACATGGGATCCCCACCAATAATATTTGTAGTGCGTAAACCCATCATACCTCGACACCCTCTACAACTATGATAACCAAAGGTCTAAAGCACAACCTTTAGACTTTTATTAAATCTTCCAAACCCGACCTTCATGAATACATGCAATGTGGAAGCATATACTTCACTTATCCAACTCATTCTGACCTACAAAACTAGCATTCATGTCAACATTACCTTTCCTCCACCCTACTTCGACCCGACTGCACACACTACCAATAGCTACCCATGATTGAAATCTACAAGGATACCAAATTGGATCCATCCATGTACAACCAGTGGCAGATATCGTAGAATTGTCTATCGACACACTTCTATAATAATATTAAACCTTAAGTACTAGATCTAGAAACATTAGAAATTGATGACTTCCTTAGGCCATACAGTCAACCGTCATCCAACCTCACCGAGGCATCAAATTGTAACATCCTTGACCTGGGATATGAACTAACCCTAGGTTTTTTGCTTAATACATGTGATTATATGCTTGTAATTATCTTTTGATATGTAATTAAAGCTTCTGAGGAACTTATATTTCCATTTCTGTCCTTTTTGAACAATGTTGTAGTATTGTTTTATTAAATATGGACTTATGTGCAAATTACCCAATTAGAGGGGTTAACTTGCAAATTGTACATGTTAAGATGTTCCTATGGTGTTGAGACATCATAAGGATGAATATGATTTGGTAGTATGGGTTCTCCAAGCTTGGGTACCAAGTTATAGCTTGTAGAGCAATCCTTATGCTTTAAAACCTAGTTTTGGTGTAAAGTGCAATTTACCCAAAACATAGGGTGCAACATGTAAAATACACCCTCTATAGTATCTTTCATGACTCTTGACATCAAGTAGAGGTATGATGATGAGGAGGGCGCCTCATCATAATGATCATATAAGAAAGATAACCATTATAACTAAATAATCAAGATGTATGCAAAATGACCCCTTTTATGTATACAATTTAGTAAGATGTTTGGCTTCTTTTCCTCTAAACCTTGGTTGAGAGAGAATTTTTGCACATGATAAGAAGGGAGAGATGTGTCAAAGAAGTGGAGAAGGGCTTGGTGGATATAAATGTAAAATAAAGGAAATAATTGTCCTTATCTTGAAAATATACCCAAAGTATATAAGCACATCTCTTTTACAAAGCACGGGATCGTTTCCCTTCATTCCTCTTCTTATCTTCTTGCTTTGGCCGACTTAGGAGAAGCTTAAGAGCATAGGATAATTACCAAGCTGGTTTAGGTAAGCTTTGACCATCATCTAGCTCGAATTCATGGAGGAAATCTTGCTACAAGGTTGGTTTGATAGTCTTTCTTACATAGCTCTTCTTTCTAGCCATCTCCTCCATTAAAATCTTGAGGAACGAACCTTGGACGACCTGTGGAGCTCAAGCCACCATTAAAGCTACGAATCTTGGATCTCTGTATCAGTCCTAGAGGCGGGTTTTATAACTCTAAACCTTAAAGTTTTGTTATGCATCTTCCTTTCTTGAAAATGTTGCTTCTTCTCCTTTCTTTCACACTTCTATGTGTTCTTGCTACCAAAACCGTGAAGAACAGTCCATGTTCTAAAGGTCAAAGAAGGTGGCGTTATTTCCAAAGTTCATCCTGATCCTACTTTATCAAACAGTCCTCCACCTCTTGCCCAAACAGTTTGCAAAACTGTTTGGAAGCAAACGGTTTCAAAACTGTTTGAAGGGCAAACGGTTTCAACCAAGAATGTTTGGAGTAAACGGTCTCAAGACCGTTTGGAAGAGTTGACCAAGCATTGAACATTTGTAGATCTGTTGTAGACATTATGGACTAATCACCCACCAAAAATCATCATCTAATTTCAAGTAAATCACCAATGGAAGGCACATTAGTCACCTAAACCTTAATCGGGTTTATTGCTGATTTCAATGGTGCAATCATGTTGAAGTTTGGGTTGATTGGCCCAAACGGTTTCAAAACCATTTGGTGATCATATAAGACCATTTCGAGGTCTAGGGTCAAGTGGGGTTGATCAATTGAGGGTCCAATCACATCAAGTTGTTGAATAATCAAGTGCTGATTTTGTGACCTAAATTAGGGTTCAACCTTTGAGAGAATGACTTGGTTGTTGATGACATCATGAGAAAACGGTCTCAAGACCATTTGGAGGATGTCCAAATGGTTTCAAAACCGTTTGGGGGTCACCCAAGACCGTTTGGAGGTCTAGGGTTGACTATGGGTAAGTGGTTGGAAATTGAAAGGCAATAAGTTGAACTATAATCGATTAGTGACCTAATGATCAAATCTATGGTCCAAACCTTAATAGGTTGAGTTGGTTTTTGATGTGGACTTGAGCAAAAGGTCTCAAGACCATTTGGAGGGTGTTCAAACGATCCCAAGACCGTTTGGGGTCAGGTCATGACCCAATTGAATGATGGTTCAATGGTCTCAAGGTTAATTAGACTCATGTTGATACATGTTGAAGGGTGATCGTTTTCAAACCCTAATTGGTGACCAATTGAGGTTCAATTGAGGATCAAATCAGTAAGTATTGACCTAATTGACTCAATTGATGAGTGGCTAACCTTTGCATGATCGTTTGGGGGGTTCAACATTGAAAACCCTATTTCAATTGGAAGAGTTGATACACTTTTTGGTCCATGCGGTTTTGAGGGTGTTTCGTCCAAACGGTCTCAAGACCATTTGAGTCCAAACGGTCTCAAGACAATTTGGGACCAAACGGTCTCAAGACCGTTTGGGACCAAATGATCCCAAGACCGTTTGGTGGTCATGCGGTTTCAAAACCGTTTGGAGGTTGAAAGTGCAAAACCGTTCGGGGTCTTTTTAGGTCAATAATGTTTGATGTTGTAGTGGTCAAGATGGTCGAGTAGTTGATTAACCTAAACCCTAAAGATACTTAAAGTCATTAAGGGGTTAAGTAATGAGTGCACTAATAGATGTTATGGTCAAAGGTGAACATTACAAAGGTACCCTTAGTGGGTTAGTATGACTAGTACCTCTTAATCAAGCAAACCCTGATGACCATAGTAGTGATGACTTGACTTGTGTTATCAAGGTTGTTTTGACTTAACACTAATCATGAGAGATGTAAACATCATCTAATGGCAAGAGGAGAGAGAAGACTCCTAACATGAATGAGAATTCGGTAAAATACCTCCAATTTGTATGGATGCACATAATTAGGGTATGATCCTTCATAGTGAGATCATGGAAACCCTAATTATGGTGATTAATGAATCTTAACTTAATTAAAGGCAATAAAGGAAGTAATGTTCATACATGATCATGGTATGATCTTAATTCATTAAATGTGAATAGTAAACCCTAATTCTAGGGTTATATCATGTAATGTGAATAGTAAACCCTAATCTAGGGTGATATGATGGAATGATCAATGAACCCTAATTTTGGGTTATAATTTTAAACATGAAACACTATACATGACTATGGAAGTAAGTAATCATTATACTTTTATAAGAATAAGGGGTTGAATAATCCTATTTGAATTAAAAGGGAAACCTAACCCTAGAAACTAGTCGTGGTAATATGACATGGTCGTGGTGATTCCTTTGTTGCACGACCGTGTAATGAAGCACGACCGTGGTGACTTACTCTTGCATGACCGTGCAAGATATCACGGCCGTGGTATCCTATACTTAATATGAAAAGGACTTGTATTGTACTGATATAGTTACAATGTGTATGTTATCAGTAAATGTTAATCATGCAGGTTTTCGCAAAGAGGAGATCATATCCAGGTAAAATTTATGATGTCATATGCATTGAAAACACTTTATATGCTTTAAGAGTAATGATATGTTATGTTACCTGGTGAGTGGTAACATATGAGCTTGATAGGTTGAATGAACCATGAGCAACATATGTATTTGTTATAATCAAAGATCATACTGATAAAATGACTGGATGATAAAGTGTTACTTGGTAATAAGTGTTATGATGATTCAAGGGTTTGAACACCCATATTCCTGAATCATAATGATTTACAATGATGAAATGGTTGGGGATTGACATCCAAATGTTAAAAATATGTGATGTGAACTTGATACAAATAGTACTCTTTCTTTATAGCAGTTGTCTTATTGGTTTATGTTTGAAAACATGCCTGATGCTAAAGAATACAATAATGTACTTAACTAATCAAGTATAATGATATCATGTAGAGCCCTGATCATAGATCCATCAGTGTCAGAAATTAAATGATGGTGAAACAGGTTTTCCTAAGGGAACTCCTGGAGCACATACTTTTGAGTATGTGGGGGTTATGGACGTGAATATCCTTACGTCCTAATGTAGGATTTGATGTAAGATGTACTTTTAATCCATCAACCCTTCATTATATGTTTATGTTGGGATGATGTATCACTAATCTCTCGAAGATGATGTTAATGCCGCATCAGTGTGAGATAAACAAGAAATCCCTCGATGGCGAAGAGAGTACAGAATGCCAATGTAACTCTAATAGCGAAGTTGCCAGAATACCCTGGGAAGCTATTATAGCAGAGACACGAGATGTCTTGCATGTTGATCCTCACACTGACTGAGGAAGATGGGGTCATAGGAATCCAGCTCTTCTGATGACCTATGTATGGTATCGATTGCGATTTAGTAATGGTCGGTTGGAGTATGAGAGGTGTAACTCATCTCCTTAGGGCATAATAATGTTTGAAAAACTTAATCATACGTGTAGCATAACTGCTTAGGTTGAACTACGAGAAACAATGATTGATGTTACATTGTTTATGATGTCCTAGTTAAATAACTAGTATACATCTTCTTCATATTCCTTATTGTTATATGTCTTGTCATTCAATTAAGTTATAATTGAAATGATTACTTATAAGAATGTTGCTTCACTTAGTTTACACAATGTTAAACCTGTTGTTGAATATTTATAATTCTACTACTTTATGTTATTCCATTATTGTGATAACAAAGCTTCTGGAAGAGAGTTATAACTCTCGCTGGGACAATTATTCAATTGTCTCACCCCCGTGGGATTCGACTTTTTAGGTAGACGCCGAGGATGAAGAAACCCATCAGTGGGTGAGCAGTAGCAGCAGCAGCAATCTCAGGGACAGCAGTGATCCTCAGGTGGAGACACTGACTGTCAAGTCTTGTAGATAGTATTTCATATGTATCGTCTCTGTACTCTCAGGTCCTAGGAGTTAGTAAATCTGAGATTTTGGCATGATGCCTCGAGATTTTGTATCTTACCTTGTACAGTTAACAAGGTGGTTGATGTTGTAATTCTTGAGATATGTTTTGTTACAGAGATGCAATGATGAAACATGTTGTAAACAACTTATTATATTTCTTTATGAAGAAGTTTTATCGTTTAAATATTTCCTTGCAAAAAGTTTTAATTTTTAGTGATTTTTAATAATTCTGCTGCTAGTTAATCGCTTCCGCATTCGTTGATCTTGTTTTTCGAAGATAGTTGCCACAATTTAGTGGTATCAGAGCTCTAGGTTCGCTGAGTCTACAGAGACATAGGACTTAGGATGTTGAGTCTGTTCTAGTGTCTTCCAATATATCTGATAGTTCCTTCTTCTCCTCAGGAGAAGAAGATAAGACTAAGGATTTACAAACCACACGAAGAACACGAGGAATATGTTGCGGAAAGTAGTGTTGCTACACCCAGAGAAGGTGCAAGAAACCCAGAGATAGAGCAACCTGTGCCTGAACCACCCCAGTTCAATCCAATTGACATGGGGAACCCAGCCGTCCAGACCATGTTTGGATAGTTTATGACTACCATGAAACACATAACAGATAGGATACCTATGCCTGCACCTAGGACACCTACCCATCCTGAAGGACAAGGAATCGACAAGACATTTGAATGACTTCGTCGAGTTGGAGAAACCGAGTATTTTGGGACAGCTGATCCTGCAGATGCTGACTTGTGGTTAACTGAACTAGAGAAGGCCTTTAGAATCTTGAACGTCCCAGAAGCTGAGAAGGTTAAACATGATGTATATCTTCTCAAGGGGAGTGCTGGTCATTGGTGGACCATGGAAGAACATAAGAGGCCTGGTGTGGAGGTTGCATGGGAAGTTTTCTGAGGGGAATTTATTAACAGATACTTCCCTAAGACGTTTCTGGATGATAAAATCTCCCAGTTTGAGAGGTTAAGGCAAGGTCTAATGAACATTAGCAAGTACGAGGCTAATTTCATGGAGCTGATGCGGTTCTGTCCGCACATGGAAGCTACAGATGAAGAACGGATTAGGTGTTTTGAGAAAGGGTTAAACGTTGAGTTGACTACTCCCGTGTCTGCCCTAGAAAATAGAGAAAGGTTTTCTATCTTCGTAGAATCTGTCAGAAGGATAGAGAGGTATGTAGTAGAGAAGAGACAGACCCAAAACAAGAGGAGGTATCCTCAGTTCCAAGGATCTTCATCTAAAGGTTTCAAGAAACCTAGGTTTTCTGCACCTACACCACCACCTAGACCCAGTACTCAGACACAGTGGACATCAAATAGAGGTAGAGGATGAAGCCTACCACTAGAAGGAGCTCGCAGTTCAGCATCTATGTCAGTTACAAGACCACCCAGACCACAACAACTGAACAAAAGTTGTTATATATGTGGGAAGATGGGACATTTGATGAAAGACTGTAGAGCCAGAGAAGCGAGTGTGACTCAACCTCAGAGGCAGAGTCAGCAAGGATCACAAAGGAGACAGTTTCTAGGAGGAGCTAGAGGATGTGGACAAGCGTCCCAAGCTGGATCATCGGCATCTAGTCATCAAGCACCAAATCAACCACAGGTGACGACAAGATTCTATGCGATGAATCCACCTGATGCAGTGAACAACCCTCGAGTTGTAGCAGGTCAAATGGAGTTGTTATATTCTGATATGTTTACATCTTGCGTTGTATATATTTTAATTGATCTAGGTGCTACGCACTCCTTTATCACTCGAAGAGTGATCTTTGACTGCAACTTGACTATAAGTCATAGAGTAGATAGTTTGTTGTTAGAAACTCCGTTAAGGGGATCTGTTGTGCTGCAGGAGGTATGTTCTCCCTGCATCCTCTTCTTTTCTGAACATCACATTCAAGTGGAGATTATACCACTTGAGATGCATGGATTTGATATAATCCTTGGGATGGATACCTTAGAAAGGTATAAGGTTGTCTTGGATTGTGAATCCAAGCAAGTTGAGTTTGTTGATAATAGTGACACATGGATCTTTCAAGGAGAAAGAAAGATCCTACCCACCTGTCTTGTGTCGGCTATGGTTGCTGAGAAACTGATGAGGCAAGGATGTTATGCATTCTTGGCCCATGTGGTAGATACTACCATGGATAGTCTTAACCCTGCCAAAGTTCTGATAGTCATGGAATTTGTAGATGTATTCCCTGAAGAACTTCCAGGTGTGCCACCACCTCAGTAAATTGATTTTGAGATCAATTTAATCCCAGACACACAACCTATAGCACAGACATCATATAGGATGGTGCCTGTTGAGATGGCAGAACTCAAGAAATAGGTGTAAGAGTTGCTTGAGAAGGGTTTCATCCAACCGAGTACTTCACCTTGGGGTGCTTCGGTCCTCTTTGTTAAAAAGAAAGAAAGATGGGTCAATGCGGTTGTGCATTGATTATAGACAGTTAAATAAAGTGACAATAAAGAATAAGTATCCTCTACCGAGGATTGATGATCTCTTTGACCAGTTGTGTGGTGCAACCGTCTTCTCAAAGATAGATTTGAGGTCGGGATATCACCAGCTACGTATTAAGGATAGTGACATACCCAAGTCTGCCTTTAGGACAAGGTATGGTCACTATGAGTTCGCAGTTATGTCGTTTGGACTAACTAATGCACCAGCTGCATTTATGGAACTCATGAATAGAATCTTCTGACCTTTTCTCGATCAGTGTGTTGTTGTCTTCATAGATGACATTCTGATCTACAGTAGAGATGCTTAGCAGCACGAACAACATCTTCGTCAGACTCTAACTTTACTAAGAGAACACAAACTATATGCTAAGTTTAGCAAGTGTGAGTTCGGGTTGCCAGAAGTATCCTTCCTTGGACACGTAATATCTGCTTCGGGTATTCATGTTAACCCTACAAAGGTAGAATTTGTCCTGCTATGGGAACAGCTGAAGACACCGGCGGAGATCCATAGTTTCCTAGGGTTGGCAGGTTACTACCGGAGGTTCATTAAGAACTTCAGTTCCATAGCCTTACCCTTGACCAAGTTGACTAGGAAGGATGTTCCTTTTGTCTAGAGTGACAAGTGTCAACAGTCTTTTCAGTTGTTGAAAGAGAGGTTGACAAGTGCACCAGTGCTTGTGTTACCTGAGCAAGGGAAAGGATACATAGTTTTCTGTCATGCCTCCAAGAATGGACTTGGATGTGTATTGATGCAGGATAAACAAGTGATTTCTTTTGCTTCCAGACAGCTTAGGAAACACGAGGAAAATTATCTGACACACGATCTGGAGCTAGCTACTGTGGTTCATGCCTTGAAGATCTGGAGACACTATCTCTATGGAGAGACATTCCCGATTTTCACAGACCATAAGAACCTTAAGTACATCTTTTCTCAGCATGAGCTTAACATGAGGCAACGCCGCTGGATGGAGTTAATCAAGGACTACGATTGTACAATTGATTACCATCCAAGGAAGGCCAATGTGGTTGCTGATGCTTTGAGTAGGAAATCAGCAACACCAGCCTTAGATAGAGCACAACTGAATTCCTTAGTATGCTCTAGGAGAGATATGCTTATCTCCTTAAGACAAGACAATGTACATTTGAAAGTATCTTTGTTAGCTGGGTTGTTAGCTGAGATGCATATAAAACCTACTCTGAGAGAGCAGATCAAGGAGGCATAGAAAGTTGATGCTACAGTTCAACAGATCAGATTGGAGTATGGTGATGAGAAATGGGATGGTTTCCATGACTCTGATGACCAAGTAGCATGTTATCATGGGAGGATGATAGTGTCAGATGTGGATGACTTGAGGAAGTTAGTCTTGGAAGAAGCTCATTCTTTGATGTATGCTATGCATCCAGGAAGAACCAAGATGTATCGAAATTTAAAATATATGTATTGGTGGCCTGGAATGAAGAAGGACGTTGCTGAGTTTTTTATGCGGTGTCCTATGTGTCAGCAAGTTAAAGCTGAACACCAAAAGCCTGTAGGGACAATGCAACCTTTTCCCATACCACAGTGGAAGTGGGATCATGTAACCATGGACTTTGTTGTTGGCCTACCTAGGACAAGCAAAGGGCATGATTCCATTTGGGTAATAGTTGATAGGCTGACAAAGACAGCACATTTCTTGCCTGTCAAAACAACCTATTCTGCTGAGAAGTTAGCACAGTTATATGTTGAAGAGATAGTACGGTTACACAGAGTTCCAGTTACCATAGTTTCTGACAGAGGTCCCCAGTTTATGAGTCATTTTTGGGAGCGACTTCACAAAGCTTTAGGCACACAGTTAAGGTTTAGTACAACCTTTCATCCTCAGACTGATGGACAGTCAGAAAGGACTATACAGACCTTAGAAGACTTGCTTAGAGCATGTGTTCTTCAGTTTACGGGGAGTTGGGATCTACAGCTAAGCTTGATAGAGTTTGCCTACAACAATAGCTACCAACATAGCATTAACATGGCACCTTATGAAGCTTTGTATGGTAGACTTTGTAGATCACCCCTATGTTGGTATGAAACTGGTGAATATCAACTGTTAGGTCCTGATCTTGTGCAGCAAACCACAGAAAAGATTAAAGTAATACAACAACAGATAAAGACTGTACAGGATAGGCAGAAATCATATGCTGATAAACGTCATAGACCGTTAGAATTCCAGGTTGGAGATAGAGTGTATCTCAAAGTCTCACCTTGGAAAGGAGTTCTGAGGTTTAGAAGAAAAGGGAAGTTAGCTCCTAGGTTTATGGGGCCTTATCCAATCATTGATCGGAATGGGAGGGTAGCCTATAAGCTAGAGTTACCACCAGAGTTACATATGTTACACCCTGTGTTTCACATTTCCATGCTGAGGAAATGTCACCCTGATACAGAATCAGTTCTCTGCAACCTATGGAGGTAGAATTGAATGATGATATATCTTATGAGGAAGGACTAGTGTCAATCCTTGATAACAGAATTAAAAAGTTGATAAAGAAAGACATAAGTCTTGTGAAAGTCCTCTGGAATCATCGTGGTGTTGAAGAAGCCACATGGGAACTAAAGGAAGAGATGAGAAGGAAATACCCAGCTCTTTTCTCTTAATATGTGTTGTTGATATGTTTTGTTGACTTCGGGGACGAAATCCTTGTAAGGGGTGGATAATTTGTAACATCCCTGACCTGGGATATGAACTAACCCTAGGTGTTTTGCTTAATACATGTGATTAGATGCTTGTAATTATCTTTTGATATATAATTAAAGCTTCTGAGGAACTTATATTTCCATTTCTGTCATTTTTTAACAATGTTGTAGTATTGTTTTGTTAAATATGGACTTATGTGCAAATTACCCAATTAGAGGGGTTAAATTGCACATTTTACATGTTAAGATGTTCCTCTGGTGTTGAGACATCATAAGGATGAATATGATGTGGTAGTATGGGTTCTCCAAGCTTGGGCACCAAGTTATAGCTTGTAGAGCAATCCTTATGCTTTAAAACCTAGTTTTGGTGTAAAGTGCAATTTACCCAAAACATAGGGTGCAAAATGTAAAATACACCCTCTAGAGTATCTTTCATGACTCTTGACATCAATTATAGGTATTATGAGGACGAGGGAGCCTCATCATAATGATCATATAAGAAAGATAACCATTATATTTAAATAATCAAGATGTATGCAAAATGACCCCTTTTATGTATACAATTTAGTAAGATGTTTGGCTTCTTTTCCTCTAAACCTTGGTTGAGAGAGAAGTTTTGCACATGATAATAAGGTAGAGACGTGGCCAAGAAGTGGAGAAGGGCTTGGTGGATATATATGTAAAATAAAGGAAACAAACGTCCTTATCTTGAAAATATACCCAAAGTATATAAGCACATCTCTTTTACAAAGCAAGGGATTGTTTCCCTTCATTCCTCTTATTATATTCTTCCTTTGGCCGACTTAGGAGAATCTCAGGAGCAGAGGAGAATGACCAAGCTGGTTTAGGTAAGCTTTGACCATCATCTAGCTTGAATTCATGGAGGAAATCTTGCTACAAGGTTGGTTTGATAGTCTTTCTTACATAGCTCTTCTTTCTAGCCATCTCCTCCATCCAAATCTTGAGGAACGGACCTTGGATGACCTGTGGAGCTCAAGCCACCATTAAAGCTACGAAGCTTGGAGCTCTAGATCAGTCCTAGAGGCGGGTTTTATAACTCTAAACCTTAAAGTTTTGTTATGCATCTTCCTTTCTTGAAAATGTTGCTTCTTCTCCTTTCTTTCACACTTCTATGTGTTCTTGCTACCTAAACCGTGAAGAACAGTCCATGTTCTAAAGGTAGAAGAAGGTGGCGTTATTTACAAAGTTCATCCTGATCCTACTTTATCAAATGGTCCTCCACCTCTTGCCCAAACGGTTTGCAAAACCATTTGGAAGTAAACGGTTTCAAAACTGTTTGAAGGGCAAACGGTTTCAACCAAGAACGTTTGGAGTAAATGGTCTCAAGACCGTTTGGAAGAGTTGACCAAGTGTTGACCATTTGGAGATCTGTTTTAGACATTATGGACTAATCACCCACCAAAAATCATCATCTAATTTCAAGTAAATCACCAATTGAAGGCACATTAGTCACCTAAACCTTAATCGGGTTTATTGCTGATTTCAATGGTGCAATCATGTTGAAGTTTGGGTTGAGTGGCCCAAACGGTTTCAAAACCATTTAGGGATCACCCAAACGGTTTCAAAACCGTTTAGTGATCTCCTAAGACCGTTTGGAGGTCTAGGGTCAAGTGGGGTTGATCGATTGAGGGTCCAATCACATCAAGTAGTTGAATAATCAAGTGTTGATTTTGTGACCTAAATTAGGGTTCAACCTTTGAGAGAATGACTTGGTTGTTGATGAAATCATGAGCAAACGGTCTCAAGACCATTTGGAGGATGTCCAAATGGTTTCAAAACCGTTTGGGGGTCACCCAAGACCATTTGGAGGTCTAGGGTTGACTATGGGTAAGTGGTTGGAAATTGAAAGGCAATAAGTTGAACTATAATTGATTAGTGACCTAATGATCAAATCTATGGTCCAAACCTTAATAGGTTGAGTTTGTTTTTGATGTGGACTTGAGAAAACGGTCTCAAGACCGTTTGGAGGGTGTTCAAATGATCCCAAGACCGTTTGGGGTCAGGTCATGACCCAATTGAATGATGGTTCAATGGTCTCAAGGTTAATTAGACTCATGTTGATACATGTTGAAGGGTGATCATTTTCAAACCCTAATTGGTGATCAATTGAGGTTCAATTGAGGATCAAATCAGTAAGGATTGACCTAATTGACTCAATTGATGAGTGGCTAACCTTTGCATGATCGTTTGGGGGGTTCAACATTGAAAATCCTATTTCAATTGGAAGAGTTGATACACTTTTTGGTCCATGCGGTTTTGAGGGTGTTTGGTCCAAACGGTCTCAAGACCGTTTGGAACCAAATGATCCCAAGACCATTTGGTGGTCATGCGGTTTCAAAACCGTTTGGAGGTTGAATGTGCCAAACCGTTTGGGGTCTTTTAAGGTCAATAATGTTTGATGTTGTAGTGGTCAAGATGGTCGAGTAGTTGATTAACGTAAACCCTAAAGATACTTAAAGTCATTAAGGGGTTAAGTAATGAGTGGACTAATACATGTTATGGTCAAAGGTGAACATTACAAAGGTACCCTTAGTGGGTTAGTATGACTAGTACCTCTTAATCAAGCAAACCCTAATGACCATAGTAGTGATGACTTGACTTGTGTTATCAAGGTTGTTTTGACTTAACACTAATCATGAGAGATGTAAACATCATCTAATGGCAAGAGGAGAGAGAAGACTCCTAACATGAATGAGAATTCAGTAAAATACCTCCAATTTGTATGGATGCACATAATTAGGGTATGATCCTTCATAGTGAGATCATGGAAACCCTAATTATGGTGATTAATGAATCTTAACTTAATTAAAGGCAATAAAGGAAGTAATGTTCATACATGATCATGGTATGATCTTAATTCATTAAATGTGAATAGTAAACCCTAATTCTAGGGTTATATCATGTAATGTGAATAGTAAACCCTAATCTAGGGTGATATGATGGAATGATCAATGAACCCTAATTTTGGGTTATAATTTTAAACATGAAACACTATACATGACTATGGAAGTAAGTAATCATTATACTTTTATAAGAATAAGGGGTTGAATAATCCTATTTGAATTAAAAGATAAACCTAACCCTAGAAACCAGCCGTGGTAATATGACACGGTCGTGGTGATTCCTTTGTTGCACGACCGTGTAATGAAGCACGGCCGTGGTGACTTACTCTTGCACGACCGTGCAAGATAGCACGGTCGTGGTATCCTATACTTAATATGAAAAGGACTTGTATTGTGCTGATATAGTTACAATGTGTATGTTATCAGTAAATGTTAATCATGCAGGTAAAATTATGATGTCATATGCATTGAAAACACTTTATATGCTTTAAGAGTAATGATATGTTATGTTACCTGGTGTGTGGTAACATATGAGCTTGATAGGTTGAATGAACCATGAGCAACATATGTATTTGTTATAATCAAAGATCATACTGATAAAATGACTGGATGATAAAGTGTTACTTGGTAATAAGTGTTATGATGATTCAAGGGTTTGAACACCCATATTGCTGAATCATAATGATTTCCAATGATGAAATGGTTGGGGATTGACATCCCAATGTTAAAAATATGTGATGTGAACTTGATACAAATAGTACTCTTTCTTTATAGCAGTTGTCTTATTGGTTTATGTTTGAAAACATGCTTGATGCTAAAGAATACAATAATGTACTTAACTAATCAAGTATAATGATATCATGTAGATCCCTGATCATAGATCCATCGGTGTCAAAAATTAAATGATGGTGAAATAGGTTTTCCTAAGGGAACTCCTGGAGTACATACTTTTGAGTATGTGGGGGTTATGGACGTGAATATCCTTACGTCCTAATGTAGGATTTGATGTAAGATGTACTTTTAATCCATCAACCCTTCATTATATGTTTATGTCGGGATGATGTATCACTAATCTCTCGAAGATGATGTTAATGTTGCATCAGTGTGAGATAAACAAGAAATCCCTCAATGGCGAAGAGAGTACAAAATGCCACTGTAACTCTAATAGCGAAGTTGCCAGAATACCCTGGGAAGCTATTATAGCAGAGACATGAGATGTCCTGCATGTTGATCCTCACACTGACTGAGGAAGTTGAGGTCCTAGGAATCTGGCTCTTCTGATGACCTATGTATGGTATCGATTGCGATTTAGTAATGGTCGGTTGGAGTATGAGAGGTGTAACTCATCTCCTCAGGGCATAATAATGTTTGAAAAACTTAATCAGCCGTGTAGCATAACTGCTTAGGTTGAACTATGAGAAACAATGATTGATGTTACATTGTTTATGATGTCCTATTTAAATAACTAGTATACATGTTCTTCATATTCCTTATTGTTATATGTCTTGTCATTCAATTAAGTTATAATTGAAATGATTACTTATAAGAATGCTACTTCACTTAGTTTACACAATGTTAAACCTGCTGTTGAATATTTATAATTCTACTGCTTTATGTTATTCCATTATTGCGATAACAAAGCTTCTGGTGGAGAGTTATAACTCTCGCTGGGACAATTATTCAATTGTCTCACCCCCGTGGGATTCGACTTTTTAGGTAGACGCTGAGGACGAAGAAACCCATCAGTGGGTGAGCAGCAGCAGCAGCAATAATCTCAGGGACAACAGTGATCCTCAGGTGGAGACACTGACTGTCAAGTCTTATAGATAGTATGTCCTATATATCGTCTATGTACTCTCAGGTCCTAGGAGTTAGTAAATCTGAGATTTTGGCATGATGCCTCGAGATTTTGTATCATACCTTGTACAGTTAACAAGGTGGTTGATGTTATAATTCTTGAGATATGTTTTGTTATAGAGATGCAATGATGAAACATGTTGTAAAAAACTTATTATATTTCTTTATGAAGAAGTTTTATCGTTTAAAGATTTCCTTGCAAAAAGTTTCAATTTTTAGTGATTTTTAATAATTTCGCTGCTAGTTAATCGCTTCCGCATTCGTTGATCTTGTTTTTTGGAGATAGTCACCACACAAATAGTCTGCAACTTCTAGATATCGATGAGCATCACCTATTGTTGATCCTAGCCCAACCCTTAGACCCCCTCCTCCTAATTTGAAATTACATTGGACTTGGAACCTTGGTCACTACATATTGCTGCCCTCCACACAATGTTGACTCATCTTTTAATCAATTCTAATAGAAGGAATATCAAAAGCAAATAAGTATGGTCTGGGTCTGGATCATTGAAATACCAATAGTCACCAATCCAAATATGTAGATCTCTTTGTTCTAATTAAATTCTTAGAGCTCAATATTTGGAATTCACATATTTGCATATTGTGATCCATAGGTACGAAATTTCTAGTTTACATTTGGAAAGCTTATTCACTCTTGAAATATTACATTGTAGATAGATTATTTGGCCTAAATTTGTTTTATAAACTTTATCCTTCCTCTTTAAAAGGACACCAAAAAATTCCTAGAATAGTAGCACAATGCTTAAATGTCAAAAAAGGACAAGATGGTGCCCCTATGTAAAGAAGTGAAACCACTTCTCTACTAAAAATTTGAACAATAGAACCTCCAGTCCAAACATACTCAAAAGGTATGATGGAGTGGGTGTAAAATTTTCAAATCTTTATATAATGGTAATCAAAAGACCAATGTATAGCAGCGGAAGAAAAACATGACTATATTCAATTATAAAACAAAGGGTTACAAACTTACATCACAAGGATCCATGTAGAGGAAATCTAAACCACATCAAGATTGTCTCCAAGCTTCATCATCACAAACTAAGTCCATGTCCACATGCCATGCATCCAAGTCTTCCTCCTAGGGTTGGAAGCATACCCCAGCAAAAGAGAAACAAAAGGAAACATCAACAAAAGCTGGTATGTGCATACTGAAAATAAAACTTTGAGCAATATAAAGAAATAGGGACATCAAAGTAAAAGGCTTCCCATGCAAGAAATAAGTATCACCCAAACGGGTATCAAGAAAAAAATCATAACAAAAGGGATATTTGCCATAAATCAACATATAAAAGGATTGTGCCATAAATAAATCCACTACCATGGTGGGAAACAAAGCACAAGTAGGGCACACACCCCACAATCAATATCTTGCATGCATGTGAGATAAACATAACACTAGAACAATATAAACACAATTGGCGGCCAAGGCTTCACATCCTTGCAAACCTGATAGAGAATGACTCACCACCAAACTCCCAAATATATAAAATGGGTCAAGACACACATCTTGCCCTGGGTACGAGGTTCCTTGCCGTCCCAAAAAGAGCAGGAAATATCACATCTGCTAAAAATAAAACCAATGCACTTACACTACTCTAGTGCTACTGAATCACATAGCATGTTTAATGTAGAGGCAAGTAGAAAAGTATAGTCAGATTTATCAAGGTTGCCATCACACAATGGACAACTCAAACATATAAGCAAATCCACTTCAAAGTGGGCATATATCAACAAGTAGAATCCACATCACAGTGGGTATATAATATCAAAAGTCCAACTTGCACCAAGGCAACAAGATAAGATTCTAAGAGAATATCTATGATCACAAGATCAATAACAATATAAGATATTTCACATGAAGCATGATTTCAAAAGAACAAGACAATGTGTAGTCTAATGTCCATAGGACCAAGAGTAAGACAAAAATAGGATAATTGCTCAAGAATAATAATTGAGATGCAAATATACCTCAACTTTAGAGTCAAATGATCCAAAGTCACATCTAGGTCCAAGCCTAGGCCTCCAAAGAACCTATTAAGCATATATGTCGAATTAGGGTTAGGTTTTATATTCATTTCATAAACCCTAAAAACACCTTTTTATTAATATATGAATTAGGTTTCCAAAACGATTCCATATTTTAAATTATATTTTCCTGAGTTCAAAACATATTTTATTATATTTTTCTGACTTATAAATATTTAGTTATGAATTTTAGAAGTTAATTCATCCTTAATTAGATCCATTAAAAACACATGTTTAAAACATCATATTCAGGCAATAAAACCAACACCATAAGAAAGCTTGAATTTTTCTGAATCCAACGACTATTTATTTATATTTTTGCGATCAGTAAATAATTAGTTATGGATTTTAGTAATTTGACCAATCAGATAATTACAAATAATTTGATCGCAGATAAAGGGCAGAGAATGTCCACGCGGACCTGGGCAGGCCAATCAGGGCCGCCCATGTCAGCGGACATCTTAAGCCAAGTCAGCGGAACCGGGCGCTACACAAAAGGAAAAGGAAAGCACGAAAAGACCAAAATGCCCCTAGTCGAGAAACACAAAGAAAGGAGGGAAAAAGGGGTAGAAGCGACAAAGTGCAGGTGCCTTTGTTCTTCACTACTCAAGCACGAAGCCCAGCTAGCAGAAGCTCAAATCCCCGATCAAAACCCAATCAAAGGAGGTCCTTTCGAGAAAACAAGTACACCAGCGAGTTCGTGAGCGAAAGACCGACCAAAAGAGGTACAGATCGAGCGCAGAGACCAACCAGAGCGATAAAATGCCATGGTGATCGGAAACAAATGGAACAGCAATTGAAAAGGGGGAAAACCAATTACCTCACCTATCAGCCAAAATGAGTTGAGGGAAAGACTCGCGAGGTGCCCAAGAGCGGAACCGCACCAAAAGCGGGGCACACGGTGAGCATGGCTCAGAGATGACCCCACGGCGGCAAGCAGAATCCGACGGAGTAGGGTAGCTATAGCCGGAGTCCAAAGCAGGCAAACCAAAGCGCGAGAATCATGGCTGAGACCTCGGCGGGGGTTCTGGGACCTCTGGGTGATGGTCTGATGAAGCTGAGAGGCGAGGAGAAGAGAAGGCACGGAAAACAGGGGCGAGAACAGAGGACTCTCGCGGCGCCATTGGAACAAGGAAAGGATGCCTTGAGCCCAATATTTTATAGGGTCATCGGGTGCGGGATGATAAGGGGAAGGTGAGGGCGAAGAAATCGTCGAAAAAGATTAATAATCGAGGGAGATATCCTCGTCCGAAAAACCCACAGAAGCAACATGTACTCCTACTCCGATCGGAGCTAGGAGAAAACCGTGGAATTGTCGGATCCAAAATCCACGGTCCAGATCAAGCGTGCCTAAATCAAAAGGTGTGACAAGGAAAATCGATCAAATGAATAAAGTAACATTTGCATTAAATGTATCTTTTTATCTCTCTTCAAATAAGGGTTCAAACATTATCCAAATTAAACCAAATTTTGCACAGAGGCCAATAAAGGCATGTAGGTTCCGATTATGTACTTAGTTTTGCCTTTTGGAAACTTTTAATGTGTTAAATAAATCAAATCATATTTTCTCTTTCCTCTTTCATTTATGGTATTAGGATTATCCAATTTTTATGAAACTTGACCCACAAGTTATAATTAATGTGTTGGATATGAATTTGGCATTAATTTTACATATTTGAGTTGTTTGAGTATTTATTTAATATTTTGAAGGTTATACATACTTTCTCTCTCCTGATTTTACCTTTTAAGCAAACTTTCTCCAAATTGGATGAAAATTCACCCAAAGGCTATATTTATTATATAGATCATGAATATAGCATTATTTTCCTCTTTTGGAGTGAATTATTATATTTATTTATTATTTACACCTTTTAGGCAATTTCTCTCTCTTAATATTACCATATTATTCCAAGGTTGTCCAAATTAAATGAAAATTGACATGTAAGCTTATTTTGATGTGTAGATTACGAATTTGAAGTTTATTTCCACATTTAAGAATTTCTTACATGAGTTTTGTCATCTGGCCCATTATAGGCCCATTAACAACATTACTCTTTCAATTAAGTTATTTATCATCTTATTATCACCAAATGAATTATATGACATATTATTTTACATGCATTATATTATTAGGATCACTCTAACCTCAACCTTGTTTGGTCAAACCCAAAAGATCAAAGTTCTAGGGTAGGGTTCTAGATCTGGTATGTTACAACACTCCACTCCTTAAAAAGGATTTCGTCCTCGAAATCTAAAGATCCAAACATCAACTATCAACTATTCTCCACCCCTTAAAAAGGTTTAACCTAACAAGTCAAACTAAACTTTTTAGAGCTACCCACATCTCTTAGTTGTGAAAGTTTTTGGAGATTAATATTTCTCATGTATCCAAGTAATAGTCACCATCTAGGGTTGAGTTATAGGTCCTTGTGTCTCTAACCTATCAACCCTACATGATCATCCAAAAGTCATAGGGTAGGTCAACTACACCATTATATCAAACCTAGTCACAAACTAGGGTTAAATTCTAATCAAACTATAGTTTCTCTTCATTGTGACTTAGCTCAAGAAAACATCGACAAACCAAAGAAATTTTTTTTTGTACATATAGTAGTGTAATGAAAATAATTTTTTTTTTGTAGATGAAAACTCTGTAAGGTAAAACCAACATATGCCGGCACAAAAATCAATACGAAAACCAAGTCACAATGTTTCCATATTTAGATCTCCTAACATATTCTCATCCTCAAACCAAACCTAATTACACAAAAGATCATCATTTGATCAAATCTAGGGTCAACATCTCATTTAAAGGTAACTAACTAAGTCAAGGGTTCTAAAGGGAGAGAAAATTGAAATAGTCGATTCCGACTACCATAAGCTCTGATACCATGCTGTACAGAAGTGAAACCACTTCTCTACTAAAATTTTGAACAATAGAACCTCCAGTCCAAACATACTCAAAAGGTATGATGGAGTGGGTGTAAAATTTTCAAATCTTTATATAATGGTAATCAAAAGACCAATGTATAGCAGCGGAAGAAAAACATGACTATATTCAATTATAAAACAAAGGGTTACAAACTTACATCACAAGGATCCATGTAGAGGAAATCTAAACCACATCAAGATTGTCTCCAAGCTTCATCATCACAAACTAAGTCCAGGTCCACATGCCATGCATCCAAGTCTTCCTCCTAGGGTTGGAAGCATACCCCAGCAAAAGAGAAACAAAAGGAAACATCAACAAAAGCTGGTATGTGCATACTGAAAATAAAACTTTGAGCAATATAAAGAAATAGGGACATCAAAGTAAAAGGCTTCCCATGCAAGAAATAAGTATCACCCAAACGGGTATCAAGAAAAAAAATCATAACAAAAGGGATACTTGCCATAAATCAACATATAAAAGGATTGTGCCATAAATAAATCCACTACCATGGTGGGAAACAAAGCACAAGTAGGGCACACACCCCACAATCAATATCCTGCATGCATGTGAGATAAACATAACACTAGAAAAATATAAACACAATTAGCGGCCAAGGCTTCACATCCTTGCAAACCTGATAGAGAATGACTCACCGCCAAACTCCCAAATATATAAAATGGGTCAAGACACACATCTTGCCCTGGGTACGAGGTTCCTTGCCATCCCAAAAAGAGCAGGAAATATCACATCTGCTAAAAACAAAACCAATGCACTTACACTACTCTAGTGCTACTGAATCACATAGCATGTTTAATGTAGAGGCAATTAGAAAAGTATAGTCAGATTTATCTAGGTTGCCATCACACAATGGACAACTCAAACATATAAGCAAATCCACTTCAAAGTGGGCATATATCAACAAGTAGAATCCACATCACAGTGGGTATATAATATCAAAAGTCCAACTTGCACCAAGGCAACAAGATAAGATTCTAAGAGAATATCTATGATCACAAGATCAATAACAATATAAGATACTTCACATGAAGCATGATTTCAAAAGAACAAGACAATGTGTAGTCTAATGTCCATAGGACCAAGAGTAAGACAAAAATAGGATAATTGCTCAAGAAAAATAATCGGAGATGCAAACATACCTCAACTTCAGAGTCAAACGATCCAAAGTCACATCTAGGTCCAAGCCTAGGCCTCCAAAGAACATATTAAGCATATATGTGGAATTATGGTTAGGTTTTATATTCATTTCATAAACCCTAAAAACACCTTTTTATTAATATATGAATTAGGTTTCCAAAACGATTCCATATTTTAAATTATATTTTCCTGAGTTCAAAACATATTTTATTATATTTTTCTGACTTATAAATATTTAGTTATGAATTTTAGAAGTTAATTCATCCTTAATTAGATCCATTAAAAACACATGTTTAAAACATCAGATTCATGCAATAAAACCAACACCATAAGAAAGCTTGAATTTTTCTGAATCCAACGACTATTTATTTATATTTTTGCGATCAGTAAATAATTAGTTATGGATTTTAGTAATTTGACCAATCAGATAATTACAAATAATTCGATCGCAGATAAAGGGCAGAGAATGTCCACGCGGACCTGGGCAGGCCAATCAGGGCCGCCCATGTCAGTGGACATCTTAAGCCAAGTCAGCGGAACCGGGCGCTACACAAAGGGAAAAGGAAAGCGCAAAAAGACCAAAATGCCCCTGGTCGAGAAACACAAAGAAAGGAGGGAAAAGGGGGTAGAAGGGACAAAGTGCAGGTGCCTTTGTTCTTCACTGCTCAAGCACGAAGCCCAACTAGCAGAAGCTCAAATCCCTGATCAAAACCCGATCAAAGGAGGTCCTTTCGAGAAAACAACTACACCAGCGAGTTCGTGAGCGAAAGACCGACCAAAAGAGGTACAGATCGAGCGTAGAGACCAACCAGAGTGATAAAATGCCATGGTGATCGGAAACAAACAGAACAGCAATTGAAAAGGGGGGAAACCAATTACCTGAGCTATCAGCCAAAATGAGTTGAGGGAAAGACTCGCGAGGTGCCCAAGAGCGGAACCGCACCAAAAGCGGGGCACACGATGAGAAGGGCTTAGAGATGACCCCACGGTGGCAAGCGGAAGCCGACGGAGTAGGGTAGCTATAGCCAGAGTCCAAAGCAGGCAAACCAAAGTGCGAGAATCATGGCTGAGACCTCGGCGGGGGTTCTGGGACCTCTGGGTGATGGTCCGATGAAGCTGAGAGGCGAGGAGAAGAGAAGGAACGGAAAACAGGGGCGAGAACAGAGGACTCTCGCGGCGCCAGTGGAACAAGGAAAGGATGCCTCGAGCCCAAGATTTTATAGGGTCATCGGGTGCGGGATGATAAGGGGAAGGTGAGGGCGAATAAATCGTCGAAAAAGATTAATAATCGAGGGAGATATCCTCGTCTGAAAAACCCACAGAAGTAACCTGTACTCCTACTCCGATCGGAGCTAGGAGACAACCATGGAATCGTCGGATCCAAAATCCACGGTCCAGATCAAGCGTGCCTAAATCAAAAGGTGTGACAAGGAAAATCGATCAAATGAATAAAGTAACATTTGCATTAAATGTATCTTTTTCACTCTCTTCAAATAAGGGTTCAAACATTATCCAAATTAAACCAAATTTTGCACAGAGGCCAATAAAGGCATGTAGGTTCCGATTATGTAATTAGTTTTGCCTTTTGGAAACTTTTAATGTGTTAAATAAATCAAATCATATTTTCTCTTTCCTCTTTCATTTATGGTATTAGGATTATCCAATTTTTATGAAACTTGACCAACAAGTTATAATTAATGTATTGGATACGAATTTGGCATTAATTTTACATATTTGAGTTGTTTGAGTATTTATTTAATATTTTGAAGGTTCTACATATTTTCTCTCTCCTGATTTTACCTTTTAAGCAAACTTTCTCCAAATTGGATGAAAATTCACCCAAAGGCTATATTTATTATATAGATCATGAATATAACATTATTTTCCTCTTTTGGAGTCAATTATTATATTTATTTATTATTTACACCTTTTAGGCAATTTCTCTCTCTTAATATTACCATATTATTTCAAGGTGGTCCAAATTAAATGAAAATTGACATGTAAGCTTATTTTGATGTGTAGATTATGAATTTGAAGTTTATTTCCACTTTTAAGAATTTCTTACATGAGTTTTGTCATCTTGCCCATTATAGGCCCATTAACAACATTACTCTTTCAATTAAGTTATTTATCATCTTATTATCACCAAATGAATTATATGACATATTATTTTACATGCATTATATTATTAGGATCACTCTAACCTCAACCTTGTTTGGTCAAACCCAAAAGATCAAAGTTCTAGGGTACTGTTCTAGATCTGGTATGTTACACCCTAGTTTAGTGTAATTATGCTTTCACACCTCTGTGTAGAGTTAAAAGACATATGGTCCCTCAGTATATTGGGAATCTCAATTGGTGGGTTGTCATTCTCAGTAGGAGAGAACACATGGCTTCACTAATAACTAGACATTAACATGTGCTATCTAATTGAAAATTTGAATTACTAGTATCAAAATTAAATGTTGAATCTTAATGAAGTTGAAAATCCACTATTACCATTTGATACTTGCCTACATTATTTAACTTCTTGCATTTTTTTATGAATATTCTATCTATATAGATTCACAGTTTTACTTTCCAAATATCCTATTTGTACCAATCATTTGACTAACCTATATTTCCCTTCTTGGGGTCCATGTTAGGTTTTGTTTCCTTTGGAGATTCATGGATAGGTGATTCAAGAAAGACCTAGAAGATACATACAAGAGTTTTCCCCTACTTAAGAGTAGATAGAAATCAATGCATATGTTAATTTTGTAACCTTGTATATAAGCTTCCACGACTTTGTGATGTAAATTATGATATGTAAAATGATTTGTTTATATTTTCTTATATAATTTTATAAATATTTGATCGTAGGGATCAAGTCTTTACAACACGAATTAACCTAACTTTTGAACTAGAATCAGAATCAGGTCAATAAGTACCTTATTTGGATTCTACATCTTTTTCTGATTAATTTGGTATATAAAATTGATATATTTCAAACTATGAATTAACTTCTACAATATATACAAGATAAAACTAATATAAGGGTGGACTTACCTTATATTAGTGATTTTGGGTGGCCACTAGGATAAATCTAGCATGTGACTTATTACCCTAGTAGGCGTAACCCATAAATAAAGTTGGGTCAAGCAACATAGGGACCCTATTCCCCTCCTTCCTCACATGTTTGTGCTTGGTCGTACGCCCAAGTCGTTCTGCAGGTGCTGCGATTGGAGCCAAATGACTGCCAGCCTTTTTGCCACCATTACCTTGTCTTAATCCATGACTACCACCTCCTTGATGGCATAGAAACCGACAGGCTGTAGGATTTTGGTTCTCCTTCCTCCTCAATATTTCACCAGTAGAAAGACCTAGCAGCATGCCTCTCTGGTTTCGTGGTAAGCACAGTGCCACTACTAGAACGGAACCATCAAACTCTGGCTATAGACCCTTCATGGTCGTCAATACTCCCCTCATCTCATCAAGGTGCTATCTGGCATGGGGAAAGGAAGTCAACACCTATTGGTTGCTTCTAGCGACCAGAGGTTAGCTCGCCTCCGAAATCTAGTGCCACCATGGTAGTAGAAGTATCTGCTGCTGTCAAGGAATAGGTGGATTGTTACCCTAGAAAAGCCTAACTGGTTGGTAACTATGTGAGTGTGACCACATGTGGCTCACTTCTCCTATCACCAGAGTTTCCTCTGATGGCAGAAGACGGAGTCAACACGGAGAAGGAGACATGGGAAGTAGGGTTTTGGCCCCCAAGGCTCAGTTCACCTCACTAGAAGAATATGAAGGATCGTAGTCCTTTCCCAAACTAATGATTTCTCTCAAAGGCTGATGAGGGTGTGTGGGACCTAGTCCTAGTCCATAAATACAGGTTGTTGATGGATGTATATAAAGCATTTAAGGTTGAAAAATAGAGTTCTTAAATTATCAAGAGGGTCATAATTTCCTTCCTTATGTATTACTAATAAAAAGATAAATCCTCCCTAATATCATTTAACATCACTTTGGCAAACTTTTATGGAAAAAGGAAATCAATTAACACCTTTCTAATGAAATCTCATTATGTAGTTATAAGTGATCATACTTTCCTTTTAAGTTTTAGATTCATCTTTCCTTAACCATCATGATCTCATGTTGATTCAAAAGGTTGGGTCCAACAAGGATGATTGGTTACTTCAAACTTGAAGTTTAAGGAGACAAAAATATAGTACACTAATTAATTATTCAATCAATTTGTTAAATTGGAAACTTCTTGAGTTTTTGGTCTTTTCTCTTTATATCACACTAATAGTATTCTTGACATTGAATAAAATCATTATTTTATTTTATTTGGAGAATATGCACACAAATACCATATTGCTAAACAAATTCATAAAATTTGAGAATTTAAAAGACTCCTTACCAAAATTCTTAAATTCATTAATCACCATCTTATTTTTCCTTTGGACACCCCATTTTTTATTTTCTCATTATTTTCTTGAATTAGACTAACCTATCACTATCTTGTCGTTGTTATTGGCTATGAGTGAAATATCATTTATTGATGTACATATCATTTAAAAAACATTCCTTTTTTGTTGTTATAAATGTTTTCTAAGAATTCATAGTTCTTCATATTTAAATTTTGATGAGTTTTTTTTTTAAAAGATTACAATTATTTTTTATTGTTAATGATAGGTTTGGAGTCTTGGTCATAATCAAAAGGCCAGTAGTTTCTTTCATAGACATCTAAAGTTTGAGTAGGAAGTAAGCTACTACGATGAGCTCCTAGCTATATAATATTTTCTAAGGATTGAATATGGATTGCCTTTTTGTCACATTATCAATATATAATGTTCTACTTGAAAATGTTCTATTTTTGACAATTGGCTCCTAATCGTGGAACATTATAGACATGCATACCAAGATTTTTTGATGTAAAGATATTTTTTTAACACATGAAGTAATTTTTGTATATCATGTGAGACATTTACCCACATGGTTAATAAATGGAGTAGTCGGTGAAATGGGTAAAGAAACATCAACATAGATATATTCTATTTTCAACAATTATGATATTGTTTTCCCCAGACATAATATACTACATACATCTAGAATTGAAACAATTCTAGATGTATGTAGTATATTATGTCTGGGGAAAACAATATCATAATTGTTGAAAATAGAATATATCTATGTTGATGTTTCTTTACCCATTAAACAATTCTAAGCTATATGTTACTGGTAGTGTACACCCACAAAATTAATAGTTAATCACTTTTTTTAACAAGATCAATCTGTATTAGTTTCTTAGTGTTTTCAAGGAATACGTTCGTTTTCCTAATTCTTATTATAAAAAATCTTTGATGTGTGATTAGTCATTTCGTCAAGTTACCCTCAAAATAGAAGTTATTTAGTCAAGTTCATGGTACCATAAAATTACCAAAGTCGAGTAAAAATTGATGTGGTTTGTTAGGGATAACAATATATTATTGAGATCATCTTTATACTAATTCGTAAACGTACAAAGTTACCTTTATACTAATTCGTAAATGTACAAAGTTAGTAGAGTAGTATTTCTACGATTTCCTTCATGTTTTAGTTATAGGTATACACATAATGCGTAAATAGGTAGGGTTCATTATTTTATGTACGTAATTGTCATAGTGGTGGGTTAACCGTGATACCCTACCCAATTTATAACTCCAATTTGGCTTTACAGGATAACCAAAAGTGCGGAACATTACACTACAATCATGACCTTGTCTTAGAAAGCAAACCGGTAGTATAAGACGAGTTTTATACTTGTTTTATAGGACGGCTAGTTACAACGCATCATCTTCTTCTCATTCTTTTTAAAATCTAACCCTTTAAAAAAATTACTTTTATGTACACTATAATTGTTGATCTCTGAAACTTCCGAAGAGGTGTGAGTTCTGCGTGGTTGAGAAAGAAACTTATGGGATTTATGCCATGTAATGCATTTACTATGTGAGACACGCTTTCAGACGTATATCTTAATTAGAAAGTAACGCAGAAACGCCATTTTTGGGGTGCCCACTTTGTTTTATGAGTTTTTTTTTTCCCAAAAATTCCCTCACTTTTGCTTAAATTTCAAAAAAAAACTCTCACTTATACCAAATCCTAAATAACCCCCTTCTTGTTTAACAAAATTCCAGCCACCCCCCTCCACTCCCCTTTTCATCCACCACCGTTAACCTCCGTTATCATTCTTTTTTTCTTTCTTTTGATCCACTTTCATCCTCGATGAAACGTGTATTGTGTACTCTATATTATTACATTGTTAATGTATTATATTATATAATTATTATATTAAGAAAATAATACTAATTATCATCTTAGTAATATATGAATTTTAAAATTTTATCTAGCAAACTCCGTGCCCCGTCCTACTAATTTGAAAAGTCTAGGCTATTAGGAGTCCATGTAGTTTTTTATCCAACTTCTGGTCGACTCAGGTCGTAGTTGATTATTTCAAGTTAGATCTTGATCTTGTCATATTTTTATTTTATTTTAACTAACATCCATGCCGACCCCAACATAGTTGGGACTGAGGCTTAGATGATGATGATGATGATTTAACTAATATCCATAAGAAAAGTTTATGATATTTAGATACAACTATACATATATCTGTCTAAATTGGTGGATCGGGCCGTGTTGGTTATTCGACCCGATCTTGGACCGATTCAATTTTCAATCTGGTCCTCGATCCACACTTTTTTCTAAATTTGATCGTCAGTCTGGTATGGTCCAAGACCGAAAGAAATATGTCTGGTCCAAGACCGGACATGTTGGATCGGAAAATATAAAAAATTACACATGATAAATTTCACAATTATATTTTTACAATTTGATGTGATACGTCTTTTGAGAACGTTATTAATATAATACTTACACATTAAAAAATTCGAGACAAATTGTCATAAATTTATAGCACACAAAAAATTAATAGTTACAGTTATTATAAAATCAAATTACATAATAGTGAATATGTAAAAAATATATTTCTTGAACACTTAATATACTAATTTATTAATTCAATTCAACATTTAATATCCTTCCAATTTTTTGTTGTCACAATATATTATAATATTCAAAATTATTTAATGGCTACTCGATGCTTTTATAAATGCAACGAACAATTATTGACTTTATTAATATAATGACACATCACTGCACCACAACATTAGTGTACTTATTGGTAAATTCTAGAATTATTAGTAGCGTAGTCCACAACTCTACAACCCTTCATAAATATTAGATTTAATTAAAATATATAAAAAAATTATATTCTCCGAGCAAACATGTCAGACCACTTTCTTCCTGTCTTAGATCAGGCCGGACCTAGGACCATATTTGAGAAAAAGTACAAACCAAAGACAGGACCGAAAATCAAATTGGTCGATGATTGGACCAAATAACCAGTCCAATCCGACTCGCCAGTCAAGACTAATATATTCAAAAAATACCATAAACTTTTCTTAGTAATACCAGTCAAAATAAAATAAAAATATGACAAGATAAAAACGTAGTCTCAAATAATCAAACACGACCAGAGTCGGCCCCAATATCGGACTAAAAAATGGACTGACTCCTTATAGCCCAACTTTTTCCAATTAGTCGGGAAGGGTGCACAGAGTTTGTCTGGTAAAATTTTAATATATCATTTACTACTAAGATAATAATTAATTTCTTAATATAATAATTAAATAATATAATATATTAATAATGTAAAATATGCAATTACTTTAAGAACGAAAGTGAATTAAATGAAAAAAAAGAAAGAATGACAACGGAGGTTTAACGGCGGTGGATGGATGGGTGAGTGGAGAGGGGTGACTGGAATTTTCTCAAAGGAGTATTTAGGATTTGGTATAAGTGAGGGGGTTTTCTGGAATTTAAGAAAAATTGGGGGGGGGGGGGGGGGTTGGAAAAAACTCTTGTTTTATCTATAAAGGTAGCGCCACACTGTTGTCATGCAGCGATCATTGCATCCTCGTCTAATGGAGCCCATGGACGAACTTACCTTGGTCCTTGAAGATCTGTACCATCGTGTCTAGTGCTCTTAACCTTATCGTTTTATTCTTCTTGTTTCTTCTGAAATTTGTGTGTTTAATTCTGTGCTTTCTTGAACTCGCATGTTATGTCTGGCGTTGTGTGGTTGACACTTGACAAAAACAAAACAAAAAACGTTTGGCGTTGTGTTGAGCAGGTGCTAAATGATCATCTGGATGAAGCCAAATGGGAAGATTGCAACCCGAAAAGCTCTACTCTAGTTTCCCATGTTGCTGTAAACCCAGTCTCCCCCCGTCATGGTTGCTTCAAGTGATTGCACAAGACCACCGTCCACGAATGAGGGACCTCCATGACATCTACCGCCGCGGCATCATGAGCGAACATCCAAACAACAGGTGCAGCGGTTGCCAAGACGTCGTGAAGATAATTAAACAGCACCGCTACGGCAAACCCTAAGAAACAGACCGTCGTCATCGATGCCGTACCGGAGGCCAGGGCCACAAGAGTCTCCCTTGCTGGAGGTGAACAGAGAGACGGCCGCCGCACCGGTCCATGCAGCAGAAGCAAGCATCAGTACCTGACGCCTGACGCCTGCCCTTCCTTGGTTTACGCCAAATCTACCGCACGTTTGGGTTATCTTCGCCCAAGTCCATTGCCACAGCCCATTTTGGCCCCCAAACCGCAGCCATCTCCGGCAGCCACCCCGGGCGCCATCAGTAGAGAGAAACACCCTCCCCCTCGACACAATACAGATGCTACCCGACTGCACGAGACCTCATCTAAACCGCGAACTCCGCCGCCGCAGCGACTTCCATCCACATATTTCCAGTCCCTGTCGTCTACAATGTGTTTGGCTTTCCAGATTTCCATTCACAGACGCAACCATTGAACCACGGCAGTGCAATCCACGCGCTAGCTACCCATCTTCATAAGACAGCATCTGCGCCAAGAAAACGAGCACTGACTCTCCGGCCGCAGACCCCTCCAGTCTCCTAAACCCCTATCCCCGTCATCCCAAGCTGCCTCCAGGATTCGAGTACTCTTTAAACAAGCATCCTCTGCATGACAACTCACAGATTACCTCATTTCATGAGATGGAGTCCAAAAAATGGCCATGGAAATGGAATGCCCTTCCGCCATCACCCAATCATGCATCCTTCAAACGCCACACTCTCTACGGCTGCCAATTCTGCCCACCAGTACTGCCACCAGCGTCGCTGGTGAATATTTTCACCCGCAAACAGCTGCTTGGATCTTCCGACTCACTATACCGAGCGCCCACTAAGAAGATATTTGTAATAAAAGTTTATTAGCGTTATAAGAACAGAATGTGCGATGTCACCAATAATATGGTCATAAGCTCACTGTATCTCTTTGTGGCGTTTGCTTCACCCATATAGGGCGAGTCCAAGCGAGTCCCAATTCACTGCTTCAAAATTGTGATTTCGGGTGTGTTACTCTTCCGTGAAAACATTATATTTCAAGGTTGATAAACAGTTATGTTGTCCCGGAACAACATCTTGAAGACTTGAACAGCGTTCCGTCATAGCAAATTTGGATTAATGTAGCGCCAGTATGACAAGAAGACTTGTCGCGATATACCATTAAAATGATAAATAGGTTGCCACGGAGTTTACATAACCAGTAAACGTGCCATTTGAAATCCTTGTGGTGGAGAATATATTTATCTGTTATTGATACCAATTTTACACATACCTCTCTATCAGATTATAGATTTCTTGATACATGTAACGCTAAGTCATATATAATAGATCGACTTTGTCCAAATACAAAAAGACTACTCACTTGTATACCAAGCAATAAATATCTTACAATCAACTTTAGTTGTCGTTGCTTATCTCACATGAAGTTAATGCAACGCTGATTAATTTATCTGTGACAACGAAACTCACCACAATTATATACTAAACACAACGTGCATAAGGATGCTCTCTGTACGGATCATCTTTATCAATATAGCGATCATTTTTATCTAATTAAATTTTACTCTCGTATTAACTGCATGTCAGTTCTGTCGTTGCAATTTTGCTGGAAGTGTTATTACATCAGTATGACATAAGGGTGTGCCGGCAGTAAATTAATTTTGGCGCTAACGCAATTTTTTTTGAAATTCTCATATGTCAACGTTTTACGAAAACAATTGAGATCCCATTAATGTTGATACATGATTGATTCAGTCTTTGCGCAAAATCGAAAAGGTGTACCCAAGTGTGTACTTGTTACAACTCGATCTTAATCACGCATATAAACCAATCATTAACCTTTCTTGGATTGGTCTACTGCTTTGTTGTTGGTAGAGTTTAATATGCATTTGTTTGATGATGTATCCCCCAACCACACCCCCGCCTCACATGTATTTTTGTAGATCAAGATTGGTATCCACTCTAATACCCATCAATTATTAAGCTCTACATTCTCACAGCAAATTATTGAAACAGCAATGGGTGGACATGTGAAAACATGTTGGTATGTATGCCCAGAGTGCAATTGATATGATGATAGTGATGGCATATCTTGTAAAGGATTTGATTAATAATAAAGACAAACTTTTGATTTATTCTGTTTCACTTAGTTATGAGATAATTAGCAAACATAATGAATGTCCAAAGAATGACATAACTCAATAATGTATGTCTTTGGGTTCACGACCTAAACAATGAGATCATACGGATGTCAAGAGTTTGTACATTCTTGTTATGTCTATAGTCGGATGTTATTGTGGAAGACTAATAGACAATAATAATATATAAGACTAGAGTGTGTGTTGGTTGATCACAAAATCTCATCAGTCATGATATATGGTATCAAACCAAGCACATAGATACTTGTTGGTGAACAGTGTATCGAACAGAATCACCATGAGAGTGATGCATGAAAACTATAATTGGTGATCATAGTCATCTCTCACAATGAAGGTGGTGATTTTGATTCTTAGATCTGAAATCACTACACTCATCATATGTGACAACATCCACTGTGACCTTGAATAAGTATTGCCATAGAGGTGATGATCAGATGCACAGTGACACATAGAGATGACTGTGAGTGATGTAGTTGAGATCCCTCCTACTGGAGTTTGATATCTAGGCCACTTGATAAGTGAAACTGAGAAAAGTATGTGCATGCATGTGTCAATTAATATATAATATTGATGTCACATATATCTCAGACAGACTGCTCTAATTCAAGGAATTTGGATTGAACCTTGAAAAGATGACGATTCTATACCTTGACTTTAATTCGGATATTAGAGACAAAGGTATTAGACAATCACTATAATATCAATTACAGATTGTAGGTTGAAGTTGTTCTCCGACTTTCCAATTAATTGGTAGCAATGATGTGTTACTAGACACCAGTCTTTACTTGTGATGTCATAAATATATTATGGACATACACTGCCAATGTAAATTGGAATCTATAGGGTCACACACATAGGATACACTTATAATAGGAGCTTATTCATGAATGATATTTAAATTAACTGCTAAATTATTTATGTATTCAATTTAAGCAACGAATTAACTAACTGGACTCTGAACCGACCGGTTCAAGTGTTGAACTGACCGGTTGGAGTATCAGGTTGATTGGATATTGTATTGGCTGAATTTTGGATGAACAAGGACTCGAACCAACAGTACTTAGTGAACCGATCGGCTCAAGGTCCTGAAATGATCGTCTCATGGAGTGAGACGCCCGGTTTATGGATCAATTTGATTACATCAAGGATTAGTGGTGGCATCATGTTATGCATTAATTATATTAGAATGGTCACAATTGCAATTGGGAAACATGATGAAATGACAGGTTCAAGGATTGAATCGATCGGCTCACATACCAACCGATCATTTCACCTGCGAACCGACCATTTTGCCACTCATAAGTTGTAAAAATTTATGAAATTTTGGTCTCTTCCGCTCCCACTCAAAATGGGAACCGTGACCATGACCCATCTATAAATAGAAAGATATTGAGGGCTTCTCAAAACACAACTCAATTAACTCTGGTAATTGCTTATCTTCTCTGGTTGTGGTAACTGAGATAACCCAAGAAAGTCATATCCGCTAAAGCGAGGGATAGTAAGAGAGAACAATTGTGGGAGATTAAGTTGGTACTAGTACACAACCGGAGAGGGATAACTCCTTCTTAGTTGTTATACTAGAACAACAGGGGTTCCTGATGCTCCTTATGGACTACTCTAGAGGCATGGAGCTTTTCCTGTTAGGAAGATGACATCAAATTGATATTTGTGGTGATCAATTAGGAGTTGCGACAGACGTGTTTGAGTGTGAATTTGAAGAAAGTTGCATACTGTAATGAGGAATAGTTGTTAAACTTGCTCTAGGACCAAGTATGACCTCATAAATCATCATTTTCATTACATAGTTGTTGATGTGATTCATTGATCAAAGGATAATATGGAAGTTAAATTTTTATTTCTGTTGCTTGTTCTGTCGTTATATTTCCTACAAAACTGCCTCTATTATTATCTATAAAATAAACTACTACCATTGACAATTTCCAAATATTAATAGTATAGAATTTATAAGGGCGAGAGTTTCTATTATCTGCTCATTTTGGTATAATAGTATTACTCCAATCAGATAATACTATGACTCCGCACTTCGATTGAATTTTTGTGCATGATGGCGTTACAAATATATGTTCAATCATTTACAACCATATTTTTTTAGCCCGTTGCAGTTAAATCTTGTTATTTTTAGAGACATGAACATGTAAAAGACAGTAATAGATGTACACTATCTATCATACATGGAATGACATAACCCACTCCCTCCACCTCCCTTATCTAATGATCGTCTTGTATGTTTACCAAATTCCTTGAGTTGGATGCTCAATCACGAGTAGTTATTCCCACCACTCATTGAAGCCCCTCACTCCATTTCTCAGACAGATTTAGATATTTCACATTATCTCGGCTCTCGCTTGGCTTTGTTTGTTTTATTTTCTTTCAAGAGTTAGATGACAAGTCATGTCCTCAAATTTAGATACCAATTTCCGAAATGAAAATGATTCCTCCATGTGCACAGTGTGTCATGTGTGATTTATGCTCAAGGAAGGAGTGGTATTGGGAGTTTGGGTGGGGGGATTTTGCACGCTGATGTGGCATGGAACAACAAGGTAACTTTATGGTGATGGTTAGGGAGAGAATGGGTAAGAGGGAGATAAAGAGGGGAAGAGAAGTGATGTGATAAGAGAGAAATTCATTTTGTTTGTAACTTTTAATTCATGATTAATTTTCAAACGAAATAAAATGTGTTAGATTTCTTGTAAAAAAAATGCATTTCAACAAAATTGATGTTGATATATTTTTGAGAAAAAATTATACAAAATATTAAAATGAGTGTTGTATAACAGGGATACTACTTATTTTCTCCAACACACTAACTTAAAAATAAATATATAAAAGGAAGAAGATGATGGAAGGAAAGTAAAGGGAGGAGAATAGAGAAGTGAAGACAGAAGTAATAGAAGAGGGGGGAAGTAAATGAAGAATTTTAATCTGACAAAAGGAGGAAAGTGAGAAGGAAAGTAATATAAAAATAATGAATAGGAATAAAGCAAAGATCAGACGCCAAAATAGAAAAAGTGGGAGTCACAAGAACAAAACATGTGTCAAAAGACCAACAATGAGCACAAATTGATCAAAAATGGTTGCAAAGTGTTAAAACAAATTTTGAGTGATACAAAATTAGTGTTTAAAGACAAAACATAGGAACAAATTAATTAGAATTAGACACAAATTTAACATTAACGGGCACAATACACATAAATTAGGCGCACAAAGAGCTAAAATAGGTACACACGCACATAAAGTAGGCATATTTAGGGACAACTTCAATATTAATAGGAAAAAATATACATAAACTAGGTATGCCTATTCTTGATTAATATGTGCAACTATTATTAATGAATAAATGCCTATTATTTTGGGCACGCACCTACAAATAGCTAAAAGCATCCTAAAATGATCAATACATGCCTACAAGTGAACTTATTTAACCTATTTTTTATGAATAAGAGACTATTACTTTGGACATTGCGTCCCAAATGGATCAAAACTATTGAAATAGGGACCCAGAAATGGGTAAAATCTCCCAAAAAAAGAGTTAATATTTGCTCACAAATGGACAACAGCCCCACCAAATGGAAAAAGTGCCTAAAATGATGAATATGTGCCTATCAAATGGTGAAAATGGATACTCATTACTCTTCTCCTATCTCCTCATATTTGATCTCTCTTCACTACTTCCCTATGCTTTTCTCATACTTCCCTCCTCTTCTCCCCCTCCTCTTTTTACTTCCCTCATCTCCCCTCCTCTCATTACTTCCATCCTCTTCTATCACTACCTCCATCCTCTCCCCCTCTTCTCATTACTTATGCACCCATAAATGGATAAACATGCCCAAAAATAATGCAATATGTACCCATAAATTCTTGAAGTGCTCAAAAACTACAAAATATATACCTAAAATTTCTTAGAAGTGCCAAAAAATGATGAATACAAGCCAACATGTTTTTATCATTAGTAGGCATGTACTCGCCATTAATAGGCATAAATTCAACATAAATGGGCGCACATACACATAAAGTAGGTGCGTAGACATATTTAGGGCACATATAAATCCAATTTTATACGTCGATGGGCATTAGTGGGCATGTATGAACAATCTTTGGGCTCATATACTATAATATTGGTGTTCATCAACATGTTTGGACATTGATACACCTTAGTGTTTACATTTGATATTATAACAATTTATGTGTCGTAACCTCTTTTATGGGCACTTACCAACCTGTTTGGGCGTCGGTAAATAATGTGTGTATATCAACTATTATAGGTGAGTGTAACCCTTTTTATGGATGTGTATCATCTTGCTTGGGATCTTATATCCATTTCCTTTACTTCCCTCCTCTCATTACTTCCTCTCCCCTCCTCTTCATAACTTACCTCCTCATCACTTCACTCTTCTTTATTAATTGTCTTCTCTTATTAATTTTGTTACTTCCCTCTTCCTCATTATTTCCCTCCTCTCCTCCTATTCATGTTACTTCCCTACTCTTCCCTCATTATTTCACTCTTTTCTCCCTCATTTCCCTCCTCTCTTTCCTCACCCACATCTTTTCTTTTCTCTCTCTAAAAAATGAAAAAAGAAACAAAAAAATGTAGTGGGAGGGTAGGTGGTGGGACATTTGGGGTAGGGAGGCAGGATGACATGTATCACATGAGATGAGATGGTAGGTGGGGGATAGCTGATTTGACTGGGTGGTTTTGGGTATGCATCACCCGTGCACGAGGAGCATGAGTGTTCCCAAATTTTAATCATTTCAGAAGACTCCCTCCAACCCAAACTAGTATTGGATGGGTCTTTTCAATGACCTTTCCACGAACAACCAGGCAACATACATGGACATTTTTTAGTGTACACAATCTCCCACTAACATCATTGTATTTTAGGTCCACATTTAAATATATAACAAACAGCCCAAATTGGTCTATATTAGAAGAATTGTTGGCCATCATGATGATTTAACTAATCATGGCTGAGTGAAAGTGTCACATATGTGACAATGCCAATAACCAATAAATTTATGCATATTATCTAACCTAATATCATAATATGGTTATAATAAGAATCACGTGAAGTTTCAAATGAGATCATTGTGTTATATATTGATAGTCATTCACATATATTATTGTACCTTTCTGAGAATCACCGCTCGTTTCCATCCTCACTATTGTCTCAATTTGTCAGACTCTTCAAAACCAATGTTGAAGTTGTACATGCAATATATAACAATAGGTAACCATATTTCTCCCAACTGTGGCATCGAACGCCTTGTCTACTTGACTATGTTTTAAGGATGAACCATACACTTCTTTTGATCGGTGTCTCCACGATGACCAGATATCCTCTTGGCAGCCTTTACATCATACACTTCTCCTTCCACTATGACCATATATCCTCTGAGTGGCCTTCGCATCTTGCTATTCCCATACATCCACACCTCCTATGTACGACCTCAATAGCATTGTTGCACATACCTATGTGATCCATCTCGTCGATGACATCTTCTCATCAATTTGTTTTACAAGGCCTTGTGCTGTTCCCCACAAACAACACCTTCCCGACATCCATGATACACAAGTCATTCATCTAATGATTCACAACAAACTCAGTACCGAGATTTCCATCCCATAATAAAACTTGCATTGAGTGGGATGGTTGAAACCCAACTTATTGTCAGTCAATCAAGGTTGATTATTCTTTCTTGAGAAGAATCCTACACACACGAGAAAAGAAAAGAAGACAACATCACATACTATTGACTCTATAGCCTCCCTAATTCTAAGAATTCTAATATATATAATTTTATCCTTATGGGGTCCAAGCCAAATACGTGACACACATACTAAATTGGATCTGATGATATATAGGTTTTGAGCCCACTTATTATCCATGATCACAATAGGGGATAAATGGCATTTTGGCTATTGGCATATGTTAATTAATTTTCCCAAAAAATTATATATCATTCAAATAATGAGAAAAGTATTTTGATCAAGTTTTAGAATGAAATAGTGTTTATATAAAATATATATATTATTTATCCAAAAAAAGGATTATGAGTGATTAAAAATATTAAATGATTTTAATTTAAAATTACAAGACCTTATTTATGTTTCTTAGATAAATAAATAATAGTGTTAAAAATTCATGATTTTTTATCAACTTGGGATAAGGAAAGAAATTCAAAAAAGATAAGGTTAGATGTGGTTCATTGTCAAATAATTCAAATACATTGAGATAATAAATAAATTGTTTCTCGAGATTTTAAAATGATAATGAAAAAAAATATCAAACTCTTAGTCAAACATCATGATATTGAGGTTCTAGATTTTTTATTAATTTCTTTTTAGGAAAAATTTCATAGATATTTTTAGAATAATTAATTATAGAAATAACTTTGAATTGATATATTTTTAATTGACAAAGTGGGCAGGCACCAAATACTTTGAGCCAATAAATACATGAGACATTTTCAACATTATTTATTATGATTTTGACTTGTGATTTTGCATTAGAAATATATGTTGAGAAATTATTAAATTTTGTTTTAGAATTGTTATTTTAGGAAAGTTGGATAAAATAAATGTATCTTCAATGAAATTTAGTTGGTATTGAAATAATATGTTCGACATAGAATTAGAGGGAACTTAAGGATATATTGCGTTATTTTTAATTAACATTCAAGTCTTGAATAAATTAAAAATAGTAGAACTTATTTTACAAAGTTTTTATAGTAAGTGGAGATTATAAGAAAGTGTTGCATTGAACCATCACCTTCCCAATACAATTGGAAACCTTGACATGGAAAAAGAAATTCAATTGTGTGTATTTGATTGTGATTTAAGCATAAAATAAACATAAATTATGCATTTAATATGCACAATTGAATATTTTTTACCGCTTCATAAGTATAAGATCATGTCAAGCATATTTTATTTTAATAGGGGTGAGTAATCCTTATCAAATAATTTTTCATAATTTGACCACATTACTTTTCATTTTGGGAAATATGTATGAAAGTTAAATTAAATGTAGTATTATATCTTTATGAATGATTTTCCTGAATTAGAGTGATGAGTCTGAACGTCTTTGATAATAAATCAAAAGTTAGAGAGTTTTGTATGTAATGGAGTAAATGAAGATGCAATGTTATGAAAATAGATAGTAACAATTTTCAATTAGAATAAGAGAAATATGATAATGTGATAAATAATATTTTATGTGAGATTTATAGAATGTGCAATAAATGTTTAGTTATCTTTTTAGTTGATGTTATATGTTTGAATAATTAATTATAATAGTATCAAGAAAGTGGTTATATTAGTTGGAGATCTAAATAAAGTGTCAATATTCCACCTCTACCTTCTGTTTGAAATTGAATAGTGTGAATATCACTACTTTAGAATGACAGCTTGTCCACATCAAGGGATTGTGGGAAACTTGAAGGAATCTGAGGCACATCATACCTTATTTGCCATTACCTATTTGACAATATGGAAAGCATGTGATGCTTTGGTGTTCGAGAATGCAATCACCACTTTAGAACGACATCTTGTCCACGTCAACCATCTTCACGTAGTTGTGGAAGATGGGTGGAAATCAAAGGAACATGCTAAAGATTCTTCTAAGACCAATATGTTGACCGACCTTAATATCCCAAGAGGAGGTAGATTGGTCATGGTTGACGATACTGTAAAAGGATACTTTGCTGCCATTGCAGCAACCTATCCCAACGATGAAGGTAAATGGTGTGGGGGCATTGCCTGCACTACTTGGGTAAAGTCGATAGTTGAGGCAGAAGTGAGAGAAATTTCTCTTGCTCTACAAAATATGACCAATGATTTTAATCAACCCCTTTTCATCCTTTGAGACTGCTCTACTTACATTGACACCATTGAAGACCCTTCCAAGAAGTACCCAAACTTCATGTCATGGAATAAGCCGATAAAGGAAATTCTTGACGACTCTCTCGCGAAACACTGCGTCAAAACTTATCAGGATGTCTATTGGTATACGGAACCTCCCCTAGACCTTGTGGGTCACCCTCTCCTTTTTCCCTTATGTAATGGTAGAAGTTCTACCAAATTTAAATTCCTAGTAAACCTTCATTGTAATTTACCCATTTTCCCTGCAAGAGGAGGGTGGGATGAATAAAAAGACCTCCTGACTTCCCTAAAAAAAGAATAGTGTGAATAAAAAGATAAGGTCAATTATGAATGATGAGAGACTATTTTAACTATAAAAAATAAGGTAATCAATGTGTAAAACTGAAGATGATTTATGGTCAAGTAATCAATGCAATTTAGTGGTCAATGAGCATGTTTGAAAAATTATTCTAGCGACATGATACTAAATGTAGAGCTAGAACATGAATTTAAATTTCAATAAATAATTCATTAAGTCCGGCCATAGTAGCCTGGGTGGTAAGAGCTCGGTAAGTCCCAATGAAGGACCCGGGTTCAAACCTCACCGAAGGCACTTTGCGAATGGCAATCCACGTTGATTAGGCGTGGGAGGGGGTGACCGGACCACACCCTCTCATGCCTCGAGAGTTTACCATGTCGGCTTCGCACGGGGTGGGTTCTCTCGGTCATCAAAAAAAAAATTCATTAATGTTTTAAGGATTTGATTCTTTGACATGCTTCGATTTTGAATAGTTGGCTAAAGTGTCTAGTATAATATTTAGCTCTTTTTCTAGATAATGCACTAATAAATATTTAGAGAAAATGTCTCCTCTAGTTGAGATAATCACTAAGGAAGATATAGATTTTAGGAAGTAAAGGTTTTATTTTAATTTTACTATTTTTGTTGGAATTATTTAAGTATATCTAGAGCATATTGAACCTTTGCATCCTGTAGAATAGAACAAAATAGAACAATAAATTAGAGTATCAGTATAATATGCACAATCACGTTATTTTAAGGGAGCCAACTGGGTTTGTTGGAACCATCACATATCTTTGACCTCTTTAACCCCTTTACCCCTTGCACATATGATATAGTAGTGTACCGATTGAGACATTCCTTATTTTCTACATCTATTTCCATCATAACACAACAAAATTTTAAGGAGAGAAGGTGTCAAGAGGATATATGGTAAAGAGAATCAATCCAGGTTATAGTTGACAACTCCTCAAAGCCAAAGGAGGGTATTTTTGTGGTACGGTACTATTTCCTTAGTCAGAGGTCTTGATGTATCAGTTTGTAATGAAGAAGTAAATAGTAGAGTAGAAACCTCCTCAAGAACAGTAAAGTGACAACTCACACCACCAAAATAAACTCGATATTGATGCCATGAAATGTTGAATAATTCTTGAAACATTGCTCGATTATTGTATATGGATGAATGATCACCCCTAGAAGGGTAAGTTAATCAATTGGTTTAAGAATGGAGATAGCCTTGAATATCACTAGATTTATGCACAAATACCTCAGTGAATGTTTTGATAAGGGTCTAAAATGCAAATTTACTACTTAAGTGACATATTGATAAAATAATTTTGGCCTACAACTTTCTATAGCCTTTTGGAACAAGAAAGAGAAAAGGAATAAATAGAAAAGTTATAATCCTCAAAATGTGGCAATAAATGATATAATTTGACAGATAGAGATAATATATATTAAAAGGCCTAAAATTTATAAAAAGGAACCCGACAGGATAAATCTAAGTTCATATTTGTTTTCTTTGGGTTAGAGTTTGCTTGTATGCCAAGTTTCATAATTTTGGAATAATAATAATTATCCTTGTAATATTGGAAATGGAAAATATGAGTTTTCTTCAAAATATCAAATAACTGATTTAGTGACTACAAAAATGGTATCTAATCTAAAATTCGTTATCTACACATTAAAATTTTCCTATGGGTAAATTTTCATCTAATTTGGATAATCTTTAATGTTCATGTGTAGATTAGGAGAGAGAAAGTGTGTAAAAGCCCAAAATATTAAATAATGTGTGAAATAATCTCAAAAGAGAAGAATAATGTCACAACAATATCCAATATGTTTAAATTTGTTTGATGGTGAAATTTCATATTAATTGGTGGTTTTTAGACTTCTCCAATGCATTAGGAAAGAGAAAATATGATTTACTTCAAAAGAATTAAATAACATACTTATAGTCTCAAAAACTGAAAATTGATACCAAAAATGGATTCTAGACATCCTAATTAGGTTAGGCATCGATTTTCATTTAATTTGGAGTTTGTTTAAACCTTCAATTGAAGAGAGAGAGAGAGAGAGAAATATAAATAATTTAATCACCACTTCATTAAAATTGAATTAGGAATTTGATTTATATGTCACGTGTCATGTTTTTGGCAACATAGTCAATTTGTTCTAAGTGTGGATTGTGTGATCTTGATCCAAAGGTGTTGGACCCATCACCTACCTCACGTAGAAAAGGTCCACGTGCGTGAATAGTACGTCGGTCGTAAGGTCTGGTTATTCATAGATTTCTTGGTCGTTTCTCGGTCTTTTTTGCTATTTTTGTTGCATTGAGATTGTGAGAAAAATCCACTCAGACTGGTACCCTACTCGAACCCTAACTCTCCCATTTTAGGAGATGCCCAAACCTGGCTGAAAGTCCTTCTCTGCCACCATGTTATAGAGGCCCCGAACCTAGAGCAAACTTATAAATGTTGGAGTATAGCACCACCGACCCGCTCCCAAGTCTCCTCTGCTCTCAGTTGCCCCTAAAAATCCTCCATATATACAACCATCCATGTATTCTTTAGTGTGTTATAAGGGTCGAGCACTATCTGTAGTTTTTACCTTGGTCTAATTATCAAAGGCTATGTCATCCTTGGATCCTCGCGAGGGATATGGAACTTCCCTATGGTTGTGAGTTGGTGCGAGGCATCTCCTCCAGTTACCCTTTAAAGCCATCAAAGAAGTGGATATGTGAGAGTTCCCCTAGCCATTGAGTTATGTGTAATCGATGCTCGCGCGTTCAGGGAGGATGTGTGAGACTGTCTTAGTTAATTTCTGGCTCTCAACCATGGTAACCCCTCAATCTATGTTCTTTGCTTCACTATTTGAAGCTGTGTATCTTGCCATGGCGCAAGTGTTTCACGGAGGAGACAACTCCCTCGGTATCTTTATCTGTATACCCTCATTTCCTTTTCGAGCTTTGTTTTCCCATCATGGGTAAGACCGTCTTTTCATATGTGATTTGCTTCCTTGGCTTGGCACCTTACTGGTCACTGACGAGGCAAGAGTGCAGCTGAGGATTGAGCCACCTCATCGTGTTCTCTCTCTCTCCCTATCTAGCAATTTCTCTGATGATTATGTGGCTTTTTTGAATTTTGTGATTGTTTAGAATTATAAAAATAATAACTTTTTCTCTGGTTGTCCAAATATTATGTAAAAATATGTTTTGGAATCAAAAAATGAGATCTTTGTAATAAAAATGTTTCTAGAATTTGATTTCCATGTTTTTAGTAGTTGGTTTTTGGGAATCTAACAAATTACATAAAAACCATAAAAATTGTAACTAATTCATATAATCTCCAAATTAAGTAAATAAAAAGAATTTTCTTGATCAGGAGATCACAAGGAATTGATTGGTTTAGGTTTTGTGACCCAAAATCTGAGGTTTCCAAAAAGGTCTAAAATTAGGGTTTCTTTACACTTATATGAAATATGAAACCTAATACATGTGAATAACTTGAAATTAGGCAAAAGTGATATTTGAATCTTCTAAGTTGGTGAAAAGTGAGTATTGGGACTCTGAATTGAGGTATGTGCCTCTTATCCCTTAAGTTGGAATTTTTTTATAACCAAACCCTAATTTCTCGATGAGGTGTGGACTAAAACCTTTGTTCCTATTATTGCTTCTTTTGATATAATTGCCTCAATTCTTGTTAAAACTATCATTGCTTGGGTCTTGAACCCCACTTGCCAAGTCACTATTATTTGTTGCCTAAACTTACCATATTACCTCTTTTAGTGTGATTATTTGATTGACTTGTTAGCTAATGTATTTGTACTTCTGTACAACCACCCATAGTTGGGCATGCATTATTTCACCCTGTGGAATGTGGTTACTCTCCCTACATATATATTTTTAGGTGATTGGGAGTGTGTTTACTCTCCCCTCACCTATTGGTTGAGGTTTGGTAGGTGCCTCAGTCCTACTTAATTAATTTAGTCTAACTTAATCATTCATTCGAATTTTCTTATTATTTGTTATGATAAGATTCCTATTTGTTATGTGCCTCGTACTTTTGACTCTCCATATTCTTACACTATTTTCCTTGTTGTTCTTAATTTTGTTCTTGTTCCTTAATTTGACACATACCTTGTTCTCCTCTTACTGGGTGGTCCCAACCACCCAGGCCTAGTACAAGGAATGGAACAAGACCAAGGAGGACCTGCCCAGGAGTAGATTCAAGGAGTCTTTGCTGAGATGTCTAGGTTGCTACTGCTAGATCTTGTAGTTTTCTTTTCTATTTTATGTTTCATGACATTCATGTAGCGAACTTGGATCAAAGTCATGTAAAACTTAGTCTTTTCTTTCCGTTGCTACTATTGACAATTTTATATTTGAATCATGCTTATTTAAATTGTATTATTATGCATTCATCCTTCATTATCTAAATTCCATATAAAAGATGAATGTTTTGTATTTTACGTTAAATTTTAGTAAGGGGTGATCTCTCCTTCTTACAACATGGTATCAGAGCCTGTTAGGTAGCTACTAGGGCAATAGTTGAAAGCTAGGGTGTCTAGAAAGGATCAAGGTTCAGGAGATAGCAAGATTTTCTTCCGCGTCAATAGCTTAGTTTATGAGGACTCCTCAATCTGTATGATACCTGCCTGGCCTAAGCTTGATACTGACTGTCCAAAATAGCATACATATAGGGAATAGTAGCCTTAGACATCTATGTTGGAATACAGCTGGAAATCTAATATGATGACCTTGTAGCTTCTTTGAGGATGGATACCCGATGTAAATCCCTTATGTCCCATAAGACCCCATGTTTGTGTAGATTTCCCTAGAATCTAGACTTTGAGGTTTTGTTACATTAGTTAGTAAGCAATCAAGTGATAGATCTTATACATGGTTTAGTTGGACTCACCCTTTTACCTCTAGTTTTAGTTTGACTTGGGATGTCAAACTTTTTTAAGGGGTGGAAGGGTAGTAGTAGTACCATGATAGATCATGGATATGCTGATTTCGAGGATGAAATCCATTTTAAAGGGATGAAGCCATGTAACATACTTAAATCTAGCTACTCTGACTCTAGAAACCCTAACTCCATGATTGGGAGGTTTGTGTTCTCGGATCCTTAGAATTGACCAAACTAGGTTAGACTTTCCCCTAATGTGCTTGTTTAGATCCTAATGATCATGTAATGGTCACCTGATGAATAGGTCACATATTTGAACCCTAATGAATAATTAATGTACATAATATGAGTAACTCACATATCAATCTTAATTTTGGATACACATGATGTTGACCATGTCATGGACCAGTAGACCCTAATGTTATGATACATGAGATAAATGGAACCAAACCATGTACTTAATAAGAATGTATAAGTGAAGTGTGATGATCATGTTGACCTAAATCCTAAGTTGTAATCATCTAAGATTGATATATACATCCTTAATAACGTTCATGATACAATAGTGACATTAGGTGTCATAATCAGATAACATACACTAATACACATAAATGGTATATGATCACCTAATCCTGAGTTAATGTATTTATCAGTCATTAATATGTAATATATTTCACCTTGTTCGCTAATATCACCTAATGACTCAAAAATGAATAATAAGTAGTTGGATTTACATAAATAAGTATGAATGGATAATGTGGGGTTGAATGTACATAATCAATAATAGAAAGTTAATAATTATGAGTAAATGATTTATTAGGACATTAATGTGAGTAAAAAAGATAATGTGACATGTATAGATGTTCAGTGTAGGTAGAAGTAATTAATGTGACATTATTTGGATTAATTGTAGACTTAATAACAAATCGGATAAAATTGCCTATTTCAAATAAATTATATGATATAATTCAATATGGTGATAGTACGAGGATATTGGAGTTTAAATCCAAATTTTGAAGGATAATGATTTAATATATTAATATATATTGAGTAATTTTGTATAATTAGGGTTTAAGGGTGTTAAAAGTATGACAACACCCTAATTGCATACGAAACCCCAAAAGAGGTAGAAAATCTAAAAGGGATAGGAACCCTAAGAAGCAAGAAAGTTTGGGTAAATATTAATAAAGGAAATTATATGTTATTTTAGGAATCTTACTTGCTTTATTGGATTGTATTTCTTTTCTTATTGGTTGATTCTATATCAAAGATCTACAAAATAGGTATGTGGTTATTTATGGTTAACCGTTGTAGTTTCACAAAGGTTTTCCGAATGTTTGATCGCATTGAATGTAACCTATCTGTTTGGATGTTCATATGTGCAAATTATAAAGACACTATGATTATCACAATTATGATATAGTGTGTATTCTCGCACCTACATGCCACCGTGATGTAAGATGTAATGAGGTCAAGCCTAAGAGGGAAGACCCATGGGCACCATGAGTGGTGACCCCAGGCACCAATCTCAAGATAGAGAAGGTGGCCTATATTGTGTGACTAATGGGCACCATGAGAGGTGACCCCAGACACCAAGCTCAGGATGGAGAAGGTGGCCTTAAGTCAATGGCAAAAGAGAAACCCTAAAGATGGTATTCCAGGGTTAGGGCAAAAGCGGTGGAGCTTGACACATTGAAAATGTAAATTGAATTGTTAATTAACTTCATTGTGATAATTAGGTTGTTAACCCTATGTGTGAAATTTTGATTGTCCCCACATACTGGCATATTCATATATGCTGACCGATGTTTTGTTTGTCGGTTTTTAAGGTACAACATTGAAAAGGACAAATAGTAAAGTGGCACATTGTGAAAATAAGAATTAAAGTTCAAGGAGGATTAGTTAGAATAGATTCTAGTTGTGGATAGATGTTAGATATCCAAGTTTTTAAAAGGTATGCAAAGTTTTATTTTATTCCAGCCTTTCAGTATAGTTTGGTAGAATTTTATAATGATTATTGATTATTTGTCGAACCTTTGATCTGGTTAATTGGGATAACGGCTAAAACTTTTAATCAGATAAATAAGGAATATATAGGAAGTCGTGCATACTAATGAAATATAACTATTTTGGCAACAAGAAGAGCATAATAGGACACAATTAGAAACATAATAAGGATGATGTAATATCATAATAAATATGATGCTAATAAGCCTAAAATGTTATTTGTGTTATATCTCATAAAAGGAAATCTCAAAAGTGAAACCCTTAGTGATCCATGAGAACCTACCTGTGAGGAGTTTCTAGAAGTACCACAGATTATAGGAAACAACCTAGGATCTTAGAGAAGAGATGTTGCCCACTCACCCTTCTCTCTTTGATTGAGATTTCAGGGACGCAATCCTCTTTAAGTGATGGAGTGTTGTAACATACCTAAACTTAGGTATATTCTTAGTTTGGTCTTTTTCCTAAGATTTTCCTATCCTTCCTATCCTTTTTTATCCTTGATGTTGAATTTATGGAATTATTAGTGGTTTGGAGTATATTTTATCACTATTTATGCCAATGTATGGGTTTATGCACAAATAACTTAGTGAATGTTTTGATAAGGGCCTAAAATGCAAATTTACCACTTAGGTGGCATATTCATAAATTAATTTTAGCCTAGAACTTTCTATAGCCTTTTGGAACAATAAAGAGAAAGAGGAATAAATAGAAAACCTAAATTCTTGAAAATTTGACAATAAATGATATAATGTGACATATAGAGATAATATATATTAAAAGGCCTAACTTTATAAAAAGGAAACCCAAAGGATAAATCTAAGTTCATATTCATTTTCTTTGGGTTAGACTTTGCTTGTATGCCAAGTTTCATAATTTTGGAATAATCATAATTATCCTTGTAATATTGGAAATGGAACATTTGAGTTGTCTCCAAAATATCTAATAACTCATTTAATGACTACAAAAATGGCATCCAATCTAAAATTCGTAATCTACACATTAAAATTTTCCTATGGGTTAATTTTCATCTAATTTGGATAATATTTAATGTTCAGGTGTAGATTAGGAGAGAGAGTGTAAAACCTTAATATTAAGTAATGTCTAAAATAATCTCAAAAGAGAAAATTAATGGCACAATCATATCCAATATGTTTTAGTTTACTTGAGGGTAAAGTTTCCTAATAATAAGTGGTTTCTAGATGTCTCCAATGCATTAGAAAAGAGAAAATATGGTTTACGTTAAAAGAATTAAATAACTCACTTAGAGTTTCCAAAACTAAAAATTAATGCCAAAATTGGATTCTAGACGTCCTAATTAGGTTGGGTATCAATTTTTCTTTAAATTAGAGTTTGTTTGAACCTTCAATTGAAGAGAGAGAAAAAAAAGAAATAATTTAATTACCACTTTATTCAAATCGAATTAGGAATTTCATTTATATGTCATGTGTCATGTTTTTGGTAACATAGCCAATTTTGTGGACTACATGATCTTGGTCCAACAGTGTTGGACCCATCACCTACCTCGCGTAGGAAAGGTCCACGCGCGTGAACAATATGTCGGTCGTAAGGTTTGGTTATTCACAGATTTCTTGGTCTTTTTTTTGCAATTTTTATTGCATAGAAACTGTGAGCAAAATCTGCTCAGACTAATACCCTAATCAAACCCTAACTCTCCTATTTTAGGAAACACCAAAATTTGGCTGAAAGCCCTTCTCTTACACCATGTTACAGAGGCCCTGAACTTAGAGAAAACCTATAGATGTTGGTGTCTATAGAACCACCGACCCACTCCCGAGTCTCCTCTACTCTCAATTGGCCCTAAAACTTCTCCATGTATCGCAACCAGTCCCATATTCTTTAGTTCATTCTAAGGTTCAAGCACTACCTGTAGTTGTGACCTTGTCCTAATTATCCATGGCTATGTAATTCTTGGATCCTCATGAGGGATATGGAACTTCCCTTTGGTTGTGAGTTGGTGTGAGGCATCACCTCCAGTTACCCCTTGAAGCCATCAAAGAAGTTGAACTGTGAGAGTTCTCTTGGCCATGGAGTTATGTAGAATCGATGCTTGCACATTCATGGAGGATGTGCGATGCTATCTTAGTAATTCATGGCTCTCAACCACTGTAATCCCTCAATCTATGTTCTTTTCTTCATGTTTTGAAACTTTGTATCTCATCCATTGTGTGAGTGTTTTGGGGGAGGAGACAATTCCTTCAGTATCTTACACGTATGCCCTCTTTTCCTTTTAGAATTTTGTTTTCCTGTCAGGGGTAGGACTATCTTTTTATATGTGGTTTGCTTCCTTGGCTTGGTGCCTTGCTGGTCACTGACGAGGCTAGAGGGCAGTCAAGGATTGGGCCACCTCATCATGTTCTCTCCCTCCCTCTCATGATTTCTCGAATGATTATGTGGCTTTTTTAAATTTTCTAATTAGTTAGAATTGTAAAAATTAGAACTTTTGCTCTGGTTGTCCAAAGATTATGTAAAAATATGTTTTGGAATCATAAAAAATGAGATCTTTGTAATAAAAATGTTTCCAGAGACTGATTTCCATGTTTATGGTAGTTGGTTTTTGGAAATCTAATAAAATACATAAAAACCCTAATAATTGTAACTAATTCATATAATCTCCAAATCAAGTAAATAAATATGTTTTCTTTATCAAGAGAACACAAGGAATTGATTGGTTTAGGTTTTGTGACCCAAAATCTGAGGTTTTCCACAAAGGTCTAAAATTAGGATTTCTTCACACTTATATGCAATATGAAACCTAATATATGTGAATAACTTGAAATTAGGCCAAAGTGATATTGGAATCTTCTAAGTTGGTGAAAAGTGAGTATTAGGACTCTGAATAGAGGTATGTGCATCTTATTCCTTAAGTTGGGCATTTTTTATAACCAAACCCTAATTTCCCAATGAAGCATGGACTTAAAACTTTTTTCATATTATTGCTTCTTTTGATATAATTGCCTCAACTCTTATTAAAACTATCATTGATTTGGTCCACTTGCCATGTTACTATTATATTTTGCCTAAACTTGCCATATTACTTCTTTTAGCATGATGATTTGTTTAACTTATTAGCTAATGTAGTGGTACTTTGTACAACCACCCATAGTTGGACATGTGCTATTTCACCCTGGGGAATGTGTTTACTCTCCCCACATATGTATGTGCCTCAACCCTACTTAGTTAATTTAGTCAAACTTAATCATTCATTCAAATTCTCTTATTATTTGTTATGGCAATATTCCTATTTGTTATGTGCCTCATACTTTTGACTCTCCATATTCTTACGCTATTTTCCTTGTTGTTCTTAACATTGTTATTTTTCCTTAATTTGACACATACCTTGTTTTCTCCTCTTGTTGGGTGATCCCAGCCACCCAGGCCTAGGACAAGGAGTGGAACAAGACCAAGGAGGACCTACCCATGTGTAGATTCAAGGAGACTTTGCCGAGATGTCTAGGTTTCTACTGCTAGATCTTGTAGTTTTCTTTTCTATTTTATGTTTCATGAGACTCATATAGCAAACTTGGATCAAAGCCATGTAAAACTAAGTATTTTCTTTCCGCTACTACTATTGACAATTTTATATCTGAATCATGCTTATTTAAATGGTATTATTATGCATTCATCCTTTATTATCTAAACTCCATATAAAAGATGGATGCTTTGTATTTTACATTAAATTTTAGTAAGGGGTGATCTCTCCTCCTTACAACATGGTATCAGAGCCTGTTAGGTAGCTACTAGGGCATTAGTTGAAAGCAAGGGTGTCTAGAAAGGATCAAGGTATGGGGGCTGGCAAGAATTTCTTCCACAGCAGTAGCTTAGTTTATGAGGACTCCCCGGTCCGTATGATACCTACCTGGCCTAAGCTTGATGCTAACTGTCCAAAATATCTTACCTGTAGGGAATAGTAGCCTTAGACATCTATGTTGGAATACACATAGAAATGTAATATGATGACCTTGTGACTTGTTTGAGGATGGATACCCTATGTAAATCATGTATGTTCCATAGGACCCATGTTTGGGTAGATGATCCCTAGAAGCTAGACTTTGTGGTTTGGTGACATCAGTTAGTAAGAAATCAAGTGATAGATCTTATACATGGTTTAGTTGGACTCACCATTTTACCTCTAGTTTTAGTTTGAGTTGGTAGGTCAACCCGTTTTAAGGGGTGGAGGGGTAGTAGTAGTACCTTGATATATCATGGATATGCTGATTTTGAGGACAAAATCCACTTTAAGGGGATGGAGTCTTGTAACATACCGAAATCTAGCTACTCTGACTCTAGAAACCCTAACTCCATGATTGGGAGGTCAGTGTGCTTGGATCCTTAGAATTGACTGAACAAGGTTAGACTTATCCTCTACCATGCTTGTTTATATCCTAATGATCATATAATGGTCACATGATGAATAGTTCACATGTTTGAATCCTACTGAACATTTAATGTACATAATATGAGTAACTCACATATTAATCTCAATTGTGGATACACATGATGTTGACCATGTCATGAACCAGTAAACCCTAATGTTATGATGAATGAGATAAATGGAACCTAACCCTAGACTTAATAAGAAGGTATAAGTGAAGTGTAATGATAATGCAAACCTAAATTCTAAGTTGCAATCAACTAACACTAATATATGCATCCTGAATGACGTTCATTATACATTAGTTACATTAGGTTTCTAATGGGTTCCACATGTCGCATAAAGAAAAACCCTAAAAGAATAACTTCTAGGTTTAATCAAAAGTAGTGCACTAATTCCCCACTCCATGCGAGCAGAAGCTGCATTGCAGTATACTTAAGGATCGAATCCAAAGGACAACCTTTTTAAGTAGTTATATATATTCAAAAATATTTAGAGTAATATCCATCACCGGTTAGTTGAAAGATTGATTCAACTCAATTGTTGTCAAAAGAAACAGATATTAAATAAGTAAATAATAGGTAATAAAGAGCACCATGGCATGGGGTTTCGTTACCTGGGCTTGTGTAATTATCTTAACAAGATTTAACTCTCTAATGGTCATTGCTAAATCGAGGCTTAGCTGTTGCACCCTCACATGATACAAGTAGTCACCTAATATAGACTCCCTTGGAACTGACCATCCTCGGCACCCAAGTTCCATGTCTATACCATTGAACTCCTTTACTTAAAATTGACCATCCTTGGCACGTAGCAGATAAAAGTCCAATCAACACACTATCCCTTGATGGCATCCCAGGGGGCAATAAGATCATTATAGTGTTCTCATCATGCTCAGAGCAACCTGCATATCCATGATTAAAACATATATGTGAAACAAGTCGGCAATTTGCAAAGCAAGGCATTGAGCAGAATCATACTTTATTTAGAAACTAAATTGTTGAGTTTAGATACAAGCTAAGATAAAATATAGGTGATCGTGACTAGTCCCCATGCCCCAGCACAATGTTTCTACTCGCTCATGGTGAGGGACAGAAACCAAGAGATAGTAGGAATGATAGAGAAGGCCATGACGTCTGTGCATGAAGACCAATCTCCCCGTTGTGGTTGTCGTCGTCTCACTCCTTGCTAGGGTTTGTACTGTACTATGTGGCTTCTAATCACCGATTAGAGACCCTTTTGATGGACGATAAGGGTTCCCTTTTATATATGCATTCCTCACCTCCAAAACCTTAAAGTTGAATGCTTGTAGTCGAAGGCATCTGATTGCATGGCCCGGACTCGGTCCAACAAGCAACTGACATGGGTTTCTCAATTTGGACCTCACGTCTGGTTCTTTGGAGGACCAACATGGGGTGAATCAAAATGGACTGATGCAGAGAGCACGCATCAGGACATCAACATCTGGAGGACTCTGGGTGAAGAGTGGCTCAAGTCAGGTGAATGGCAAAGTCACTCGCTTAACTAGGCAGTTGCAAAGTGATCAAAAGAAAAATTGTTGGGCCTTCCTTCCCTTGAGGCATAAGGATTAATCATCCATCTAGGCGTTGTTGTGCAATTTTGGCTGATTTTGCACTATATATATATATATATATATATATATATATATATATATATATATATATATATATATATATATATACCCACGCGGGTAGCTTGATTTTTCACTACCCCCACATCCAAAAGAGTAATTATATGGTATACAAAAGTAACTCTAAAGATCATCAGAGTAACTATATGGTACACAAGAGTAATTCTGAGATCAAAAAAGTAACTGCGTAGAAAATATACAGTCTGTAAATATATGGACGGGTTTTTTTTATTTTGGGGGGGCAAATGATATTATTTTTGGATGAATTTTTTTGGGGAGCTAGATAAAATGCTCCTCTAAAATTGTGAGAGAAAAAAAATAACGGGAAGGGTGCACGGGTAGCTACTCGTCTGGGTATTAAATAAATCCCCATATATATATATATATATATATATATATATATATATATATATATATATATATATATATATATATATATGCATTAAAGTTTGAAAAAGGGAAAATAATTGCATTTGAGTGAATATAAAGCAAAAATTAGGAAATAGAAGCAGAACAACCCCTAAAAAGTGAGTAAAATAACATGTAAAAATGGGTATAAATATACTCATCAAACTACCCCGAAATTAATCCTTTGCTTGTCCCAAGTAAAGTAAAATAAAAAGAAAATCAACAATTGATACTAGGTTCTAGGCCTTCCTCTCCCAACCGAGAAAACCTTGTGATCCCCTTCCACCAATCATGATAAAGCTACCCTAATCCTTGGGGTCACATAGTCACACTTGGATATCCCCCAACAAGGGCTTGTTCCTCTAATCGCTAGACCCCAGAACCTGCAAAGAACTACTTTCATATCAACAATACTCCTAATCTGTCTGTGCAAATAGAAGTAAGCACAAGTCAAGGCTATTTGGCTATTTGGGGAGAATTCTGATAAGTCCCCTGGGTATGAGAATTGGATGAAAGGGGGAGAAAGACATAGCATGAACCCAATTCCCTAATATCTCCTCTATTTGACTCAAAACCTTATTTGGGATTCAGATATTTTATTTTCTCTCCTCTATTCGACTCAAGAATTTTTGTTTGTTTGTAGTTACATTGACCGCATGTTTTCTTTTGGGCTCATTGGCCTCTTTTATTCATGCCATGTTTGAAATTGAAAATGAGGAGTATTTATGGAAGGGATGCCACCTTGGACTTAGGGTTTGGCATATAGTGGGAATTTCATTTTTTTCTTACAAATGATGAAGAGGTAGGAGATAATGAAAGAAGAGTGAGGTCAAGAGGCTGACTTGTGCTTCTCCATTTTATCACTGCATTAGAATCAGATCATTATATTATATCATTTAATTCAGTTACTGTAGGGTAAAGGAGTATTACCAAATATTGTTGCAAGTCATGTTGGAGTCACATGTGGCTTGACCTTTCAGATTCCATCTGCTTACCATCACTTCCAAGGGGAAGGAATGGTTAGTTGTTGCCATCGGGGCCCAAAACTGTTCAAAACATGTTTATTCCTTAAAAATTCCTTTTTGCATGGGTTGGCTCGAGAAAAATAAAAGGGAATAGTTCATTCATATATTTTCCATTTTTAGCATACATCAAAGTGGGGAGCGAGGGAGTAGCCCAGTGGTGTGACTCGGCAATCCCCAATGAAGGGACCCAACTTCGACTCTGGTTGCATAACCCTCGGGGTGCAACAAGGCCCCACATTATTGAGCACACTGTGGTGCCCCCATGTACATGGCTGGTTCTGGGGTTTACCCTTGGTTGGGTGGGGTCCATTAGTGGCCGATCCCAGGAGGGGTTCCTCGTTATAAAAAAAACATACATCAAAGTGACTAACTATGTAAGGGGCACAACTCACACAAAAATAAAAAATAAAATAAAAAACAAAACGTATACAAATAAAAGATGGAGAAGAAAAATAAAGAAGTGTTTGAGTATGAGAAAGGGAGAGGGTAGAGTTGAGGTGATAGAGATGACGTACCACCCACCCTCCACCCCAACTTCAAAATTTTGTCTGTCCTTGGGGAGAAATAAGTTAGAGATGGAGGGGAATTGATATGGAGAGTGGTGGAGATGGAGATGGAAGATATGGATTGTGATCTCATATCCAAGAGCACACAATAGAATCCTAAGAGTGGGTTCTTATTCTATTAGATATGGCTTGATCTCAGTGTGGTCATGGCCACCAATTTCCATGATCTTCATTTGGTGGTGGTGATGGTGCCTGGGGTTGTGCACCCCATTCTCTGTAGTCTGCGTCCAGCCAACACCTGACTTCTAGGGAAATGGCTTGTTGATTATATAGCCAGTTGATCAACAGATTTGGGTTTAGTGTTGGCATCCCCTGTTTATGTGTCAGAGTCACAAATCAGAGATCCCAATGGACATATGTGTCTTGGGAGTAGTAACGCAGTAGATCCCTATCGGATGGGATCTCATCATTCAGTGGAGGGCCACCACCTCCTCGTCAGAATCGGTCGTTGATGTTGGTGTTTGATGCCGCCATTGGCAGTGTCGATGCAAGAAAGATATGGAAACTTAGGATGTGCTTGATCATTAGAAAGTTTTGGTGTTGCCAAGCCCTATGCTTCACCCATTATATAGCTACATTGAGAAGACATTACAACTTCCCTAAAAGGAATCGACAGTTGCATCATGCACGCGTAATCCCTAGCGCATAGGGTCTTCACGTCAATCGTTTCTTAGAAAGTCCTGATCAAAATATGACAGTGAATATTGATAATTGGAGTGATATAAAAATAGCTACCATTTTTAAGAAATAATATTTCTCATAAAATATAAGGATAGATTATTTTTTAGAATGAAGTAAAATTATATGTGGAAAACTAGAGAGCAATCCCATCGGGCCATGTATCCCACACTCTGCATCACTTATCATTTCACAAGACTATGAAATATCCTTCCCTTAGTCGAGTGACTGGGCAGCAGGGGGTTTATGGAAGGATGAGAGAATGTCATGATGAGGCTTGCTCATCATGCCTGCTTATCCATTTATTAGGCTGTCAAAGATGTGGTACTCTTACTTCTCCATCTCTCCTCGCTCTTCTCACCTATTTTTTGTTAGGATATGTTTGTCAAAAGAAAATAAGGAATAAAAATAACAAAAAGAGAAACAAATAGAAAGAGAAAAGAAAAGAAAGAAAAAAGGTTGGGTTACCTCCCCGCAAGCCTCTCGATTTAGCATCACAGACCCGACCGATAGTAGTGTTTGTTAAGTTGAACCAAAGGACGGGGTAATCCTTCAAACTTTTGAATCTTTAATCATGGTTAGATTATATACATGGCTTTCCCATGGGTAGGGCCCTATTGTCTTGATCGGCATCTTGTGGACATGTTTGTTGCAATTCCAGGTTACCTTCTGCTTTAAAAGCTTCAATCAAATTGTGCACCCTCTTCAAGTATTTAAGAACTTAGTATTGAATAATCTTCTTCTCTGGTCATAGAATGAGTTTGTTGGCCTCAATGTCCACTAGAGCTCGCATTGTAGATAGGAATGGCCATCCCAGAATGAGTGGAAATCGGTTGTCTTCTTTGATATGCATGACCACGAAGTCGTATGGGACTAGGTATCATGTCCTAGCTTCACCAGTACATCTTAGTTAATTCCCAAGGGTTTAGTGATGGATGCATCAACTAACTGAATAGTCATTATTTTGGGTAAGAGATTTGTGAACCCTAGGCGTTGGTATAGAGTATAAGGCATAATAGATATGCTAGCACCTAAGTCGGAAAGCCCCTTGTGGCATGTATCATCACCCATGAAACAATTTTTCCCAAAAGAATCGGAATCTTTATGATTCTAAGGCATCTGATTTTGTACTATATCAAAAGTTTCTTGTGCGAGTTTCATGGTCTCCCAGTCCTCGATTGTATATTTTCTAGAGAGAAGGGTCTTAAGATATTTACTCCAAGCTGGTATTCGGCTAGTGCATCAAGGAATGGAATGTCAACATGTAATTTCTTCATGGTGTCTTTGAATTTCATGAGCCGGTCATCTAGTTTGGTCTATTTAAGATGTCCTACATAGGGTACACATGGCGTGTATACAGGAATTGCAGGTACTTTAGAGTTGGCTACCATAGCCGCTTATGTCATATTCTCACTAGTATTGGATTATGTTGGCATCTCGGGAGGTTCTATTGTCTGACTCTCTAGATGGATGATCAGGCAAATTGTAACTTCTATTGGGGTGCTCTCAATTTATCATAAAATACCTCCATCAATTGTTAAGACTCACGTTCAATTTATAAACCTCCAAGTTACACCTTGATCATTTTGTTAATTTCTTTTATGATACATATCCTTCACATTATTATGATTATAGTTCTTGATTAAGAAATTAATTTAACATTCATCTATGATATAATTGAGGAAAATATATTCATGTAGTATAATATGGTTCATCATATAATTCCAAGTACTCACTAGGGCATACAGTCCCGAAACCATACATAAAAGGGTAAGTTTACCATAAAATCCACATTAGGTTCAATATCATGTAAGGACATCAACATTATTTGAAATTATGGGTTACAATTCACATTAAAGTTATGCACCACCATACTAAATTTTAGATTCAAATTCAAAAGTATGAGGTAGTTCCATTACTAGCACTATATATTGTACGTAATATGTGCCACCTCTATGCATAGATGGTCTAATTTGGGATTATAGACCTAAGTCAAAGGAACTTCCATTAACATAACGATTATATTTAGCCCTTATAAAAGTGTTATGTCAACTCCTAGTCACTACGAATTGCATCCATACATATATTCCTTTCATATGATGCTTATACACCATAAGGATGACATGTTTAGTAACAATTTCACTTGTATTTTGAAATCCAACAAGTACATTATTATTTGGTCATGCAATTTACATTAGGGAGTAACTCTAGAAAGTTAGTAATAACATTAAATTTCATGAATATAGTCCACTTATCCAAAATAGTTCTCAAGTCATCATCTTTTAGCACTAGGAGGTCATATAACAAGATTTAGAACAAAATGAACTATTGATGCACAAGTCTCAAATTTTAGACCTTAAACCAAAGAGTGCATGCCCATTTAATCAGACATTCATGCTTAAGATATATGGTAAGATATAAAAGTTCGAAATCATATCACATGGCAGCAAAACAATCCACAAAAATTAAATGTTTAGGCATGTTAACCAAGTTTAGAACAAGTTTTAAGGATTTACATGAAGTAGTAGGCAAAAGAATGCTAAGAATGTTATATCATTCACCTCTTATGGTGATAATAAAGAGGTCCACGAATGAGGCCATGAGCATGATTTCATATCCTAGATCATCCCTCCAAAATCTCCCAGATCCATGCTCCACGTAAGATATAACTCGCCTTAGATCAAAAAGAGGAAAAAGAGAGGTTCTTTAGATAGGTGGAGTAATTTCCACCATGAAGGTCCAGGGTGCACAACCAAAAGCAGAAGATGTGATGAGGAATAGAAAAAAGTGTAGAGGGTTTTTTGGTAATCAATATTTAGGTATGTTATATAATGTATGATTATTTTTGTGTTGATAATGAGGGTGTTCAGGTGCTCAATGTTTTGGTTATTCCTCTCTAGCCAAAAATACCACAAAAGTGTAAAAGGTTTTTCAGTAATCAATTAGGGATGTTCTATAATTTATGAGTATGTTTGTGTTGATAATGAGCCCAATGTTGTGCTATATTAATATTGAAAGCAATTCATATATTAAGGGACGTAAAAATAATGTGATACACGTATTCAATGTTACCCCGAGATAGCATGCAAGAAAAGGAAATGTGTATGTTTTTGGTTTGTAGGTTGGACCTAACAAGAGTTTATTTGAGAAAACCTCAAAAAAAGTGTATGGTGTTAGGTTTGATATTTAACCTCTAGATATTGTTCCTTATATGGTCTGGTTGAGCCTCTTTGTGATAAGATTTTGTAGACATTTTCAATAGAAAAGACTTATCCCTGACCCATGTGATAGTTGAGTTATTTTACATGTAGGATATGGATGTAAGGATGGTCAATAGTGTATCATTTGTGATATCATCATCACATGATCTTTTGAATATGTTCGACCTACTGCTCAACACATATTTTCTAGTTTTTGGGAGATCGATATCAGGGAGGGGATGATCTATTCTAAGCTCAAATAATAGATAGTATGCAATGAACCATGGTTGAACTGTAAGGCCCCTGGCCTAGCTTAATGCTTGAGTATGCTTTCTCTTCTTAATAAGATGCTTAGAACCTTAATCTAATTCTTTGAGATGCTTATATAACATGGGACAATCTTGTTTTTCTGATTTGGTCATGTTCTATTGATGTTTAAGCCTGGTATGCTTATTTTGGATCAAGTTGCAATTTACCCAAATTGAGGGATTATTTTGCAATTTGTCACATGTTGAGTGTGCCCTTAGTGATTTAGCATCATGAGAGAGAGAGAATGATGTTATGGGGCACCTTGTTTGACCTTAGTTGATGAGGTGGCATCATGTGGTGATGCTAGGGTTTCTAGGGTTTGCTTGGTGTCGACCATGTTGAGCTTGGTTGGGTGTTCCAATCTTCATCTTGATCATGTTGGTGTGCTTTAGGTGTGTCTTGACCGAGACACCTTCCTTGGGTGGTTTTGTTTTGACCTTTATGGTCTTGGAGTGTTTTTGGTCGAGATGGTTGTCTTCTTGTGGTGTGTCTCAACCAGGGTTGTATGGTGGCCTTTTGTTGTGGTCGAGACAAGATGTCTTGGTGTTTGTTTCAGCCTCTAGAGTGGTCGTGACCCAAGTGATCAAGACCCCACCTTGGTTGTATCACCATAGGTTGCATGCATGCATATAATGGTTGCATGTTGGTTTGTTTGGTGGATGAGTGCCTCTTTGGTGCTCTCTTTTGTTGACACCTCAACCCCACATTGCTTCCCTCCTCCTTTGAGAATATAACCTCTCTCTTCTTCATGCAAGTATCTTTTGTGACCCACTTTCTTCTCCCTTCCCTTGTGTTCGTCCTTGGAACTTTGAGGATCAAGAAGGACTGATCTTGGGTTCTTTGGAGGTTAACCAACTTTGCATGTGGTGCTTTGGAGCTTGGTCACCTTCCTTGTGGTGATTCTTGGTGGTTCCCTTCTCAGTAAGTGGTTCTTTTCCCTTGATCACATTTTCCTATGGAACCCTACCTTTTTTCTTCCCCTTTATCGAACATAGACTGTGGACTGTTTATGGTGGTCGTTTTGAGAGAGAACTCCTCATCACAAAGGGTCAAAGACCATGTTTTGACAAGGTGGTACCTAAGTGTGAGGATTTTTTCTTCTTTTTTCACTTCTTTCTTCTTGGTTCGACCTAGGGTTTATTGCCCTCTTTTCTTGATATATCTTTGACCTTGGTGTCTTCTTCTTCTTAAGGTGATCTTATTGTCTAGAGTTGACTTTTGGTGGAGCTTCATCTTCTTCCTTGGTGATTGAGATCTTGGAGCGTGTTCCTTCTCTTAAGGCGAGTTATATAACTCTCTACCTTCTTCTATTACTTACACCATATTATTTCTTTCATGCTACTATTTTGATATCTAAACTTGATGCTAATATGCTAGATGATGTTATCATAACCTAGGTTTTAAGTATTGTTGATAATCTCTTGAAAGTTGTTTCATATCCTAAACCCTAATTTCTTGTACCCGACTTGTTATGTGTTGGTTGAGGTGATTGTGATACATGCATCATGTTTCTTGGTTTCATCACCATGATTTGGTTTGGCCCTTGTTTTTTTGTGAGGTTTTGAGTTGGTTTTCTTGAGGTTGAAGCTTGGTCTTTGTTATCCTCATCTAGTTTCTTGATGGTTCATGTTGAAGTTCAGTTTTCAAGGTTTTGATGTCCATCTTGCATGGAGTTTTTCCACCTTGTTGATGGTGCTTTCCTTGATGTTAACCTTATGATTTGAATGTTGTTTCTCTATTTTGATGTTGGCTAAGTGTTTTAGGGTAGCTTGACCTTGGTGGTTACTACATCTTGATCTTGTCTAGGTCGAAACATATGTGTCGTTCATGGTCGATATGATTTGCTTTTGTTTCGATCGAGACTCATGACCTAGTGTCACGACTGCAACCCTAATCTTAATAGGTTGAGGGTCAAGACACATTTTGTGCTTGTGGTCAAGGCACATGCTTCTCTTTGGTTGATACATATGTTTTGGTTTTGTTTGAGACATGTGCTTTTGTGGGTGGTCGAGACACCATGTTAGTTGGTGGTTGAGACACATGTTGGTAATGGTCGAGATACTTAGTTTTGTTGCGGTTGAGACCCTTGTTTTAGGGATGGTCAAGATGCTTGTTTCATGCATGGTCGAGACACCTACTTTTTTGGTGGTTGATACACATGTTCTTGTCTTGGTCAAGACACCTAGTTGGGTTGAGATTGAGACACTTGCTTGAGAAATGGTTGTGACACATGTGGAACTTTATAGGGTTGATACATATGTACATGTAAATGTTGAATGATATCGGATTTTGTTTGGATAGTTGATTAACCAAGATAACGATAATGCTCTAATCCTAGTATGTTCCAAGAAAGTGGGAGATGACATAATTAGGGTTTGGTGATTGATCTATGCTAGGAAACCCTAATCGGCTATACATGTAACCCTGACCCTAATGTTGGGAAATATGATATGTTTGTTTGTCTCATTTGAAGTGGTTACCAAAAATTATGATGCTTTCTCTCTCTTGTTTCTGAAATCCTAACCTTGCAGGTGAAATGCATGTCATAGCTAGTGTATGCTATGGTGGCGATCATATGACATAGGGTGATGGCTATGATCCTTGATGAGATATAATGAGATCATATTGATGTGATGGGTCCTATGGCCTAGTGAAGGCTTAATGCCTATTGTGAGGTGATATCCTCTAGTGATATGATTGAGGGATTGATATCCCACAGTGATGTGACATTGGTGATAGCCTTTATATGGCTGTGTGACATTGATGATAGCCTTGTGAATGGTAGTGCTACAAGTATCATGTGGTGATGTGACAAGTTCACACCTTACATGTTTTATATCTTATTGAGTTGCATTATTCCCTTATCTTTTTAGATATTGTTTTGGATTTGTACATTGTAACTTGATTGATGCTAAAAGACACTCAATTGGCTTAACTAATCAAGTAGAACCCTAATCATGTAGGTGCCATGTGCCATAGATCCATTCTAGTGTCAATCTTAGTGTTGGATGGTGAAATGAGTCATTCCTATGGGAAACTCAGAGCGCATATCGTTGAATATGTGGGGGTGTAAATCGAATATCTCCTTACATCCACAATTAAAAGTTGTGTGAGATGACCATGTGTGAGTTGTTCTCCTTGATATATGTATGGCCATGTGTGAGCCAATCCTTTCTTTTAAAGAACGGCCATGTGTGAGCTTATTCTTCTAGTGCCATGACTTGTACCAAGGTGGGATAGGTGTTTATATATGTATGGCCATGCGTGAGCCAATCATTCAGCTTGACTATATGTCGTTGTTTGCAGTTGACGGATATATCTCTACAGTGTTACTCTTGTGCTGACCAAGGGGTGTAGGGAGGTCGTCGATTACGTCTCTTCCATTGACCTTGTAAGGCATCCATTTTGACTTAGCAGTGATCGGTTGGATTTGGGTGGTACGACTCAAATCCTTAGGACAGTAATAAAAGACGTAATACAACTGTGTAGTATATTTTGCTTAGGGTCAAATACACTTCACATTCATTGAACCCTTTGCCTTATCTTTGTATTGATTTATTGAATTATAATGTGGTAAGATAAATCAAGTGTTATACACGTTCTTCATATTCCTTCTTAAATTAGTAATTGTTCTACTGCTCAGTGGCAATTTCCTAATTTGTTTAATTTGCATTATCTATTGGGTACATATCACTTAGTTGAATCTGCTCAACCTGTGAAGTATGTTATCTACCTGCTTAGTTACTTGGGATTTTTATAGATGTTGGCGGAGATTTATCTCTCGTTGGGACATTTGGTCTCACCTCATGGGTTTCTAAATCTTTTAGGTGGTCAAGCACGAGGAGGTAGAGGTTATGTTGTTGAGGTTGAGTAGTAAGAGGACCAGTAGCTGAGTAAAGGTTGGATGAGCTACTTGTGTTTTGTAGTAGAGTCCAATGTGTCGTCCCTGTACACTCAGGTCCTTGGCTTTATGCCTTTTTTGTACATATGTGGCATGTATGTATATGTGACATGTTACCATATGTGCAGGTTGTGGCCAGTGAGCCAGTAAACAATATTATGTAATAATCTTTTGGCAGGTGTTATATATACATGTGACTTTTGTGGACTCTAATGTGGTATGTTTCCACTAGAGGTGGATATGTGAAATTGATTTAATTTCATTTGATTTTTTGGTAACCTCATTGATTAGTTTTAATTCTGCATTTTTTTTAGTAATCTCGCTCTGTGGCGCGTCGAGGCATCACATCAACCTATAATATGTGTGGCAACACATCCCACTATCACACAGACAGCGAGGTGTTACGTGAAAACGTGCGGAAATCACCATAACCACAGATTACCAAAAACACGGGTTAATTAAAACCGTTTGCGGAAAACTGATAAACTATGAAGCTATTGCATTCCGGTCCTCATCCTGCAAGGAAAACAGGTCATACATATATACATATACCATATCTGATATGTGTCCATAGCTCAGGAACAGATATTCATCCATCACATGAGTTCACCACCTGTTCATATACATAAAGGCCCACATCCGGCCAACAGCAGGATATACAAACATCATCGATCGTTCATCGTGAAACAACGTCAAAACACTGCCAAGGACCTGAGAGTACAGGGATGACTCTAGACTCTACTACAAAACATCCAAAACAGCAGCATATCCATCGCTTGCCTTCTAGTGCTCGTCAAGCTGCTCGGCCGCAACACCATGACCACCACCACATCTAGCTCGACCACCTAAAAAGGGTGTAAACCAGCGGGGTGAGACAATTGAACATTGTCCCAGCGGGAAACATAACTCCCCACCACAACTACAGAACCTCAGCAAGATAAACTATAACAACAGATAACTAATAACATGTATAGCAAGAGCAGTCTATATAAAGCCAAGCTATTCTTACTGACAAGCTTACCAGCTGTACAAAAGCATATAGCCAAATATCTCTCAATGGAACATGATTGACAAGATAAGATATATCACTATGTAACATGATTATCAGACCAAGATATAACATCACATAACCTGATTATCAAGATGAGACATATTACCACATACCTGATGAATATAGAAGTAACTGCAAGATATAACAGAATTAACTACACAAACAAGGCTTCAACCAATGTTTCGTGTTTATCTTAAGCAGTAATTACTAGACAACTGTATTACGTATTATTATGCCCTGAGGAAGTGAATCATACCGTTCAAATCCAACCTTCGGTTACGAAACCCAAGCCGGTTCCATACAAGGTCAATGGAAGAGTCGGACTCCACGACCTCACCCCTCGTGGTCAGTACACGAGAAACATAGCAGGACCGCAGTCTCATGCTCAAGTGGTCTTAAGCCACAGGGTCAGCTCCTCAGGCTACCCTTTCTCTAGCCCGCCTCGGTACAGGTCACGACGCTAGTGTATCTGAGCCACGGGCCTGACCACCGTGCTCTTAGCCATGAACGCATTCATGCTCGTCATATCTCATATTCAGAGCCATGGGCCTGTTCACCATGCTCATCACATATCCGAGTCTAAAACTGAAGTTGCACTCTTACCTCCTCACTTTAGGCTAGGAGAAACCTCGCATATTCAACAATATGCGCTCCGGGTTAACCCGCAGGAGAACCTGTTTCACCATCACCAAAACCTGACGATGATGGATCTATGGCCAAGGCAAACTACATGATATAATTCCACTATGATTATTTAGTATCTTTTAGATGGATTGCAAGATTCAACCAAGTTGTATAACATGAAAGATATAACAGAAAGTAAATAACATAAACTCAACATTATGTTATTATTGTAATCACATCAACCTGATCCATCTCAAGGATCCAACATCATATGTTACCACTTGGCCTCTTGCCAACCATCCAGATCCATCTCAAGGATCATCACATACCATGGGATCTCAATCCCTCATCATGTATTGCCAATGCCTCACATCAACATCATAGGACAACACATCATACATACAATCTCATCAATCAGAACAATTATCAAAGTGATGTTACCCATTACATATGCCTCATAGCCTTTTCATGGCTAATCATCACCTGCATGGTTAGGATATACTGATAACCTCCTATTTTAGTCGTTTATCTTAGTCTTTTTCCTTAGTTTTCCATACTCTTTTTAAGTTTAAACTATACATAATCCTAATTTTACCCCTTTTTGTAAATACACCATCAGACTAACTTTTTCCTTTTATATATGCAGAAAAAGCACAAAAAAATCATAAAAGAATAACCCAGCCTCAAGACCGCATGGAGTCAAACGGTCTCAAGACCGCATGGAGTCAAACAGTCTCAAGACCACATGAAGCCAACCAGTCCCGAGACCGCATGGAGTCAAACGGTCTCAAGACCGCATGAAGCCAAACGGTCTCAAGACCGCATGAAGCCAACCGGTCCCGAGACCGCATGGAGTCAAACGGTCTCAAGACCGCATGAAGCCAACCGGTCCCAAGACCGCATGAATCCAACCGGTCCCGAGACCGCATGGAGTTCAAACGGTCTCAAGACCGCATGAAGCCAACCGGTCCCGAGACCGCATGGAGTTCAAACGGTCTCAAGACCGCATGAAGCCAACCGGTCCCGAGACCGCATGGAGTTCAAACGGTCTCAAGACCGCATGAAGCCAAACGGTCCCGAGACCGGATGGAGTTCATACGGTCTCAAGACCGTTTGAAGCCAAACGGTCTCACAGTCCAAACGGTCTTGAGGCCCCAAACGGTCTAGAAGTCCAAACGGTCTCCAAACCATTTGGACTTCAGTCAAAGCCTATAAATAAGACCCCAAGGGTCCTCCAAGGGAGGGGGGATCTCAGACGCCCAAAGGCTGCCTCTCCAGTTCCAGAGCAATTCCATCCTTCATCCATCGCCCTAAGGCTGCCGGTTTGAGGTCCACATCTCATCATCAAGCTACCTTCTCTCTCATCAACAAAGAGAGTGGGAGGAGAAGATCCATCATCAAGCAACCACGAAGTGTGAAGATCGTTGCTCTCTCCACCAAGGGTTCAACCTTCCCTCCTCCGTGGAGATGTCGTTCTTTCTCTCTTCTCACCTCCTCCTTTGCTCTTGAGATGAGCGAGTAGTCCTTTTCACTAGGGTGCGGGGAGTAGCCCCGCTACCCATGTTATCATTTCATGCAATGTAATTCAAACATTTGCAATAGAGATACTCTCCTTTTTGGCTCAACATCTATCGTTTAATGAATGCTTGTTTCTTGATCACCAACTTGTGTTACTTATTATCTTTTGGTATGAATTGTCTACGTTTATACCTTTAGATCTGAATATCGATTGAATGTTGGTTCTAGATATATGTAGTCACCATATGTCTGTTTCGGTATCTAGGAGTGCTTTCACGAGTGGAGTAAACTCACTCCCATCGTTGCACTTTCATACTATGAAATGGAATCAGTTGACGTATGGAAGTGCAACCTTGGTAAGGTCGAGGAATACACTTCATGAAGGAGTAATGCAAAGTAAGTGACCATTCGTTAGGGGATGGCTGGCATTGCAATACTCCACACTCCTCGTAGTTGGTTATCCGAAAGGAAGCTAAGTCTACAAAGATACTAGCCGATTAGTTTCTCTTTGCAGGTCTTTTTATTATGTTGCATGTTTGTGATCCATGTGTAGTGGTGTGAAACCCGGCAACATCCTAGTGGTTTTTAACCATTGTTTACAACCTTAATTTCTACTTTCTTGCTTTACTTTTCTTGCACTTAGCTTAAAACCAAATCAAACTTTCGATCTAAATATCAACTGTTAAGTAGTTAAGTACGACTAAAACGTTTTCCATCTTGATTACATCAAGACCGTTGTCCCGAGGATTCGACCCTTAACTATACTACGATAAGACTTCCGCGTGTCCTAGCATACGTGGGTGGAGATCTTACCATAGTACTAGCAAGGCTAAACTTAGGGATTCATCATCTCTAGGATTTTTAGTGGCGTTGCAAAACTCCATCAAAAATTGGCGCCGTTGCCGGGGACAACGGAACGTTTTAGCTTTTACTTAACAACTTCTTGGTTGATTAGGATTTTACACTTTTTCTTGATAACTACTCCAAATCTTCTTGATTTCTTCATTTCCTTCCATTATCTTAACGTGTGATTTTCTTTTTACTCAGGTAGAAAACGTGTATGCAACCACCGCATAGCATCGGATTCTCCCCTGAACCAGAGTACGACTCTGAGGTAGAAAGAAGTTTCCACTGAAGGATTAGACTTAACCGCCAAAGAGCCAGACAGATGGCTGAAGAGCAATGCCTTGTTGCAGAAAGAGTTAACGCCGCCATAGCAGCACAACGAGCACAACTTATTGCAGACACTCGTGCTCAAGTGCAAGCTGAGATTCGAGCTGAGGAACAAGCCCGCATCCAAGCAGAGCATGTTGCTGCTCAACTTGCGCTAAGAAACAAGCAACTTTGGGACTACGCAGTCCCGAAGAATTATGAAGATGATCACCCAGTCCGACCACCGATTATTAACATACCAAACTTTGAAATCTGGACGCAGTGGATCCAGATCATGCAAGGCATCTCTTTCTCTGGAGCACCCGGAGACGATTGCATGGATCACCTTAAGAGATTCAAGTCACTCTGTCGACTTGTACCTCAAGCAGGAATCGCCCTGGAAGCAATAATGTTACACCTTTTCCACTTCACCTTATCTGGAAGAGCGCTAAGCTGGTACAATGCTTTAGATAGACACCCCATCATCACTACTTGGACTCCTTTAGAAGAAAAGTTTCTTGAGAAATTCTTCCCACCTTCACTAACCTATGAGATTAGGGGACAGATTAATCACTTCGCCCAACTACCTGGAGAAACACTTGCGGAAGCTTGGGAAAGATTCAAGGAACTCCTGAGAAAGTGTCCTCACCATGGCATATCTCAAAATCAATTAATAGAAACATTCTACAGAGGAGTAAGTGATGATATCAAGCAATTTCTAGATTCCTCATCTGGAGGAAATTTTATGAGAAAGAACTATGAAGATGCTTGGAATATAGTTACGCTAGGGGCCGAGAACCAATCCAATTAGGGAAGGTCATCTAACCAACCCAAGGGAGTTCTTAAAGTCTACAAAGCTGAAGAATCTATGGAACTCAAGGCCATTGCAGAGGCCCTGAAGACTATTGCTAGCAAGCAACAAGCCCTCGAAACTTCTTTCGGGGAATATGACAAGAAGAAAAGCTCTCAAGTTCAACAAGTAAAAGCAGCTGCTGGAGCTTGTGAAGCCTGCCATGCATCCGATCATCCCACATTATCATGTGGTCTGTTGTACAATGTCATGATGGATTTACAACCACCCGTGCCACAATATGAGCCCATTATTGAGCATCCCGAGGACCAAATTCCAGAGCAAGTCAACTCCATCCATTCAATACCTGGCCAGGTGTATTACAATCCAGATAAACCAAGAAATCACCCAGGTTTCCAATATGGAAATCCTGCAGGAACTGCCAATCCTCAACAACAGATACAAGGTGCATCTTTCAGCAAACAACCACCAGGATTTCAGAATAACTTCGCCCAAGGGAATTATAGAAATGGGTTCTAACGATCCAATTATCCTAGGAATCCCTCCTATCAATACCCAGAATTGCACCCACAGCTGCAACAACCTCAGTTGCAGCAGCCACAACAACCGCAGTTGACAGCACCTCCACAGCAACCCCAGGGGCAACAAGTCACTCAATATCAATAGAGGAGTGCTCCTTCCCAACCATCTGATGAAATATCTTTGATTAGGCAGATGCTGCAATCTCAGCAGACCATGCTTGCGAATCAACAAGCTCAACAAAAGGCGGTGGAGGCCCAATTAGCACAAATTGCTGCTCAGTTGAAACCACCAGCAGGTACCTTCGCTGGGCAACTAGAGGCAAACCCAAGGCATGACCAAAATAGACCTGAGCAACTAAATGTTGTCACCACACTGTCTGGTCGTGTCCTGACTGATATCACTAGAATCATCCATGATGATGATGATGTAGCCATTCTTTCCCCAACAGGAAACTCGAGCAAAGAAACAGAAAATTCTACTGAGGAAGAAAAAGAAAAGGAACCAATGCCAGAAGTCCCATCCAGGATTCCTTATCCGGACAGGCTGAAAGGGACCAAAATGGACACTAGGTTCCAGAAGTTCAAAGAAGCTATGAAGAAACTGTATATCGATATCCCATTTCTAGATGCCCTTTCTGAAGTGCCCGCTTGGGCCAAATACCTGAAAACCCTGCTGTCGAGAAAATATATGACAGAAAAGCATGAAATAGTGAAACTAGCTCAGACCACTTCAGATATTCTGCTTAACAAAATGCCAAAGAAAAAGGACCCAGGTTCCTTCGGTATTCAGTGTTCGATTGGAAATGGCTCTAGCAAAAAGGGATTAGCAGATCTAGGAGCAAGTATATCCATCATGCCCTATTCTATGTGTAAAAGATTAGGCTTTACTGATTTGTTACCTACGTCAATGACAATTCAGTTAGCCGACTCTACCATAACTGCTCCCCTTGGAATTATTGAAGATATACCCGTCAGAATAGGAACAAATTCTTATGTCCCGTGCGATTTCGTTATTATGGACATACAAGAAGATCTAAGATACCCGATAATCTTCGGAAGACCTTTCCTAGCTACCTCCCGAGCGCTCATCGATGTAGAAGCAGGAACGATTATACTAAGACTTGGGAAGGAAGCTTTCCAATTTAGAGTCCTTAACAGCATGAAAGGACCAAGCATTCAAGAGGAAGTTTTTCTCCTAGATGCTATATATCAAATGTCCCAGTTAGAAATGTCCGAACCTTCCGATGAGTTGGAAAGTGCCTTGACAAACCCGGAAGTAGAATTTTTGGCAAATGAACTAGTTCAACAATGCCTTCAATATTTAGAAAAAGCTGAAGAAGCCCCAACAGCCACCTTTGAAGAACTCAAGGTTGTCACTGTTATAGAAGCAACCGAGCCACCTAAGGCCCCTGAATTGAAGGCCTTACCCGAAGGACTCAAACATGTCTTCCTTGACAGCGAGAAACTTTGTCCAGTGATTATCAGCTCTACTCTGGAAGAAGACCAAGAAAACAGACTTCTTGATGAGCTAAAGAGACACAAGAAAGCTATCGGATATAAAATGACTGACTTAACTGGTGTAAACCCAGCCTTATGCATGCACAGATTGCCTATGGTGGAAGAATTCAAACCATAGAGGGAACATCAAAGGAAGTTGAACCCTAATCTCAAGGAGGTAGTTTGCATCGAGGTTCTCAAACTCCTGAAGGCAGGTATCATCTACCCAATCTCGGATTCTCAATGGGTAAGCCCCGTGCAAGTGGTCCCAAAAAAAGGGGGGACCACTGTTGTTCTCAATGATAAGAATGAACTGGTACCTACTAGAATGGTAACTGGATGGAGAATGTGCATAGATTACAGAAAACTTAATAAAGCAACAAGGAAAGATCATTTCCCCTTACCCTTCCTAGATGAGGTTCTCGAGCGCTTGGCTCATCAGAAGTTCTTCTGTTACCTAGATGGTTATTCCGGGTTTTACCAAATCCCTATCCACCCGGAAGATCAAGAGAAAACTACTTTTACCTGTCCTTTTGGGACATATGCTTTCAAAAGAATGCCACTCGGGCTTTGTAACGCACCAGCCACTTTCTAAAGATGCATGTCTGCTATCTTTGCAGGATTAACAGAATCTATAATGGAGGTATTCATGGATGATTTCTCAGTTTATGGAGACTCTCTTGACAACTGTCTGCTCAACCTGGTTCAAGTTTTACAAAGATGCGAGGAAACAAACATCATCCTAAATTGGGAAAAATGCCATTTTATGGTAACCGAAGGTATCGTTCTGGGACACAGAGTGAGCAACAGAGGGATCGAGGTGGATCAAGCAAAAGTTGATGTTATTTCGAAATTGTTGCCACCAAAAGACGTAAAAGGGGTACGTGCTTTCTTAGGTCATGCTGGGTTTTATAGAAGATTTATCAAAGACTTCTCTAAAATAGCAAAACCCATGACACAACTGCTGACCAAGGGTACGGAATTTAACTTTAACCAAGAATGTTTGCAAAGTTTCACAACTCTGAAAAATGCCTTGATTTCCGCACCCATACTAAGAGCTCCATATTGGTCACAACCTTTTGAAATCATGTGTGACGCGAGCGATTATGCCATAGGGGCCGTATTAGGGCAAAGAATCGACAAGAAACCCTATGTTATATACTACGCATCCAAAATGCTTGATGAAGCACAGAAAAATTACACCACTACAGAAAAGGAATTCTTAGCTGTCATCTACGCGTTCGAGAAATTCCGCTCATACCTGATTGGAGCTAAGGTCATTGTCTACACTGACCACTCCGCTATACGGTATCTAATTCAGAAACAAGATGCAAAACCTAGACTTATTCGCTGGGTATTGATGCTTCAAGAATTCGATTTGGAAATCAAAGACAAAAGCGGAGTGGAAAACGTCATCGCTGATCATATCAGCCGTATTGAAGTCGAGGATGAAGACAAAGTACCTATCCGAGACTCCCTCCCGGACGACCAACTAATGAAATTCGATAATGGATTCCCCTGGTATGCCGACATTGTTAATTATTTGGCAACAGGAATCATTCATCTGTCTGCTTCCTATCACGACAAAAAGAAGTTCATTCATGACGCGAAGCAGTATTTCTGGGACGAGCCCTATCTATTCCGCTTATGCTCAGATGGACTTTTTCGTCGATGCATTCCAGAGATGGAAATCACCTCGGTTCTTGAGCACTGTCACTCAGGCCCCATTGGGGGGCACATGAGCTCTAAGAAGACAGCCCTCAAAGTCCTGCAATCTGGTTTTTACTGGCCAACCATCGCAAAAGATGCACATGAATACGTGCGATCATGCGTCAAGTGCCAACTATCCGGTGGAATAACTAGAAGAAATGAAATTCCATTGAATATATGGCAAGAAATCGAACTCTTCGATGTATGGGGAATAGATTACATGGGTCCTTTCCCCCCATCCTACGGATTCATGTACATCTTGGTTGTTGTGGATTATGTTTCGAAATGGGTAGAAGCTCTACCAACCATTTCTTGTGATTCAAAACCAGTCATCAAGATGTTTAAAGAGATAATATTCCCCAGATTCGGCGTTCCAAGAACAATAATATCTGACGGTGGATCACATTTCTTGGAACGAAGCTTTGAAGCCTTATTAAGAAAATATGGAGTCAACCATAAAGTTTCTACACCATATCATCCACAGACATGTGGACAGGTTGAAGTCTCCAATAGGCAAATTAAAGCTATCCTGGAAAAAACTGTCAATTGGCACCGCACCGATTGGTCCACCAAACTTTCTGACGCTCTATGGGCCTACCGCACAGCTTTCAAAACACCAATCGGAACAACACCATTTCGATTAGTGTATGGGAAGTCTTGCCATTTGCCAGTCGAATTAGAGCATAAGGCCTGGTGGGCCATTAAGCAACTAAACTTCGATCTCAAAGGCACTGGTGAATTCAGACAACTTCAACTCCAAGAACTAGAAGAATTACGAATGACAGCCTACCACAATGCAAGAATCTACAAAGAACAAACCAAGATGTGGCACGATGGGCACATAAAAAGAAAGGATATAATCGTCGGAGACAAAGTCCTCCTATTCAATTCCAGACTAAAAATGTTTCCAGGAAAACTGCGTACTAAATGGTCGGGGCCTTTCACAATCAAACATATATACCCGACAGGAGCTGTCATTATTCTCGATGATAATGGAGTATAAAGGACCGTTAATGGTCACAGATTAAAGAAATACCACACTCCGGTAGACAAATTATCAAGACAAACTATAGGGATCCATGACCCTATAACAACAGCATAGCTAGAGCAAAATTTTGTCGAGCCAGCGACGTTAAACCAAGGCGCTACTTGGGAGGCAATCCAAGATTTCTACTTTTTCCTTTATGTTCTGTTCTTTTATTTTCCGTAGTTTTATCTTATGAAAATACAAAAAATCTACATAACTAAAACTATAAAAAAATAATCAAAAACAAACAACATAAAAATGCATAAATCAAAAAAACAAACACAAAAATATAAAAACCTTTCAGCCTTTGCCCTCCCAAGCGGACTTGAAACCGTTTGGACTCCAAACGGTCTCCAAACCATTTGGAGCCAAACGGTCCTCAAACCGTTTGGGACCAAACGGTCCCCAAACCGTTTGGAGCCAACCGGTCCTCAAACCGTTTGGAGCCAAACGGTCCTCAAACCATTTGGAACCAAACGCTTCTCAAACCGTTTGGAACCAAACGGTCCTGAAACCGTTTGGGACCAAACGGTCCTCAAACCGTTTGGAACCAAACGGTCTTGAGACCGTAAAAACCTTTCGGCCTTTGCCCTCCCAAGCGGACTTGAAACCGTTTGGACTCCAAACGGTCTCCAAACCGTTTGGAGCCAAACGGTCCTCAACCCGTTTGGGACCAAACGGTCCCCAAACCATTTGGGACCAAACGGTCCCCAAACCGTTTGGAGCCAACCGGTCCTCAAACCGTTTGGAACCAAACGGTTCTCAAACTGTTTGGAACCAAACGGTCCTGAAACCGTTTGGAACCAAACGGTCTTGAGACCGTTTGGAGCCAGACGGCATCGAAACCGCTTGGAATACAAAGGATCACCAACCGTTCCCTATAAATATAAACCCTACCCCTTCGTCTTTCTCTCTTCGAACTTCCGAACTCTCTGGAGCGTTTGTGCGAAGAACTGCTCTTTTGCTTCTGCTTCCTTTGTTCCCGTGTGACCACTCTTCCGTTCACCAACCACCTGCAAGGTAGTCTGGCGACCACAATGCACACCGCCCTTCCTCCCTACCACCTTCGTCGCCGTTCCTGAACTTTCACCGTCTGTTCCACCATCGCCGCCTTCTCCGCCGATGGTTTTAACGACCATCCGCACGTCACCATCTTCACGACAGTCATCACCTTCGCTTCGGACCACCATCGTCTTCGACGATTTCTTCACCATTATCTGCATCACCATCATCATTTCTGTCTTCACCGTTACCGTTTTTTGTCACATCACTGGTTTCACCGCTGTTTTCGTCGCCGGCACACTCTCCGCCTCCGCGCCGGTTCACCTTCGTCTTCACCTGCGTTGGCAGCCCTGCGGCCTTTCATTTTCCGAACGGTCCTCAAACCGCTTGGCACCAAACGGTTTTGAAACCGTTTGGAACCTAACGGTCTTGAAACCGTTTGGAACCAAACGGTCTTGAAACCGTTTGGGACCAAACGGTCCTGAAACCGTTTGGGACCAAACGGTCCTGAAACCGTTTGGAACCAAACGGTCCTGAAACCGTTTGGGACCAAACGGTCCTCAAACCGTTTGGAACCAAACGGTCCTCAAACCGTTTGGAACCAAACGGTCCTCAAACCGTTTGGAACCAAACGGTCTTGAAACCGTTTGGAACCAAACGGTCTTGAAACCGTTTGGTCTTGAAACCGTTTGGTCTCCCACACCCATTAACCTTTCACAAAAATACAAAAAGACATAAACTACAAATAAAATCTAATTTGTTTCTAAAAACTTTTCGCACTAACTCATAAATTTCTATTTTTCAGATATGGCATCACCACCAAGCAAAGCCATCACATTCGAAGGTCCTGAAATCTGGACAAAAGAGGAAATGCTGGAAAGACAAGCCAGGCTTCAAAAGATAAGATCAGACTTCAACAGGACTGGGAAGGCACCCCCAAATGTCAAGATGATGGATGTCCTGTGCGAACTTGATCGCCTAGAGAGGATCTTCTCTGAGCCGCGTGAGGAGGAAACTGTCATCTCCTCTTCTGATGAAGATTCGGAGTACAATCCTAACTCCGAAGAGGAGTCATCTGCCAAAGAGAAAAAGGGGAAGCCAAGGTCCCGGAGACTGCATCTGGGCAGCCCTCCAAGAAGCGGGCAAGAAAACAAGTTCGACCTGTTTCCGCTATGGATCAACCCTTTGCAAAACCTACCACCACCATTTATGCTGCTACCACCATCATCCCTACAGCTACCACCACCATTCCTGCTACTACCACAACTATCCCCATCACTACCACCACCTTCATTCCCATCACCACCACAATACCACCACCAGAGAACCTCTTCATCCAAACCACCATCTCCACCGATAAAACCCTAAAACCTACCAAATATGTCTGCTCCAGCATACTAATCAAGATGGGAATATATGATCGTATCTTCAACGTGCTAGACAAAGCCAACCTCACCATGTTGTGTCTAATACCTGAAGTATCTTACCATGAACCCACCGCAGAATTTTTCTCCTTTCTGACCAAGGAGCCTGTTGACATCATGGATAGGTCACGTGATGGAGGTGACAGAAGACTTGTCACCCAAAATTTTGGCAGCAAGGTCGTCATAACAGAGAATATGCTGAACTCCATCTTTATCGACGACCAGGAGCAGCTGCGAAAGGCTAAAATAGTGGGAACCGATCATCCAGAATTCAACAGACAAACATTCTGGAAATCCTTAACTGGGATCCCCACTTACGATGCAAAGATGTGCAAGGCATCGAACATACACTCTAGTTTTGTGCGCACTGTACACAAAATCCTCGCTGGCGCACTCTTCCCTAGGACAGAAGGGGGGAACGTTATAATCTCCGATCTTTTTGTTCTCTGGTCTATTCTTAACGAACGGCCAATTAATATCGGCTGTCATCTGATCCAGAAATTCTCAATCTCCATCCTGGGGAAAGAGATTTGCATGGGGGGTCATGTCACATCTATCATCAAATATCTTAAGATGGACAAACCTTTACCCCGTTGCACGCAACTGAAGGGCGACATCCTTACCAACAAGTAAACTCTGAAGAACTCGTTCATAATTAAGGAAAAGGATGGGAAATTACATTATATATTCTGCCCTATGGTCAAATCATCAAGGACTCTCCTCCCGCTTCCAGAGTTAGCAAACTATGACACAACACAGCTCCTCTTCTCTGACGAGGAGCTTACTCAACTGATAGCTTCGGTCAAAATACCTAAAAGGAAAGCAACAGCGGGACAAACGGAGATGAGCATCACTACCCCGACATCTCGACCAACTAAAATGCCTGTCAAGCGACCTTCCAGGAGGCAGCTGCGGGCCCAACAGTTGTCGGGGACACCAACATCTCGGCCAAATCCGGAGGCCGAGCAGCTCCATGAAGAAGTCTTAACAACATCCTCCATCGACTCTTTTATCCAGAGTCTCCACGAGCAGCTAACCGCTGCCACTGCTACCACCACTCCGCCTTCCACCATTCCAACATCTACCACTCCCTTCCTCTCCACATCCACGCAACCATTCACATCCACTTCTTTACCCATCTTTACTTTGGGCTTCCCTTTCTCCATCCCTATGCCCGACTTCACCACTTTTCCATTCACTTCCGCAGTTTCCACCCCATCATTGTCGCTACCACCACTTTCGCCTCAAATACCACCACTTTTCACATCCGCCACCACCCCGACACCGCTGGTGACTACATCCACAGTCACCACGCAGCTCGGGGCATCATCAGTGTCTCTTCCGCAAGACACTAACACCGTCCCACACAGACCCCAGTCATATCACCCTTCCGCTCCTGGGGTCCCTTTTACTAACATCGGTGAGGAATTCGGCCGTCAATTTGACATTGTCCGAAACCTCCTCACCGATCCTTCTAACATATTAAATTCTATTTTTTCTTGTGTACAGGATTTATCACGACAGGTAACCAAGATCGATGAACAACACCAAGCCTTGCCTACCTTCCTCCAAGGCATCCAGCAATGACAGGACGAAGTGGCTAAGCAAGTTGAGCACATCAACAGCCGCACCAACAACCTGCCGGACCTGGTCCTTGGAGCAACGCGTCAGCAAGAAGCTACAGCACAAAAAGTCGATGAGATCTCCAAACAGACTCAACCTCTGCCAGAGAATCTCCGCAAGCTTGAGCAACATCAAGAGGCCCTGAGCATGCGCTTGGCTACCATTGAAGGAACACTTACGCAGCTACATCATCTCCAAGAGGAGGCAAATAACGATGAAACCCAACAGCTACGTGCCCAAGTCACAGAACTGACAGCACGTCTCCTCTCCGTCGAGGGCAGATTCACAGACCTCAAAGAAGCTCATGATGCACTGCTCGAAAAACACGAGCATCTGCAAGTGGCTTTCGACGAGCTACAAGCCACTCATCGGCGGTGTAAAAAGTCTGCCAACAAAAAGCAAACAGACGAAGCTGTAGATGACAAAGATGACGATGATGAAGAAGACGATGACTCCGACTCATCTGCTGACTCCAACAAAGATACATCTTCGGACGACAAGCATGATGACGGAGAATACCCCGGGCATGCAGCAGGACCCTCCCAAAAAGGGTCCGACAAAGGTCACCAGGATAGTGATCATCACCCCAAGTCCCCACACAATGACAATGTCAACATGTCATATGGGGATCAATTCTTTGACTATTCAGCTATGGGGTCCATCGGGGAAGCTGCCAAGGACGCGGCCTATGCTGAGTTACAACAATGCATATTAGAAACCAGTGCCAGCCCGCCAAAAACCTCTGCTCTCTTCTCCGCACCTTCTCCCCCTTACCATGATGAGGCAGACCGAGTAAGTCTAGACACGGATGAGGATCTTGACTCCGCCTTTGACTTGGACGATAATCTAGAGGTCCATGTAGAAGCCTTCGAACAACCTGCTTCTCCTCCACCACAAGAGCTTCCCCCGCCACCTCCTCTGCCGCACAAAATGCACGACCTAGATATGGCAGCCATCTCTACTTTAGATGCTCAGGACATTTTTATACTGAACACTATAGTGGACGATGCAAAAGCAGGGGAAGACATAATCTATCATAACACCAAAACCAGGCGTCAGTTGACACGCAAAGATTTCCGTTGCATCCTACGACCTCGGTCCACGGTGCCAATGGCGATCTTCCGTGTCCTCCTCGCCAATTGTATAGAAACATATAGAAGTCACAAGCAGAAACAACCGGTTTTCAATGCTTCGCCCGCTTTGTCTTTTGGCCTTTTATACAAAGACATACGCAAAAAATCGGTTGAGCGGCTGCGTGTCGGTTTGACAAGAAGGGCACGTTATCTTACACTGCCCTTCCAAGTCTCGGACCACTGGCTTTTTATGATCGTGGATACCGAGGCTCGGGATGCCAAAGTATACAACTTCTGTAGCACCGAGCTACCAGCCGGCACAATAAATTTCATAGGAGAAGCAGCAGGAGAAGCCAGGTGTATACCCTTCTGCCTGCTTAAATTAATCTGGGCTGCACGCCCATCTCTTCGCCAAGACTGGAGCCAACCATGGTTCAAAATCATAAACCCTCCAGTCCAAGCCACCGAGGGATCCGGGAACAGCACTTTCTGCACCATCCGACACATCCAAGCGCTAAACCAGGAAATCCCATTCAACGACCTGGTAGCTGAAGATTTCCATTCCCTACAAGGACACTATGCCATGGAACTCATCTGTGATAGACGATTCTTCAACGACCCAACTATGTCACCAGATGATGTTCCTCGGTACCTTTTCTCAGCTATCCAGCGACGACAATGGCGACCTTTCCGACAAGTTTTGAAAGAGTCAGAGCAGACCAAGTCGCCCGAGCAAGATAAAATCAAGAGCGATCCTGCTTACACCATCAACCCAACATTTCCTGATTTTGATCGCGATGCTTGTAAGGGTCTGAACGATCTTGAATTGCGTATCATTATGGCGTGACTCTCCGCAGACAAAGATGACCTGGTATTCATGTCTCGAGACATACTCATAATGGCAGATTCACTGCGAGAGACTCTACAGGATAAGGGATCCCTTTCTGTTAGCCTCATGGCCGCCTACCAGTTTCTACTTGGCCAAACCAACCCAAACACATACATGGCGTCTCCATATATGAAAGATGATCTCCTAAAGCTCAAGAACTTCGGCACAACCGACGCACTGATCTCATATCTCCAACACACAACACCGAAGTTCATCATGTTACCCATCCTATATCATGAGCATTGGATTCTCCTGGCAACAAACCTCCCAGACGGAACAACCACAATATACAACAGTTCCGACAGCCAGTTCAACGCTCGACAGCGACACTACGTCGTGACGCCAAAGACGCCAACAGAAGTAGTGGCAAAGGAGTGCGCCGAGAAATTAATCGATCTTCTGAGTCAGCATACAAAGGCGTACGACAAAGAACATTTCCATCGCCCCACCTTCTGCCACAAATGCCCCCAGCAAATACGACAATCGAACGATTGCGGCTTCCACATCCTCTACTGGATGTACACCATCGTTGTTCTTCAAAGACCAGTAGAGGAAATGACTGACGTGGACTACCACGCTTTACGAGGACAGTTCGCATCCAATCTACTTCGTTCCCCGGGGGCAAATGAAGATTTACCTTAACCCGCGGCCCTTGTCCTAATGACTTCTCACTCTATCACTTTGCCACTCTGCGGACAGAGTGCGTGATAAGTTAGGGGGGGTGCATTAGACAAGGGCGAGGTATCAATTTCTACACTCCTCTTTCTATCTAACACTTTCCATACAATTCCTTATTCTTAAAATCCTTTTTACTTAATTTCTTCTTCAAAAATAGTCACCTCAACTAACCCTAGAATCATGTTAGTCCCTATAAGTAAATAGCACTTAGACATTGAATGGCGATTTATCAATTTCCACCCACTAGTGATTTCATATTTTTGCTTCAATTCTTCATCTGACTCTCCACAGGTCAAAATCAAGGCAGAAATAAGCCAAGATCTCGAGGATGAGAGGGAAATCAGGCAACTTCCAAATCAAAAAGTTCTGCAAGTGGACCACAAACCAAATAAGTGCACGTTGAAAAACTTTAAGAACAACTTTCCTCTCTTCAAAATAAAAGAGGCTCGGCCGCCCAAAATAAATCCTCAAAAATCCCAAAACCCAAGCCTGTGAGTTATTGAATAAAAGCCAGAGAGACGAATAAAATTATGAGAGTTGTGCCACGCATAAGGATCTATACGAAGAACTGACGAAGGTCTCGCCCGGCCGGCACATTCCGCTGCCCTCACAAAGGCAGATGTGTCGTGCCCGGTAGTGAAACCCTAAAGTTTCTAAGTATATGAAAGGCTTAATAAAGGACTCACCCGGCCAGTACATTTAGCTGCCCTCATAAAGGCAGATGTGTCGTGCCCGGTAGTGAGATTCTAAAAAGCATAGACAGCCCCTCCCCCACTTGAAGGGGGAGCTACACTTCAAAGCCTTTAGCCAACCCTCATACCCTTTCTAGCTTCCAGTAGGTTTTTCAGAGAGGTATAAAGCTTATTAGAGTCAACAACATGCACAAAATAAGGTGGTCCAAATGCAAACTTTGAGATACGGAAAGAACCTGAGATCCAAGCAACTCTCGAAATCTGAAAGAATCAAGGCATGCATTAAGACTTGATATGACCCCAGGGGAACTCAGGTCAAGAATTGAAGCAAGAGTATGGAAATCCTAAATAAAATCGCCTATCCATTACATGTCTCAGCTCTATCTAACTTGAGGACAAGCTAGACTCTAAGTTGGGGGGGTGATAACCTCCTATTTTAGTCGTTTATCTTAGTCTTTTTCCTTAGTTTTCCATACTCTTTTTAAGTTTAAACTATACATAATCCTAATTTTACCCCTTTTTGCAAATACACCATCAGACTAACTTTTTCCTTTTATATATGCAGAAAAAGCACACAAAAATCATAAAAGAATAACCCAGCCTCAAGACCGCATGGAGTCAAACGGTCACAATACCGTATGGAGTCAAACGGTCTCAAGACCGCATGAAGCCAACCGGTCCCGAGATCGCATGGAGTCAAACGGTCTCAAGACTGCATGAAGCCAAACGGTCTCAAGACCGCATGAAGCCAACCGGTCCCGAGACCGCATGGAGTCAAACGGTCTCAAGACCGCATGAAGCCAACCGGTCCCAAGACCGCATGAAGCCAACCGGTCCCGAGACCGCATGGAGTTCAAACGGTCTCAAGACCGCATGAAGCCAACCGGTCCCGAGACCGCATGGAGTTCAAACGGTCTCAAGACCGCATGAAGCCAACCAGTCCCGAGACCGCATGGAGTTCAAACGGTCTCAAGACCGCATGAAGCCAAACGGTCCCGAGACCGCATGGAGTTCATACGGTCTCCAGACCGTTTGAAGCCAAACGGTCTCAAGACCGTTTGAAGCCAAACGGTCTCACAGTCCAAACGGTCTTGAGGCCCCAAACGGTCTTGAAGTCCAAACGGTCTCCAAACCGTTTGGACTTCACTCAAAGCCTATAAATAAGACCCCAAGGGTCCTCCAAGGGAGGGGGGATCTCAGACGCCCAAAGGCTGCCTCTCCAGTTCCAGAGCAATTCCATCCTTCATCCATCGCCCTAAGGCTGCGGTTTGAGGTCCACATCTCATCATCAAGCTACCTTCTCTCTCATCAACAAAGAAGGTGGGAGGAGAAGATCCATCATCAAGCAACCACGAAGTGTGAAGATCGTTGCTCTCTCCACCAAGGGTTTAACCTTCCCTCCTCCATGGAGATGTCGTTCTTTCTCTCTCTTCTCACCTCCTCCTTTGCTCTTGAGATGAGCGAGTAGTCCTTTTCACTAGGGTGTGGGGAGTAGCCCCGCTACCCATGTTTTCATTTCATGCAATGTAATTCAATCGTTTGCAATAGAGATACTCTCCTTTTTGGCTCAACATCTATCGTTTAATGAATGCTTGTTGCTTGATCACCAACTTGTGTTACTTATTATCTTTTGGTATGAATTGTCTACGTTTATACCTTTAGATCTGAATATCGATTGAATGTTGGTTCTAGATATATGCAGTCACCATATGTCTGTTTCGGTATCTAGGAGTGCTTTCACGAGTGGAGTAAACTCACTCCCATCGTTGCACTTTCATACTATGAAATGGAATCAGTTGACGTATGGAAGTGCAACCTTGGTAAGGTCGAGGAACACACTTCATGAAGGAGTAATGCAAAGTAAGTGACCATTCGTTAGGGGATGGCTGGCATTGCAATACTCCACACTCCTCGTAGTTGGTTATCCGAAAGGAAGCTAAGTCTACAAAGATACTAGCCGATTAGTTTCTCTTTGCAAGTCTTTTTATTATGTTGCATGTTTGTGATCCATGTGTAGTGGTGTGAAACCCGGCAACATCCTAGTGGTTTTTAACCATTGTTTACAACCTTAATTTCTACTTTCTTTCTTTACTTTCCTTGCACTTAGCTTAAAACCAAATCAAACTTTCGATCTAAATATCAACTGTTAAGTAGTTAAGTACGACTAAAACGTTTTCCATCTTGATTACATCAAGACCGTTGTCCCGAGGATTCGACCCTTAACTATACTATGATAAGACTTCCGCGTGTCCTAGCATACGTGGGTGGAGATCTTACCATAGTACTAGCAAGGCTAAACTTAGGGATTCATCATCTCTAGGATTTTTAGTGGCATTGCAAAACTCCATCATATACGATGGTCATAGTTTCAACATAAGGACTATACTTACTATCACAAGATGTCATTCATATTACTATACTTATCATTCTTACATTATCTGATGATCAAGTATATAAAGCACATCATTAGCAAACCATACCTATACTTATCCTCATCTCAGAATTTTACGAATAATCAAGATGTTCACTTTATGCAAGCAGTCATGTTGAGAATACAGAACAAGCACTGTTATTATCATTATCATTACTGTCACCATCCACTATTATGTAAACCATTTAACATTATCATTACCACTATCATCATGCAAACTACTAGTGTAACTACCACCATTCTCCTTATCATTAACAGATAAGCATAAGGATTACTTCATGTATATCATTACCACTACCTTCCTTATCATCATCACGACTACCATTACCATTATTGCTATCATTAACATTGTTATTGTTGCAAGGCATCACTATCATTTAGAAGCAAGGTTATATGTGTACAACTGAATGACTCTATGATACAAAGAACCGTAACTAAAAGATCACAAGACCCTCACTAAATCTCTTCACAACCCTCACCCAAACACATCAGCAACGGCTGGCACAAGGGAGTGCAGCAACGCTGTGTTGCTACAACAGCACCCAGCACGCGACACAGCATCACAAGGGGTATCGTGCGTCAGAGAGAAACGGGGTGTCGGGCATCCCATGTCTATCGGGCAATGCCCGTCACACATCCCTGTCGGCCGACACTCATGGGAGTGTGACGCCCGTCACAGCACCCCAACCACAACGTCCGATACAGCTATGAAAACGGCCAGGTCACCACCATCTCCAACAACCAAGAGAGAGAGGGAGAGAGAAGGAACACTCCACAAAATGTGAAACCACCAACCAAGGCCTATCGGCCGATACACACCAAAGAGAGAGGTGTGACGCCCGACACAAGCCCAAGATGTATCACCCGCTACCAAACCTTCTTGCCCAACACAACCATATCAGCCAACACTCACACTAGCCTATCGTCCAACCTAAGAAAACTTGCCATACAAGGACAAGGATGTCGCCCAGCACAAGAACAACAACTATATCGCCCATCACGAGGACAACCCTACCGCCTAACACACCAAGACAAGGGGGTATCGCCCAACACAGATCATCTTCTACCTCCAACACAAGGAAGCTCAAACCCTAGCTAGAAAGGTACACTAAGCCACAAGGAAACCGTAAACCCTAAGGAGGATCGGCCACAAAGATACTAAGGCAAGGAACTAGCTACTAACATATGAATAAGAACATAACAAGAGGTAAGAAGTTAGGGTTAGAAGTTATGCAACCCGCCTTAAGCTCCAAGCTCCAAGGAAGAAGAAGTGCTCCAAGCTTCAAGGGATATCATCCACCACAGCTCCTCCAAGGGAGTGTATCGGCCGACACAAGCAAAGAAGGAAGGAGTTTCGTGCACTCAAGGTGGAGGAGAGACCAAAAGATCAAAGGAAGCTAAGGCAAGGGAAAGAACCACCTATATAGAAGGAAAGGGAGGAGAAAACAACGTAGATCCATGCTATGTGTCGTCCACCCAAGGGACACTTGTCGTAGAGCTCAGGCCACCACTCTAGCAAGCCATAAGACACTTGTCCAAGATGTGCACCAAGTGTCCACCAAACATGGTCAAGGCTGGACCAAGCATCATGGGCGACACAAGCAGCAGCTCCACTGGGCGACACACCAAGGTACCCTGGGCGACACACACTCACTTGGGCGACACAAGCCACACTAGGTCGACACACTACTCACCTTGGGCGACACAAGCAAGTCTTGGTTGACACAAGGCAAGTCTTGGCCGACACAAGGCTCCACCAAGCCCAAACAAGGCACCTCAAGGCCCAAACAAACTCAACCAAGGCCCAAAGAACTCAAGAAACAAGCCCAAGCCTTCCTCTCAACCCTAGAGGAAGCAAAGAGAGGGAAACACCTCACAAGATGGCAAACTTGCTCACAAAACCCTAAACTTGGGTTATTTGCAAGTAGCCCCTCCAACTCTCAACAAAGCACAACCAAACACTAATCACCACTAAAGGTGATTATCAAGCATCAAACCACCAAGGTTAAGCAAAGCAAACAGGGTAAACCCTTAATGAAGGTCAGGGTCCTTACAAGCTAACCCCCTTTAAGGAATTTCGTCCCCAAAATCCGAAGAGAAAAACGAGGGATACTTCCTCCTCATCTCTTCCTCAAGCTCCCACGTGGCTTCCTCAATGCCACGTCGCTGCCAAAACACCTTCACAAGAACCAGTTCCTTCCTCTTCAGCTTCTTGATTCTTCTGTCAAGGATCGCCACAGGACCTTCCTCGTAGGTCACATCTGCATCAAGCTCAACCTCAACTGGTTGTATCACTGTACCTGAATCCGGATGACTTTTCTTCAGCATACTGACATGAAACACTGGATGCAACCTGTGCAACTCTGGAGGCAACTCTATCTCGTAAGCTACCTTGCCAACACGTGCTATGACTGAGTAAGGCCCCATATACTTGGGAGCTAACTTACCCTTCCGACCAAACCTTAGCAAACCCTTCCACGGTGAGACTTTAAGATACACTTTGTCTCCTACCTGGAACTCCAAAGGTCGTCGGCGATTGTCTGCATAAGACTTCTGCATGTCCTGTGCCACTTTCAACTGTTGTTGTATCACTTTGATCTTATCTGTTGTCTGTTGTACTAACTCAGGACCCAAAAGATGATACTCACCAGACTCATACCAACACAAAGGAGATCTGCACTTCCTTCCATACAAGGCTTCATAAGGAGCCATGTCAATGCTCCACTGATAATTGTTGTTGTAGGCAAACTCTATCAAACTTAGATGTACATCCCAGTTGCCTAGAAACTGCAAAACACAAGCTCGAAGGAGATCTTCCAAAATCTAAATAGTCCTCTCAGACTGTCCATCTGTCTATGGGTGAAAGGCTATACTGAACCTCAACTGCGTTCCCAACACTTTGTGCAACTATTCCCAAAATCGACTCATAAATTGAGGACCTCTGTCAGAAACTATCGTTGATGGCACGCCATGCAGACGTACTATCTCATCAACATATACTCGAGCGAGTTTCTCGGCTATATACGTCGTCTTCACTGGTAGAAAATGGGCAGACTTAGTCAATCTGTCCACTATCACCCAAATGGAATCATGATTCCTAGTTGTCCTGGGTAGACCAACTACGAAATCCATGGTTATATGATCCCATTTCCACTGCGGTATTGGCAAAGGTTGCAACGTACCTGCCCGCTTCTGATGCTCAGCCTTCACTTGCTGACAAACCGCACATCTCGCCACGAACTCTGCTACATCTTTCTTCAAACCGGGCCACCAATACAAGTCCTTCAGACTATGATACATCTTTGTGACACCTGGATGCATCGCATACATCGACGTGTGTGCTTTCTCAAGCACCAACTTCCTTAGATCATCGACATCTGGAACCACCATCCTATCACAATAGCAAACTAGTCCATCCTCGGACTCATGAAACCCATCACGCTTGTCGCTGCCAAACTCTGATCTGATCATCTGTACCGTATCATCTATCTGATGTGCATCCTTGATCTGCTGTCTCAACGTAGGCTTGACTTGCATCTGTGCTAGAAGACTAGACAACAAAGAAACTTCCATCTGCACATTCATCTGTCGCAGAGAAACAAACATATCTCGCCTATGTCATACTAGAGAACTCAACTGTGCCTTCTTTGAAGAAAGAGAAGAAGACTTTCTGCTAAGCGCATCAGCTACCACGTTCACCTTACCAGGATGATACTCGATAGTGCAGTCGAAATCATTGATCAACTCCATCCATCGTCGTTGTCGCATGTTCAACTCTTGCTGCGTAAAGATATACTTCAGATTCTTATGATCCGTAAAGATTTGACACACTTCCCCATACAGATAGTGTCTCCAAATCTTTAATGCATGAACTACTGCTTCCAACTCCAAGTCATGAGTCGGATAGTTCTCCTCATGTTTCTTGAGCTGTCGCGAGGCAAAAGAAACTACATGATCTTCCTACATCAACACACAACCTAAACCTTTCTTGGAAGCATCACAGAAAACAACATAGCCTTTCCCAGGCTCTGGCAAGATCAACACTGGAGCACTGGTCAGCTTCTCCTTCAAACTCTGGAAAGCTTGCTGACATCAATCATCCCAAACAAAAGGTACATCCTTCCTGGTCAACTTCATCATTGGCAACGCAATCACACTGAAGTCCTTGATAAACCTCTAGTAGTATCCTGCCAAACCAAGGAAACTACGAACTTCTGTCGGCATCTTCGGCTGTTCCCAATCCGCAACGGATTCCACTTTCTTTGGATCTACTTTGACTCCTTCAGCAGATATCACGTGACCCAAGAAAGTCACTTCTTCCAACCAGAACTCACACTTACTGAACATGGCATACAACTGATGTTGGCGAAGAAGAGTCAACGCTCGAGGAAGATGTTGCTCATGTGCTAGCCTGTCCCGACTATAAATCAAGATGTCATCTATAAAGACTACAAAAAACTGATCTAAGAACGGACGGAACACTCTGTTCATCAGATCCATGAAAGCAGCAGGTGCATTGGGTAGCCCGAATGGCATAACCACGAACTCGAAATGACCATACCTCGTCCTGAAAGCTGACTTTGGTATGTCATCTGCCTTAATCCTCAACTGATGATATCCAGACCGTAGATCAATCTTCGAAAACACTGTAGCACCATGCAACTGATCAAACAGATCATCAATCCTTGGCAACGGGTACTTATTCTTGATCGTGACCTTGTTCAACTGTCGGTAATCTATACACAACTGCATCGAACCATCCTTCTTCTTGACAAACAACACTAAAGCACCCCAAGGCGACGTACTCGGTCTGATAAGACCTTTCTCCAACAACTCTTGCAACTGCTTCTTCAGCTCTGCCATCTCTGTTGGAGCCATCCTATATGGTGACTGTGCAACTGGTTGTGTTCCTGGAACCAGATTGATCTCGAAATCAATCTCTCGGGGTGGAGGAACACCAAGAAACTCTTCAAGAAACACGTCTGCAAACTCTCGAACAACTGGAACCTCCTCAAGGCTAGGACCTTTCGCCTTGGTAACTACAACGGTATCCACCACGTGAGCTAAGAACGCCTCACATCCTTGTCGTAACAACTTATCTGCCACCATAGCCGATACCAGACACATCAGAAGAATCTTCCTATCTCCCTGGAAGATCCACTTCTCTCGAGCATCATCAAACACTGCCTGCTTGGAACCAAAGTCCAAAACAACCTTATACTTCTCTAAGGTATCCATCCCAAGGATAACATCAAACCCATGCATATCAAGTGGTATAAGATCCACTTGGATGTAGTATCCCGAGAAAGACAAGTCACAAGATGAACACTCCTCTCGAAGCAACGAGGAACCAACAAGAGGGGTTTCTAACAACAAGCTATCCTTCTTATAGCTAATAGGTAAACGACAGTTTTCAAGCATACTATAGGCGATTAAAGAGTGTGTAGCACCTGGGTCAACCAGAACAGATATAAGGCAAGAAGAAGACGTATCAGAATTAAATAACTCCATCTGACCTGTCACTACTCGCGGGTTGACTATCGCCTCCGGCTGACTCATAGCATAGAATCGAGCCGTTGCTTGCTATCCACGACCTCTGCTTCCTTGAGCAGACGATCCAGCATGAGACGCTTGACCGCATCCTCGTCCTATGCTACCACTAGGTTGTGGTCTCTCTGACCTCTGAAAACTCTGCCTCGGCTGCTGCGTCACTTCAACATCTCTATTCAGGCAATTGAGCCTGAAATGCTCGACTTGTCCACAAATATGACATGACTTGTCCTCAAACCATGGCCTAGCTGGCCCTGTCACTGCCACAGAAGTTGTACTATGTGCCTTGGACGGTGAAGAAACATAACCTTTCCCCTTACTCGGAGACCACTGAGATGGTACACCAGAACTTCTCATCGCTAACGGTGCCGAAAACATGGGCTTCTTAAAGCCACCAAACCTCCATCCTTGAAACTGAGCAGGTCTTTTGTGAGGCATAGATTCTCTTTTCTCCCTTACTGTCCTCTCGATCCTTCAAACAGAATCCACGAACGTAGCAAACCGTTCACGGTTCTCCAACGTAGACACCGGGGTTTTCAACTCAGCACTCAAACCCTTCTCGAAACGTCTGATCCGTTCCTCATCTGTTGCCACCATGTGAGGACAAAACCTCAACAGATCCATAAACTTGGCTTCGTACTCTGTGATGTTCATCATTCCTTGTCGCAGCTTCTCAAACTGACTGATCTTCTCATCCAGGTACGTCTTAGGAAAGTATCTGGTGATGAACTCGCGTCGAAACACTTCCCAACAGATCACCTCACCATGCCGCTTCTCTTCTTCGATGGTCCACCAGTGACCAGCACTACCCTTAAGAAGGTAGACAGCATGCTTTACCTTGTCTGCTTCGGGGATGTCGAGGATCCGGAAAGCCTTCTCAAGACTTATCACCCACAGATCTGCATCTGATGGATTAGCCGTTCCAGCATAATCTGAAGCTTTGACTCGGCGAAGCCGCTTGAAGGTCTTCCCAATACCCGATGCTTCTCCATGGGGAACCTGTGCTCGCGGAGGAGGCACTGGTAATCGCTCAACCATGAGATTCATCATAGCCATTATCTGCCCCATAAGCTGTTGGTAAGCAGGATGTTCAAGTATGGCCATGTTAAATTGGGGAACCTCACGCACCCGATCTCCATGTGCCTGTCCAGCTGCTCCATCAACTGATGCAGCATCGTTGTACTCATCAGCATGTTCTTCATGGTTTCCAGACATCTTGGCTTTTCTTTCGCTGATGGCAGAAAATATTGTAAGAAAACCCAGAACACTCATAAGAACAGACACAACCTAGTCCTACATCCCTGTAGACTCAGCGAACCTATAGCTCTGATACCAAAACTTGTGGCAACACATCCCACTATCACACAGACAGCGAGGTGTTACGCAAAAACGTGCGCAAATCACCATAACCACAGATTTCCAAAAACACGGGTTAATTAAAACTGATTGTGGAAAACTGATAAACTATGAAGTTGTTGCATTTCGGTCCTCATCCTGCAAGGAAAACAGGTCATATATATATATATATATATATATATATATATATATATATATATATATATATATATATATATATATATATACATATACCAGATCTGATACGTGTCCACAGCTCAGGAATAGTTGTTCATCCATCACATGAGTTCACCACCTGTTCATATACATAAAGGCCCACATCCGGCCAACAGCAGGATATACAGACATCATCGATCGTTCATCGTGAAATAATGTCAAAACACTGCCAAGGACCTGAGAGTACAAGGATGACTCTAGACTCTACTACAAAACATCCAAAACAGTAGCATATCCATCACTTGCCTTCTACTGCTCGTCAAGCTTCTCGGCCACAACACCACGACCACCACCACGTCTAGCTCGACCACCTAAAAAGGGTGTAAACCAGCGGGGTGAGACAATTGAACATTGTCCCAGTGGGAAACATAACTCCCCACCGCAACTACAGAACCTCAGTAAGATAAACTATAACAACAAGATAACTAATAACAGGTATAGCAAGAGCAGTCTATATAAAGCCAAGCTATTCTTACCGACAAGCTTACCAGCTGTACAAAAGCATATAGCCAAATATCTCTCAATGGAACATGATTGACAAGATAAGATATATCACTATGTAACATGATTATCAGAACAAGATATAACATCACATAACCTGATTATCAAGATGAGACATATTACCACATACCTGATGAATATAGAAGTAACTGCAAGATATAACAGAATTAACTACACAAACAAGGCTTCAACCAATGTTCCGTGTTTATCTTAAGCAGTAATTACTAGACGGATGTATTACGTATTATTATGCCCTGAGGAAGTGAACCGTACCGTTCAAATCCAACCTTCGGTTACGAAACCCAAGCCGGTGCCATACAAGGTCAATGGAAGAGTCGGACTCCACGACCTCACCCCTCGTGGTCAGTACACAAGAAACCTAGCAGGACCGCAGTCTCATGCTCAAGTGGTCTTAAGCCACAGGGTCAGCTCCTCAGGCTACCCTTTCTGTAGCCCGCCTCGGTACAGGTCATGGCGCTAGTGTATCTGAGCCACGGGCCTGATCACCGTGCTCTGAGCCATGAAAGCATTCATGCTCGTCATATCTCATATCCGGAGCCATGGGCCTGTTCACCATGCTCATCACATATCCGAGTCTACAACCGAAGTTGCACTCTTACCTCCTCACTTTAGGCTAGGAGAAACCTCACATATTCAACAATATGCGCTCCGAGTTAACCCGTAGGAGAACCCGTTTCACCATCACCAAAACCTGACGATGATGGATCTATGGCCAGGGCAAACTACATGATATAATTCCACTATGATTATTTAGTATCTTTTAGATGGATTGCAAGATTCAACCAAGTTGTATAACATGCAAGATATAACAGAAAGTAAATAACATAAACTCAACATTATGTTATTATTGTAATCACATCAACCTGATCCATCTCAAGGATCCAACATCATATGTTACCACTTGGCCTCTTGCCAACCATCTAGATCCATCTCAAGGATCATCACATACCATGGGATCTCAATCCCTCATCATGTACTGTCAATGCCTCACATCAACATCATAGGACAACACATCATACATACAATCTCATCAATCAGAACAATTATCAAAGTGATGTTACTCATTACATATGCCTCATAGCCTTTTCATGGCTAATCATCACCTGCATGGTTAGGATATATGATGGTCATAGTTTCAACATAAGGACTATACTTACTATCACAAGATGTCATTCATAATACTATACTTATCATTCTTACATTATCTGATGATCAAGTATATAAAGCACATCATTAACAAACCATACCTATACTTAGCCTCGTCTCAGAATTTTATGAATAATCAAGATGTTCACTTTATGCAAGCAGTCATGTTGAGAATACAAAACAAGCATTGTTATTATCATTATCATTACTGTCACCATCCACTATTATGTAAACTATTTAACATTATCATTACCACTATCATCATGCAAACTACTAGTGTAACTACCACCATTCTCCTTATCATTAACAGATAAGCATAAGGATTACTTCATGTATATCATTACCACTACATTCCTTATCATCATCACGACTACCATTACCATTATTTCTATCATTAACATTGTTATTGTAGCAAGGCATCACTATCGTTTAGAAGCAAGGTTATATGTGTACAACTGAACGACTCAATGGTACAAAGAACCGTCACTAAAAGATCACAAGACACTCACTAAAACTCACCACAACGCTCACCCAAACACAGCAGCAACGGCTGGCACAAGGGAGTGCAGCAACGTTGTGTTTCTACAACAGCACCCAGCACACGACACAGTGTCACAAGGGGTATCGCGCGTCAGAGAGAAATGGGGTGTCGGACATCCCATGTCTATCGGGCAATGCCCGTCACACATCTCTGTCGACCGACACTCATGGGGGTGTGACGCCGTCACAGCACCCCAACCACAGCGTCCGATACAGCTATGAAAACGGCCAGGTCACCACCATCTCCAACAACCAAGAGAGAGAGAGGGAGAGAGAAGGAACACTCCACAAAACGTGCAACCACCAACCAAGGCCCATTGGCCGATACACACCAAAGAGAGAGGCGTGACGCCCGACACAAGCCCAAGATGTATCGCCTGCTACCAAACCTTTTTGCCCAACACAACCATATCGGCCAACACTCACACTAGCCTATCATCCAACCTAAGCAAACTTGCCATACAAGGACAAGGATGTCACCCAGCACAAGAACAACCACTATATCACCCATCACGAGGACAACCCTACCGCCCAACACACCAAGACAAGGGGGTATCTCCCAACACAGATCATCTTCTAACTCCAACACAAGGAAGCTCAAACCCTAGCTAGAAAGGTACACTAAGCCACAAGGAAACCCTAAACCCTAAGGAGTATCGGCCACAAAGATACTAAGGCAAGGAACTAGCTACTAACATATGAACAAGAACATAACAAGAAGTAAGAAGTTAGGGTTAGAAGTTATGCAACCCGCCTTAAGCTCCAAGCTCCAAGGAAGAAGAAGAGCTCCAAGATTCAAGGGATATCATCCACCACAGCTCCTCCAAGGGAGTGTATCGGCCGACACAAGCAAAGAAGGAAGGAGTGTCGTGCACTCAAGGTGGAGGAGAGACCAAAAGATAAAAGGAAGCTAAGGCAAGGGAAAGAACCACCTATGTAGTAGGAAAGGGAGGAGAAAACAATGTAGATCCATGCTATGTGTCGTCCACCCAAGGGACACTTGTCCTACAGCTCAAGCCACCACTCTAGCAAGCCATAAGACACTTGTCCAAGATGTGCACCAAGTGTCCACCAAACATGGTCAAGGATGGACCAAACATCATGGGCGACACAACCAGCAGCTCCACTGGGTGACACACCAAGGTACCCTGGGCGACACAGACTCACTTGGGCGACACAAGCCACACTAGGTCGACACACTACTCACCTTGGGTGACACAAGCAAGTCTTGGTCGACACAAGGCAAGTCTTGGCCGACACAAGGCTCCACCAAGCCCAAACAAGGCACCTCAAGGCCCAAACAAACTCAACCAAGGCCCAAAGAACTCAAGCAACAAGCCCAAGCCTTCCTCTCAACCCTAGAGGAAGAAAAGAGAGGGAAAAACCTCACAAGATGGAAAACTTGCTCACAAAACCCTAAACTTGGGTTATTTGCAAGTAGCCCCTCCAACTCTCAACAAAGCACAACCAAACCCTAATCACCACTAAAGGTGATTAGCAAGCATCAAACCACTAAGGTTAAGCAAAGCAAACAGGGTAAACCCTAAACGAAGGTCAGGGTCCTTACAAGCTAACCCCCTTTAAGGAATTTCGTCCCCAAAATCTGAAGAGAAAAGTGAGGGATACTTCCTCCTCATCTCTTCCTCAAGATCCCACGTGGCTTCCTCAACGCCACACCACTGCCAAAGCACCTTCACAAGAACCAGGTCCTTCCTCTTCAGCTTCTTGATTCTTCTGTCAAGGATCGCCACAGGACCTTCCTCGTAGGTCACATCTGCATCAAGCTCAACCTCAACTGGCTGTATCACTGTACCTAAATCTGGATGACTTTTCTTCAGCATACTGACATGAAACACTGGATGCAACTTGTGCAACTATGGAGGCAACTCTATCTCATAAGCTACCTTACCAACACGTGCTATGACTGAGTAAGGCCCCATATACTTGGGAGCTAACTTACCCTTCCGACCAAACCTTAGCACACCCTTCCATGGCGAGACTTTAAGATACACTTTGTCTCCTACCTGGAACTCCAAAGGTCGTCGGAGATTGTCTGCATAAGACTTCTGCCTATCCTGTGCCACTTTCAACTATTGTTGTATCACTTTGATCTTATCTGTTGTCTGTTGTACTAACTCAGGACCCAAAAGATGATACTCACCAGACTCATACCAACACAAAGGAGATCTGCACTTCCTTCCATACAAGGCTTCATAAGGAGCCATGTCAATGCTTCGTTGATAACTGTTGTTGTAGGCAAACTCTATCAAACTTAGATGTACATCCCAGTTGCCTAGAAACTGCAAAACACAAGCTCAAAGGAGATCTTCCAAAATCTGAATTGTCCTCTCAGACTGTCCATCTGTCTACGGGTGAAAGGTTGTACTGAACCTCAACTGCGTTCCCAACTCTTTGTGCAACTGTTCCCAAAATCGACTCGTAAACTGAGGACCTCTGTCAGAAACTATCTTTTCTGGCACACCATGCAGACGTACTATCTCATCAACATATACTCGAGCGAGTTTCTCGGTTGTATACGTCATCTTCGTTGGTAGAAAATGGGCAGACTTAGTCAATTTGTCCACTATCACCCAAATGGAATCATGATTCCTAGTTGTCCTGGGTAGACCAACTACGAAATCCATGGTTATATGATCCCATTTCCACTGCAGTATCGGCAAAGGTTGCAACGTACCTACCGGCTTCTGATGCTCAACCTTCACTTGCTGACAAATCACACATCTCGCCACGAACTCTGCTACATCTTTCTTCAAATCGGGCCACCAATACAAGTCCTTCAGACTATGATACATCTTGGTGACACCTGGATGCATCGCATACATCGACGTGTGTGCTTCCTCAAGCACCAACTTCCTCATATCGTCGACATCTGGAACCACCATCCTATCATGATAGCAAACTAGTCCATCCTCGGACTCATGAAACCCATCACGCTTGTCGCTGCCGAACTCTGATCTGATCATCTGTAATGTATCATCTATCTGTTGTGCATCCTTGATCAGCTATCTCAACGTAGGCTTGACTTGCATCTGTGCTAGAAGACCAGACAACAAAGAAACTTCCATCTGCACATTCATCTATCACAGAGAAACAAACATATCTCGCCTATGGCATACCAGAGAACTCAACTGTGCCTTCTTCGAAGAAAGAGAAGAAGACTTTCTGCTAAGCTTATCAGCTACCACATTCGCCTTACCAGGATGATACTCAATAGTGCAGTCGAAATCATTGATCAACTCCATCCATCATCGCTGTCGCATGTTCAACTCTTGCTGCGTAAAGATATACTTCAGATTCTTATGATCCGTAAAGATTTGACACACTTCCCCATACAGATAGTGTCTCCAAATATTTAACGCATGAACCACTGCTGCCAACTCCAAGTCATGAGTCGAATAGTTCTCCTCATGTTTCTTGAGCTGTCGTGAGGCAAAAGAAACTACATGATCTTCCTGCATCAACACACAACCTAAACCTTTCTTGGAAGCATCACAGAAAACAACATAGCCTTTCCCAGGATCTGGCAAGATCAACACTGGAGCACTGGTCAGCTTCTCCTTCAAACTCTGGAAAGCTTGCTGACATCAATCATCCCAAACAAAAGGTACATCCTTCCTGGTCAACTTTGTCGTTGGCAACGCGATCACACTGAAATCCTTTATAAACCTCCGATAGTATCTTGCCAAACAAAGGAAACTATGAACTTCTGTCGGCATCTTCGGTTGTTCCCAATCGGCAACGGATTCCACTTTCTTCGGATCTACTTTGACTCCTTCAGCAGATATCACGTGACCCAAGAAAGTCACTTCTTCCAACCAGAACTCACACTTACTGAACTTGGCATACAACTGATGTTGGCGAAGAAGAGTCAACGCTCGATGAAGATGTTGCTCATGCACTAGCATGTCCCGACTATAAATCAAGATGTCATCTATAAAGACTACAACAAACTGATCTAAGAATGGACGGAACACTATGTTCATCAGATCCATGAAAGCAGCAGATGCATTGGTTAGCCCGAATGGCATAACCACAAACTCGAAATGACCATACCTCGTCCTGAAAGCTGACTTTGGTATGTCATCTGCCTTAATCCTCAACTGATGATATCCAGACCATAGATCAATCTTTGAAAACACTGTAGCACCACACAACTGATCAAACAGATCATCAATCCTCGGCAACAGGTACTTATTCTTGATCGTGACCTTGTTCAACTGCCAGTAATCTATACACAACCGCATTGAACCATCCTTTTTCTTGACAAACAACACTGGAGCACCCCAGGGCGACGTACTCGGTCTGAAAAAACCTTTCTCCAACAACTCTTGCAACTGCTTCTTCAGTTCTGCCATCTCTGTTGGATCCATCCTATATGGTGACTGTGCAACTGGCTGTGTTCCTGGAACCAGATTGATCTCGAAATCAATCTCTCGGGGTGGAGGAACACCAGGAAACTCTTCAGGAAACACGTCTGCAAACTCTTGAACAACTGGCACCTCCTCAAGGCTAGGACCTTTTGCCTTGGTAACTACAACGGTATCCACCATGTGAACTAAGAACGCCTCACATCCTTGTCGTAACAACTTATCTGCCACCATAGCCGATACCAGACACGTCGGAAGAATCTTCCTATCTCCCTGGAAGATCCACTTCTCTCCAGCATCATCAAACACTGCCTGCTTGGAACCATAGTCCAAAACAACCTTATACTTCTCTAAGGTATCCATCCCAAGGATAACATCAAACCCATGCATATCAAGTGGTATAAGATCCACTTGGATGCAGTGTCCCGAGAAAGACAAGACACAAGATGAACACTCCTCTCGAAGCAACGAGGAACCAGCAAGAGGGGTTTCTAACAACAAGCTATCCTTCTTACAGCTAACAGGTAAACGACAGTTTTCAAGCATACTATAGGCGATAAAAGAGTGTGTAGCACCCGGGTCAACCAGAACAGATATAAGGCAAGAAGAATACATATCATAATGAAATAACTCCATCTGACATGTCACTACTCGCGGGTTGACTATCGCCTCTGGCTGACTCATAGCATAGAATCGAGTCGTTGCTTGTTGTCCACGACCTCTGCTTCCTTGAGCAGACGATCCAGCATGAGACGATTGACCGCATCCTCATCCTATGCTACCACTAGGTTGTGGTCTCTCTGACCTCTGAAAACTCTACATCGGTTGTTGCGTCACTTCAACATCTCTATTCGGGCAATTAAGCCTGAAATGCTCGACTTGTCCACAAAGATGACATGACTTGTCCTCAAACCATGGCCTAGATGGCCTTGTCACTGCCACAGAAGTTGTACTATGTGCCTTGGATGGTGAAGAAACATAACCTTTCCCCTTACTCGGAGACCACTGAGATGGTACACCAGAACTTCTCATCGCTGACGGTGCCAAAAACCTGGGCTTCTTAAAGCCACCAAACCTCCGTCCTTGAAACTGAGCAGGTCTTTTGTGAGGCATAGATTCTCTTTTCTCCCTTACTATCCTCTCGATCCTTCGAACATATTCCACAAACATAGCAAACCGTTCTCAGTTCTCCAATGCAGACACTGGGGTTTTCAACTCAGCACTCAAACCCTTCTCGAAACGTCTGATCTGTTCCTCATCTGTTGCCGCCATGTGAGGACAAAACCTCAACAGATCCATAAACTTGGCTTCGTACTCTGTGATGTTCATCGTTCCTTGTCTCAGCTTCTCAAACTGACTGATCTTCTCATCTAGGTACGTCTTGAGAAAGTATCCGGTGACGAACTCGCGTCGAAACACTTCCCAACAGATCACCTCACCAGGCCGCTTTTCTTCTTCGATGGTCCACCAGTGACCAGCACTACCCTTCAGAAGGTAGACAACATGCTTTACCTTGTCTGCTTCGGGGATGTCGAGGATCCGGAAAGGCTTCTCAAGACTTGTCAGCCACAGATCTGCATCCACTAGATCAGCCGTTCTAGCATAATTCGAAGCTCCGACTCGACAAAGCCGCTCGAAGGTCTTCCCAATACCCGATGCTTCTCCATGGGGAAGTTGTGCTCATGGAAGAGGCACTGGTAATCGCTCAACCATGAGATTCATCGTACCCATTATCTGCCCCATAAGCTGTTGGTAAGCAGGATGTTCAAGTATGGCCGGGTTAAATTGGGGAACCTCAGGCACCCGATCTCCATGTGCCTGTCCAGCTGCTCCATCAACCGATGCAGCATCGCTGCACTCATCATCATGTTCTTCATGGTTTCCAGACATCTTGGCTTTTCTTCTGCTGATGGCAGAAGATATTGTAAGAAAACCTGGAACACTCATAAGAACAGACACAACCTAGTCCTACATCCCTGTAGACTCAGCGAACCTATAGCTCTGATACCAAAACTTGTGGCAACACATCCCACTATCACACAGACAGCTAGGTGTTACGCGAAAACGTGCGGAAATCACCATAACCACATATTACCAAAAACACGGGTTAATTAAAACCGATTGCGGAAAACTGATAAACTATGAAGCTATTGCATTCCGGTCCTCATCCTACAAGGAAAACATGTCATATATATATACATATACCAGATATGATACGTGTCCACAGCTTAGGAACAGTTGTTCATCCATCACATGAGTTCACCACATGTTCATATACATAAAGGCCCACATCTAGCCAACAGCAGGATATACAAACATCATCGATCGTTCATCGTGAAACAACGTCAAAACACTGCCAAGGACCTGAGAGTACAGGGATGACTCTAGACTCTACTACAAAACATCCAAAACAGCAGCATATCCATCGCTTGCCTTCTACTGCTCGTCAAGCTGCTCGGCCGCAACACCACGACCACCACCACGTCTAGCTCGACCACCTAAAAAGGGTGTAAACCAGCGGGGTGAGACAATTGAACATTGTCCCAGCGGGAAACATAACTCCCCATCGCAACTACAGAACCTCAGCAAGATAAACTATAAGAACAGATAACTAATAATAGGTATAGCAAGAGCAGTCTATATAAAGCCAAGCTATTCTTACCGACAAGCTTACCAGCTGTACAAAAGCATATAGCCAAATATCTCTCAATGGAACATGATTGACAAGATAAGATATATCACTATGTAACATGATTATCAGAACAAGATATAACATCACATAACTTGATTATCAAGATGAGACATATTACCACATACTTGATGAATACAATAGTAACTACAAGATATAATAGAATTAACTACACAAACAAGGCTTCAACCAATGTTTCGTGTTTATCTTAAGCAGTAATTACTAGACGGTTGTATTACGTATTATTATGCCCTGAGGAAGCGAACCGTACCGTTCAAATCCAACCTTCGGTTACGAAACCCAAGCCGGTGCCATACAAGGTCAATGGAAGAGCCGGACTCCATGACCTCACCCCTCGTGGTCAGTACATGAGAAACATAGCAGGACCGCAGTCTCATGCTCAAGTGGTATTAAGCCACAGGGTCAGCTCCTTAGGCTACCCTTTCTCTAGCCCGCCTCGGTACAGGTCACTGCGTTAGTGTATCTGAGCCACGGGCCTGATCACCGTGCTCTGAGCCATGAACGCATTCATGCTCATCATATCTCATATCTGGAGCCACGGGCCTATTCACCATGCTCATCACATATCTGAGTCTACAACCGAAGTTGCACTCTTACCTCCTCACTTTAGGCTAGGAGAAATCTCGCATATTCAACAATATGTGCTCCGGGTTAACCCGCAGGAGAACCCATTTCACCATCACCAAAACCTGACGATGATGGATCTATGGCCAGGGCAAACTACATGATATAATTCCACTATGATTGTTTAGTATCTTTTAGATGGATTGCAAGATTCAACCAAGTTGTATAACATGCAAGATATAACAGAAAGTAAATAACATAAACTCATCATTATGTTATTATTCTAATCACATCAACCTGATCCATCTCAAGGATCCAACATCATATGTTACCACTTGGCCTCTTGCCAACCATCCAGATCCATCTCAAGGATCATCACATACCATGGGATCTCAATCCCTCATCATGTACTGCCAACGCCTCTTCGAGGCTCACATCAACATCATAGGACAACACATCATACATACAATCTCATCAATTAGAACAATTATCAAAGTGATGTTACTCATTACATATGCCTCATAGCCTTTTCATGGCTAATCATCACCTGCATGGTTAGGATATACGATGGTCATAGTTTCAACATAAGGACTATACTTACTATCACAAGATGGCATTCATAATACTATACTTATCATTCTTACATTATCTTATGATCAAGTATATAAAGCACATCATTAACAAACCATACCTATACTTATCCTCATCTCAGAATTTTATGAATAATCAAGATGTTCACTTTATGCAAGCAGTCATGTTGAGAATACAGAACAAGCACTGTTATTATCATTATCATTACTGTCACCATCCACTATTATGTAAACCATTTAACATTATCATTACCACTATCATCATGCAAACTACTAGTGTAACTACCACCATTCTCCTTATCATTAACAGATAAGCATAAGGATTACTTCATGTATATCATTACCACTACCTTCCTTATCATCATCACGACTACCATTACCATTATTGCTATCATTAACATTGTTATTGTTGCAAGGCATCACTATCATTTAGAATCAAGGTTATATGTGTACAACTGAACGACTCTATGGTACAAAGAACTGTCACTAAAAGATCACAAGACCCTCACTAAAACTCGTCACAACCCTCACCCAAACACAGCAGCAACGGCTGGCACAAGGGAGTGCAGCAACGCTGTGTTGCTACAACAGCACCCAGCACGCGACATAGCGTCACAAGGGGTATCGCGCGTCATAGAGAAACGGGGTGTCGGGCATCCCATGTCTATCGGGCAATGCCTGTCACACATCCCTGTCGGCCGACACTCATGGGGGTGTGACGCCCGTCACAGCACCCCAACCACAACGCCCGATACAACTATCAAAACGGCCAGGTCACCACCATCTCCAACAACCAAGAGAGAGAGGGAGAGAGAAGGAACACTCCACAAAATGTGCAACCACCAACCAAGGCCTATCGGCCGATACACACCAAAGAGAGAGGTGTGACACCCGACACAAGCCCAAGATGTATCACCCGCTACCAAACCTTCTTGCCCAACACAACCATATCGGCCAACACTCACACTAGCCTATCGTCCAACCTAAGAAAACTTGCCATACAAGGACAAGGATGTCGCCCAGAACCAGAACAACCACTATATCGCCCATCACGAGGACAACCCTGCCGCCCAACACACCAAGACAAGGGGGTATCGCCCAACACATATCATCTTCTACCTCCAATACAAGGAAGCTCAAACCCTAGCTAGCAAGGTACACTAAGCCACAAGGAAACCCTAAAACCTAAGGAGGATCGGCCACAAAGATACTAAGGCAAGGAACTAGCTACTAACATATGAATAAGAACATAACAAGAGGTAAGAAGTTAGGGTTAGAAGTTATGCAACCCGCCTTAAGCTCCAAGCTCCAAGGAAGAAGAAGAGCTCCAAGCTTCAAGGGATATCGTCCACCACAGCTCCTCCAAGGGAGTGTATCGGCCAATACAAGCAAAGAAGAAAGGAGTGTCGTGCACTCAAGGTGGAGGAGAGACCAAAAGATCAAAGGAAGCTAAGGCAAGGGAAAGAACCACCTATATAGAAGGAAAGGGAGGAGAAAACAAGGTAGATTCATGCTATGTCTCGTCCACCCAAGGGACACTTGTCCTAGAGCTCAAGCCACCACTCTAGCAAGCCATAAGACACTTTTCCAAGATGTGCACCAAGTGTCCACCAAACATGGTCAAGGTTGGACCAAGCATCATGGGCGACACAACCAGCAGCTCCACTGGGCGACACACCAAGGTACCTTGGGCGACACACACTCACTTGGGCGACACAAGCCACACTAGGTCGACACACTACTCACCTTGGGCGACACAAGCAAGTCTTGGTCGACACAAGGCAAGTCTTGGCCGACACAAGGCTCCACCAAGCCCAAACAAGGCACCTCACGGCCCAAACAAACTCAACCAAGGCCCAAAGAACTCAAGCAACAAGCCCAAGCCTTCCTCTCAACCCTAGAGGAAGCAAAGAGAGGGAAACACCTCACAAGATGGCAAACTTGCTCACAAAACCCTAAACTTGGGTTATTTGCAAGTAGCCCCTCCAACTCTCAACAAAGCACAACCAAACCCTAATCACCACTAAAGGTGATTAGCAAGCATCAAACCACCAAGGTTAAGCAAAGCAAATAGGGTAAACCCTAAACGAAGGTCAGGGTCCTTACAATATGAGTCATAGATGTTATTTTAGGGTATTATCATGATGCTTTTAAGATGTTTGAGCCTCTTTCTTATGCATTTCCAAATGTAAGAGAAATTATGTAGTGGCACGGTAGCCTGAAATGGAAGTCTTTTGTAATATTCAAATAGAATTAATGAGAACCAATGCGTATTTGTTTGTCATGTAAGGTGAATGGGGTTTTAAGAGCATAGAAGAACACCATAATATATAAATTCTAAACACCCCCAACTACCTTCTGATTGAGGTACTTGGGTAATTTACTAAATTTAGATAAAGTCTCTATAGAATTTGTCTAGAGTAAGTCTATTTCTAGTTGGAAGTGGCATGCAACTGATAAGATATATGGGGATATGAGTTAGACAACATTTATTAGTACAACTTTGCCATCCACCAAGAGGGATAGGCCAACCCAACCAGAAAGCTTGCTTTTATAAAGTCAATAATATGGTTCCAATTTTGGTTTTGAGGCAGCAAGGTGAAAAGGTGGGTCCAAATACTTTGTGGGAAAAGATGTTGATTGCATTGAAGAATGCAAACAAACATGGAAAGACATTGATATGAGATATTACAATCTAGGAGGGACATTAGCATAATTTGTCTCGAGTCAAGCCATATATAGAGTGGAGGATACACAAGATCCATTTTATGTTGATGTCATCTTGATAATTAGGTTTAATGAAGAGAAGGGTGTCATTGGTAATGTGACGACAGTCGCCAAACCGACAAACAAATCGTTACTAATTAAGCAGAATAAACATAAACAGTGGATTAACAAAAATCACTAAAATTTAAAACCGTTTTGCAAGGAGATCCTTATCCAGAAAACTTTTACTAAAAGATCCAAAACTCATACATATGAAGATTTACATTGTACAGCATTATTCATTTCCTCTCGAGGACAACATATAATAGTTGCTCTATCAAAGCACATACTAGAGCAACATAAAACCTTAAGGCTTACAAGCCAAAATCTCACATTGTTCATGAAACCATAACGAACCAACTCCAAGGACCTAAGAGTATAGAGACGACACATAGGACTTCTGTCTACAAGACATGACAGACAGTACACTCAACCTGAGTTGTCACTGTTGCCTCAGCTGTTATTCCTCCATTGCAGAAATATCTTTGCCACCTTGTGTGTGTCCACCTAAAAAAATGTGGATCCCACGGGGTGAGACAATTGTCCCAGTGAGAGATATAACTCTCCACTGACCATATTATTATCATAGATTAAGCATTTATAACTGAGCAGAGGTTCTTTTTATATTAACAGGCAGGATAATTCACTGTATGAACAGAATGAAGTAATCTCCTTTCTTGAGGAGAACATTGCATCTACCCATGGTAGAGTTATAAATCATCTATCTGCTTTGCAAGGAATGTAAAGAAACATAAATAACATCTATCCACTAAGATGTATAACTGTATTGTGCATCAAACAATGTTTCTTGTATTCGATCCTTAAGCAGATATGCTACACATCTGAACATATTTTACAATTACACTTGTGTCCTGAGGAGAGGAACCATACCTCGGTCATCTCCAACCGACCATAAACTTCTCACAAGTCAGTACCATACAAGGTCAATGGAAGAGTCGCTTGCCATGACCTCACTTGTCTCGGTTAGTACGAGACCACTCACAGGACTATGTCAACTTCTTAACAAGTTGTGCCAGGGTACGTAGGCATCCACGCTTAGAGATACAGCGTCAACTGCACTCTCGTAGGGGAAATATCTACTAACAACCATCCCCAGTTACTGAGTCATGGTGACACAAGCACCATACTCTGAGCCACGGGCTAGTTCACCGTGCTCAACATAGAGTCTACGACCGAAGTCGCACTCGAGCCAGGATATGGCATATAGCCAAATCCCCATTCATCTCAGGCTCGTAAGGGGATCGGCTCACACATGGTCATCCGTACTTATGCCCCCACATACTCAAAAGTATGCACTCTGGGTTATGTCGCGGGGAACCCGTTTCACCATTCAGCAAATCCTGACGCTGATGGATCTATGGTCAGGACAATGTTTTATAGTTTCTAGTGATATATTACATGCATTACAACATTCTTTTATCATCAAACAAGTTATCATTATTAATCACAACAAATGCTACAAAGAAAGGTGTAATACATCTATCACATACTTTTCAAATCTTTAAAACACATGATACTTGGGATCTCAGTCCCTTATCACATTACTAGGAATTCTCATCCCTTCACATCATCATTATCATGATTACTGGATCTGGGTATTCAGACCCTTAGATCATCACATGGCATTGTTACCTCTCTAACAGGTAATCATTACTTCTAGGTCCTCAGACCAAGGTATTCATTTCACTTGTTGTACAAGTATTATCATGGATCACAAGGCCATCACACATCTTGTCACCTCTCATTAGGCAACAACTTATTCACATGGATCACAAGGCCATTACACATCTTGTCACCTCTCATTAGGCAACAACTTATTCACATGGCTCACAAGGCCATTACACATCTTGTCACCTCTTATTAGGAAACAACTTATTCACATGGATCACAAGGCCATTAATCATTATACTTGTTATACAAGTATTTAACATGCCTTACAAGGCTTATGCAATAAGAGAAGTGCAACCTTCCCATAAATAGGGTTAGGGTTTTCCATTATTAACCATTTAGGTTTTCAAGATCATATTATCAATGATCAAACCCTAATTCATTGCTTGACACATCTAGGAGCAAACTTTGATATCATAAGTATTCAATCATACGTATTTATTCTCTCATTTATCATTAAATGATTATCAACACAAGGTATGAGTTTCTCTCTCATCCTTACCAGAGTATGAATACATCATACTTTATAAACTTGGCTTAACCCTTCTTGAGGCATGTTACCCTACACTTATCAAAGTGCATTACATCTCAATGTAATTGTAACAACCCTGACCTGGGTTATACTTTAACCCTAGGTGTTTTGATTAAGAAATTTGATTAAATGCTTAATCTCATCTTATGAAAAGTAATTAGGCCTCAAGAGGAACTTATGTTGCAATTCTAGTCCTTTTTGAACATTGTTGAAATCAATGTTTTGTTTGTATTGGACTAAAGTGTAAATTACCCAAGTTGAGGGGTTTAAGTGCAATTGTGCATTATAATATGTTCCTCATGTGTTGAAGCATCATGAGAGTGAAAATGATGCTGAGGTATGGCTTATGGAAGCCTGAACACTAAGAAAGAGCTGATAAAGCAATGTTTGTGCATAAAAACCTAGTTTTGGAGTAATGTGCAATTTACCCAAAACCAAGGGTTCAATATGCAATTTACCACTTCAATAAAGTCCCTAATGTTTCTTGGCATCATGTATAGCAAAGAAAATGAGTTCTCATCTGAATTAAGATGGAGGAGAGAGAATCTTGATATTAAAATAATCAAGATTTAATCCTAAGTGAAACCCTAATCCAATTTAGGGGAAAAAATGAATGTATTAATTAAAGGGCCTTCAATCAAAATTAAAATGGTTGTATTCAGATGTGTGTGGATAAGCTTAAAGCCTTGAAAAGGCACGATCATATCCTAAGGAGGTGAAATTCCACTCACCATTATTATAAGAAAAAGAATTTCCACTCAAATAAGGATATTCTTATTATAAGGGTTAAGGTGCTTAATTTCTTTTCCCTTAATTCATGGATAATGGAAGGGAGTTCGGTGGGGATGGAGAGGCCCTTGCATGCAATAAACCAAGGGGGAAGTGGTGGCAACAATTTTGGAATTAAAAGACTTTTATAAAGTATCTTCTCTCTCCTCAATTTTCTTATAAAAGTACCTTTTCCAAGCCAAATGAAAGGCTTTTACGACCCCACTTCTTCTCCTTGCTTGCAAAACCGACCAAGAATGCTAAGTACAGAAGGTATCACGTCCCCAACCTGTTGTTAAGCCTTTGATCTTCGTTCTTCATGATTTCATGGTGAAAATCATAAAACAATGTGTAATTCCTTCATTTCTTCACTCAATCTTCAATTCTAGCCGATCATTTCACTCCAAATCTTGAAGTTGAGCCTTGGAATAGTTGGATAATCTTCATCCACCATTAGAAACGTGTATCTTGGAGCTTGGAGATCAGATTTGAGGCGGGTTTTATAACTTGAACCCTTTTTCATTGTTATTCAACCATTAATCTTGTAATTTCAATGATTCCTTCATTATCTTGATTAATTGCTGGTTTAAATTGATTAATTCATGAAATCAGAAGTTGTTAGAACTTCAGGGACGAAGCTTGATGATGATTACATCATCATAAGCACACACATCCACAAATACCTTGGGCAAACGGTTTGGAAGTTGGGACCAAATGGTTTCACCAAACCGTTTGGTGACCAAACGGTTTGCAAACCGTTTGGGAGAAAACGGTTTCAAAACCATTTGAAAGGGTTGAACAAAGGTTTAACGTTTGATATTACTGTTCCTAATGTCGTTGGTTAATGACCCACCAAATTTTATGGATTAACTCCAAAGGAATCGTGAGTTGAAGGCTAATCAATTAGGTAAATCTAATTGGATTAAGTGTTGATTTCCAACCTGATTAACTTGACCTTTTTGGGAAAACGGTTTCAAAACCGTTTGAGGGAGTTGACCAAGGGTTGACCGTTTTATATTCCTGTTTATAATTATGTTTGTTAATAACTTACCAAATTTGAGTGGTTAATTCCCAAGGAATTCAAGGCTAATCAATTAGGGAAACCTAATTGGATTAAGTGATGATTTTTCAGCTTGTTTAATTCGACTTTTTGGGAAAACGGTTTCAAAACCATTTGAGAGCGTTGACCCAGGGTTGACCGTTTTATATTCCTGATCCTAATTATTTTTTTTAATGACTCACCAAATTTTAGGGGTTAATTACCAAGGAATCTTGAGTTGAAGGCTAATCAATTAGGCAAACCCTAATTGGAATTAGTGCTGAAATTCCAATGAGTTGATTTGAGATTTTGGGTTGATTAGCCCAAACGGTTTCAAAACCATTTGGGGATCACCCAAACGGTTTCAAAACCGTTTTTTGGTCACCCAAGAATGTTTGAAGGTCTAGGTTCAAGTATATATATGTGTTTAAAGATCCAAAGATATGGTGTTAACCATAATCGGCTAAGTGTTGATTTTGCATTGGGATGAGTTGATGTTTTGGGTTGATTGACCCAAACAGTTTCAAAATCATTTGGGAATCACCCAAACGGTCTCAAGACCGTTTGGGGATCACCCAAGACCGTTTGGAGGTCTAGGGTTAAGCATGGTTGACCAATTGAAGGTCTAAAGGTACCAAACCACTTTGCAATTAAGTGTTGATTTGATGATCAACTCAATAGCTCAAACCCTAATGATCTTTCACTAGAATCCAAGGGTTGGATGAGCCAAACGGTATCAAGACCGTTTGGAGGTCACCCAAGACCGTTTGGAGTTCTAGGGGTGAGTATGGTTAAGCAATTGATGATCCAATGATACTAAGTTAAAGTGTAATCAATTGCTGATTTGGTGATCAATCCAATGATCCAAACCCTAATTGGTTGACTTGGATTTTGATGATGTGATGGGCAAACGGTCTTCACCTACTTGGCCAAACGGTCTTCACCTACTTGGACAAACGGTCTTCACCTACTTGGCCAAACGGTCTTCACCTACTTGGCCAAACGGTCTTCACCTACTTGGCCAAATGGTCTTCACCTACTTGGGCAAACGGTCTTCACCTACTTGGGCAAACGGTCTCAAGCACCACCTTTACCAAACAGTTTCAAACCGTTTGAACTTTGAAAGACCAAGACCGTTTGGGGGTCAAGTAGTCAAAGTTGATTGTAGATTCAATTGATCAATTCAATTGGATACCTTATGTAATCGAGGTCCAAGGTGATTGAATCTCTCGAGAATAGAGATGATGAATGACTCATTGATCCAATGATGACTAGTAATGATAATCAATGAAGGTACAAATATTGAAACCCTATTAGTACCTAAGTGATTAGTGCCAATTAAAGGATGAACCCTAATTGCTTATAGGATCAATGACTTGGTACACTATGTCATTCATAGTTGTATGTACTTGATTGAAGGGATGATATGACCTTATCAAGTTGAGATGATGTTAGCATGAATTCATAACATGAATATGATTCATGTGGTGATTAAGGGTATGATCCTTAAGTATAAAGAGATCATGAAACCATAATCATGAACATAAACCCTAATTGACAGGGTTATTGAATTCTAACCCTAATTGAGGGCAATTCTAAATGAAACCCTAATCCAGGGTAAGGATGTAGCCCTAATCTAGGGTAATCATAAGTGAAACTCTAATTTAGGAAAAAGAGATGTAAATCCCTAATTGGGATGAATAGTGAATCTCCAATTATGGATAATTGAATGAAATCCTAATAGAGATGAATAGTAAACCCAAATTGTGGGAAACTATGGTGGAAACCCTAGTTGAGGGTGATTCCATGAGAAACATTAACTAAGTATTAACACCACATGATGTACTAATGTTATGTTGTGATAAGAGGCCCTAAGAAGGGTGAAGGCATGTGAGACTCTAATGAGGAGTCATAATACATAAATCCCTAATCTTGGATAATATTACAATGAATCATAATTCTAATCTTAAGTAAGGGTATAAAGAAACCATAATGATGAGATAGAAGGAATGGCCTTATAAAGGTGAAACATTTCATGTGGTTGAATATATGCAACCTAATTGTAAGCAATGTCTTTACCATTAGACAAGTCCATATCATTAAATATAGTTGGACAACTCTAATGTGTGGCCTATGCATTATTTGTTATAGGTAAGTGATTAGTGATGGAATGTATTAAGAAGGGAAATACCTTAATACAAGATAAGATGGCTAATTCAGGAGAGTCTGAAGTGATGAGAAAGTGATATATTAAAATATGATAGTTATCATATTCAACACTTCAGGGTTTATATGCCTTGATGTACTCCAAATCCAATATAATTGGGTAAGAAACATATGAAGTGTGTTATGCAACTATTACAATGAAATGTAATGAGTTGTTGCACCTTGTTGAGTGTTAATTAATGTACCTTGAGAATGGGGTTAAGCCCAAATGATGTGTATCATATAATCATACCATGATGAGGATGAGAAATGAACTCATACCTTCAATTGATGATCATTAATGCTATATGATGAAAGTAATGTTCCAATAATAATCAAATATGATATCCTTGAATGCCCGAGAGGTATGGAATAATGTATTAAGGGTTTGACAGATAATGAGATCATGAAATCTTTATTAATGAGAAATGGGGAACCCTAACCCTAATTTGGGTAGAGGGAATGAAAAGCCCTATTTGATAGTAAACCCTAATTCCTAGTAGAGGAATAATGGTGTTACTATTGCATCACATGATGTGATGAATATCTTGTATGACTGTTATCATGCCTAATAACCATACATATATTATGAGGTGATGTATATAGCTAGTTTGAGTTGTGACATTTATATAATAAATGTTGATTGGCATTATGTGCATTAATGTTGTTGTTTCTTAGTAAAAGAAGCAATATGCATGGACTTTTATGAGCCACATGAGTAAGTTGTTACCTAGTGAGAGGTGACAAGATATTTCATGGCCTTGTGAGCCAGGTGTGATGCTTGTGTAACAAGTATCATGAATGCCTTGGTCAGATGACCTGAAGGTGATAGTTACCTGAAAAAGGTATAATAATGCTCAATGATGAGTTAAGGGTTTGAATACCCAGAACCATATGATTATGGTGATGAGAATGTGAAGGGATGAGAATTCCCAGTATTGAAATGAGGGACTGAGTTCCCAGGGTCTTGGAAAGACTGATAAATATCTGATAAAAGTAGTACATGTCTCTTTATAGCATTGTTGTAATAAGTTATGTTTGAGAACTTGGCTGATGCTATAAGAATATGAGAATGTACTTAATAAATCAAGTGAAATCTATTCATGTAGTGCTGTGACCATAGATCCATCATCGTCAGGAATAGGTGATGGTGAAACGGGTGCCCGAGGCAAAACTCGGAGCACATATTTTGAATATGTGGGGGTAAATGGGCGAAAATATCCTTACGTCCTCTTGAAGAGATTGTTGGAAGGTAAACAAGAAACCTCTAAATCCTTCATTAATACGTCGGGATGGATTTATCACGAATCTCCCAATTGTTGGATAAATTGGACATTATGATAAATCCCTTTGTTTCGATGATGACAAACATTTCATTCTTGTTGATCTAACGTGCTACTTGAGTGTTGCAGGAATAAGGTGGATGACAAAGCTCTAGAGAATCTATATGCTTGAATGATTGTAAATGTCATGAAATGTAATCAATTGTAAACTTGTACAAATATATAATGTACAAGTATTTAGATTTCATGTAAATCAAGCGTTAGATCTTCCCTAGCCAATCACCACACTTAGATAGGTCATCCCTTTCAAACAGGATCACATATGCACACTCATACATATACTTAGTGCCTAAATTGAAAGATTGAAACAGGGTCAATCTCGGTCGACCAAACTCCTCGACCGAGACACTCTCGGTCGACAATCTTCTCGACCGAGAAAGACCCAAGTAGCCGTTAGACACAGCTGACAAGGTAGTTGGCAGTTGCAAATGAACGTTGATCCAGAGAGCCTGTCGGTCGACAAAACTTCGACCGAGTAGGTATCTCGGTCGACAATTTGTCGACCGAGATGGACTCTGACAGCAACTGCAGAATAAAATAACTAGTTGTTACTAATGCACCTAACTTATACCTAACGGCTAGTTAAGCACTTAGAAACCCCTAGAAGTTGTCTAGAACGTCCTTAAGCATCCATAGTCCATTCCTATAAATAGGACAAGCCATAGGACACCCAGATACACTCTTTACACACTTGAGTACTCTTTGAGCAAGCAATTACATTTGCAATCTGTTTTGAGAAATAGAGCAATTCCTACATTGGCTATTCATTCCCATTGCTCTAATTTCGTGTCCTATAGGCTAGTATCTCCTTTCCACAGCACTTACACTTATACACCCATTGGTTAGGAGATCAATACGCTTGATATAGGCAAATCAAGCCTTGTGCTTCAAAGGATAAGTTGTAATTTCTATTTTCCTTCTTGTTCCTTTTATTCTTTGTATTCTCCTTGCTAATCCTAGGGTTGGAGGTTTCGGATTGGAGAAGGTTCTTCTCAGAGGAGAAGGTGGACTTCAAGCTACTTCAAGAAGGCTATCGCAAGGGAAGCTACTTCAAGAAGGCTATTGCAACGGGAAGCTACTTCAGGAGGAAGGTTGCTTCAAGGTTGGTGCAATTACTTCTAGGTGAAGGCTGCTTCAAGGTTGGTGCGATTACTTCTAGGTGAAGGCTGCTTGAAGGGTTTAGGGAGAGAATTGTAATTTTATGTAAAGTCCTTGCGAGGCAATAAAATTAAATTCTTTCCAAATCCCGGTTGGGTAAGCAACCGGGTAGTGGACTGAAAACTTTAGTATTTGCTAATGTTGGAACCACTCTAAATCCTTGTCCCCTTGTCCAATATTCTTGTGGTTGATTGATTGAGTTCAATAATTGTTAAAATTGTTTTAAAACTCTATTCACCCCCCCTCTAGTTTTTTTTTCAATTGGTATCAGAGCAGGCTTCAAGGAACCCTAACCAGGTCTTGAAGAATGGAGGGAAATGTTGATTACAACCGCAACAAAAGGTGCAACTTGGACAAATCTACAACATGTTGCAATTGGTGTTTAGGAACAAGCCACACAACAACTAGCTGCCCATGGAGATCAAAGAAGGAAGAAGAACACAAGGATTGTCTTATTGCTACAACTAGTGAAGAAGAAGAAGAGGTAAGTCTTTTTGATTTATCTAAAGAAGAACTAGTTGCTAGTCTTGAAGAGACACATAATAAATATGTTGAGTGCAAGAAGAAACTAAAGAAATCTAATAAAGCAAATGATGAATTACATGCTAAGCTTCTTGATATTACATCTGAAAATGAAGATCTTAAAAAGATCATTGAAGATCATGATATTAAGATAAAATCTATAGAGGCAAATTGCAATCTACTTTCTTTAGAAAAGATTAATTTTCAGACTCAAGTGAACGATCTTAAAAAACAACCCATATTGTGCACCCATATAGATTATGACACTATTGTCAAAGAAAGAAATTCGTTGTCATCTAATCTAGACCAAGCAAAACTAGACATCAAGAAGAGAATGGATGAGATTACCAAGTTACAACAAAAAGTTAGTAGTTTAAATAATAATGGCATTCTAGATCAAATCTTAGATAATCCCTATCATCAAATTGGGAGAAGAGGACTAGGTTACAAGCCTAAGGGGAAATCCTATCAACAACCTAGTTGGAGAAAGACACAAGCACATCAAACTATATATGTACCTAAAGGAACAAATACATTTGTACCAAAGAACAACCTAGAACAAAACCTTAGAAAAAGACTTGAGGTTGATTCTATATGTTGACATTATTGCTTACGTCTTGGACACTACTCTTTTTCATGCCCATACAAGAAAAAGGATGTTGAGTTGGTATGGGTTCCAAAACCCCCAAATTGAATTGATTAGACTAAGTTGAGATATGACCAAAGACTTTAAATTGCATACCTTTATGTCTATCTCAACTTAACATAAAGAGATAACAAAATGATTCAAGTAATTAAAATTTCTAACTTGAAAATATACAATTTTAAACAAATCCGCAGAGACACATCCTTGAAAATTTATCTCAATTAAGGTCCTCAAAACTTAAAGATTTGAACATGATTAGTTGAGATTTGATCTAAATGTTACTTTGATATTCATATGTTTTATCTCAACTAAAACTGATTTTTAAATTGCATAATTGAATTAGATATAGTCTATATTTTACTTGGAAGCAATTAACAGTTCTGAAAACAGTACAGAAACCTTGTCGGTCGAGAAATCTTCGACCGACCAGTCAGTCGGTCGAGAAATCTTCGACCGAGCAGATCACTGATTTCAGTCTGCAGTAAAATTGCTGAATAATCTTTTGATTGATCAAATGGCTATCTATTTGCTGTTAATGACTGTTTTACATGCAAAATAAGTTGAGGATCATTTTTGAATATAAATGATATCATTTCAATTGATCCTCTAAATAAGGTAAAACTAAAAATCATGTTTAGAAATTACTATTTCATCATGTTTCACATGATTTTTTTTTAAAAAAAAGCATCTCCTGGTCTATCCATATAGAAATCATGTGTTATGACATTTAGTTTAAATGATCACAATCACTGTATTTCATGGAATTATCATCTTATTGTTCTTTTACTATTTTTCAGCTCATAAAGATGATGCTATGTTACATAGAACAAATAGATAAAGATTATTGTATGCATGGATCCTTGATGATACATAGGCAAGCAAAATGATTCATTGGTGATTTGTTGATTAGAAAAAGAACTTTAAGGTTTGCAAAACATAAAATAAAGAATTTCTCAAATGGTATCTATAAGAAATTGAGATATCATTCATGCCTTCAAGGGTATATGTCTTTTCTTTGATTAATAGAAATAGGACTTGATTTATGCACTCATAGTAAAGATCAAAGGACATCATTAATAATAGGTTTTACTCAAAGTATTTTAATTGATATCTCTTTAAGTTACCTGCAAAATTTATACTTCACATGTGAAATCTGCAGATTTTGCCTCTTGGTTGAAATAAAATTTAGCCAAGGGGCGCTATGGTCGAAGTCAAGGTCGACCTAAAATAAGCTTTGACAAAATGCTTATTCGGATATCAATTTATTGAACTTAATCTTAGTATACTTTTAATAAAGGTCAAAATCAAAATTTAAAATCATTTGTGACCTTAGAAGCCTTAAATTGCTTTAATTGTAAGATTAAGGGGGAGCTCATAAAAACAAATTTGACTATTTGATTAAGAATCTTACAAAAATATTGCAAACATCATTTGGAGCTTGTTACGACCTTAGTACTTTTACTCTTGATTATGAAAAAATCTATGAATTTCATAAAAATGATATAACTTGTTCTTAAAGGAACTCTCTAAAACAAATCAGGGCTTAACATCCCTTGATAGATAAGAAACAAATTGTGGCTAAATTAGACAAAAATGATATTAAATCCATGTTCCTAATAGAATATCTATTTAAGGGGGAGCATAGTATAAAATTAAGGGGGAGAAGAAATATACAAAATTCAATTTGGATATCTTTTTGAAATGACAAAGGGGGAGAAAGAATATAAAATCAAAATATAAATGAGTTTCATAACATCTTGGCCAGCACTCACTTGCAAAACAAGAATGGCTACAAAAGGTAATCTTCAGGTATGAAACTCACATGCTTTAGATTTCCTTATTTCATATTTTAGGAAATGTTTGTCATCTTCAAAGAGGGGGAGATTGTTGGATAAATTGGACATTATGATAAATTCCTTTGTTTTGATGATGACAAACATTTCATTCTTGTTGATCTAACGTGCTACTTGAGTGTTGCAGGAATAAGGTGGATGACAAAGCTCTAGGGAATCTATATGCTTGAATGATTGTAAATGTCATGAAATGTAATCAATTGTAAACTTGTACAAATATATAATGTACAAGTACTTAGATTTCATGTAAATCAAGCGTTAGATCTTCCCTAGCCAATCACCACACTTAGATAGGTCATCCCCTTCAAATAGGATCACATATGCACACTCATACATATACTTAGTGCCTAAATTGAAAGATTGAAACAGGGTCAATCTCGGTCGACCAAACTCCTCGACCGAGACACTCTCGGTCGACAATCTTCTCGACCGAGAAAGACCCAAGTAGCCGTTAGACACAGCTGACAAGGTAGTTGGCAGTTGCAAATGAACGTTGATCCAGAGAGCCTTTCGGTCGACAAAACTTCGACTGAGTAGGTATCTCGGTCGACAATTTGTCGACCGAGATGGGCTCTGACAGCAACTGTAGAATAAAGTAACTAGCCGTTACTAATGCACCTAACTTACACCTAACGGCTAGTTAAGCACTTAGAAACCCCTAGAAGTTGTCTAGAACGTCCTTAAGCATCCATAGGCCATTCCTATAAATAGGACAAGCCATAGGACACCCAGATACACTCTTTACACACTTGAGTACTCTTTGAGCAAGCAATTACATTTGCAATCTGTTTTGAGCAATAGAGCAATTCCTACATTGGCTATTCATTCCCATTGCTCTAATTTCGTGTCCTATAGGCTAGTATCTCCTTTCCACAGCACTTACACTTCTACACCCATTGGTTAGGAGATCAATACGCTTGATATAGGCAAATCAAGCCTTGTGCTTCAAAGGATAAGTTGTAATTTCTATTTTCCTTCTTGTTCCTTTTATTCTTTGTATTCTCCTTGCTACTCCTAGGGTTGGAGGCTGCGGATTGGAGAAGGTTCTTCTCAGAGGAGAAGGTGGACTTCAAGCTACTTCAAGAAGGCTATCGCAAGGGAAGCTACTTCAAGAAGGCTATTGCAACGGGAAGCTACTTCAGGAGGAAGGCTGCTTCAAGGTTGGTGCAATTACTTCTAGGTGAAGGCTGCTTCGAGGTTGGTGCGATTACTTCTAGGTGAAGGCTGCTTGAAGGGTTTAGGGAGAGAATTGTAATCTTATGTAAAGTCCTTGCGAGGTAATAAAATTAAATTCTTTCCAAATCCCGGTTGGGTAAGCAACCGGGTAGTGGACTGACAACTTTAGTATTTGCTAAAGTTGGAACCACTCTAAATCCTTGTCCCCTTGTCCAATATTCTTGTGGTTTATTGATTGAGTTTAATAATTGTTAAAATTGTTTTAAAACTCTATTCACCCCCCCTCTAGTTTTTTTTTCACCAATGATACTTAATTTCGGATCGAGGAGATAAACAAGAAATCTCTCGATTGGCAATGAGAGTGCAGTTGATGATGTAACTCTGTAGCGAAGGTGCCAGAATACCCTGGCTAGCTAGTTAGCAGAGACACGAGATGTCCTGCATGTGGTCTCGTACTGACCGAGATAGATGAGGTCATAAGAATCTGGCTCTTTTGATGACCTATGTATGGTACCGAGGCAATTTCGTAATGGTCGGTTGGAGTATGAGCGGTATATCTCATCTCCTCAGAGCATAGGTGTGATTGTAAAATGTAATCAGCCGTATAGCATGTTTGCTTAAGGATTGAATACAGAGATTCATTGGCTGATGTTGCATTTCTTTGTGCATTCCTCAGTAGTTAAATGTTAATTATGTTTCTTTATATTCTCTGCAAGGTAGACAGATGAATTACTTATCTACCGTGGGTAGATGCAATGACCTCCTTGAGAATGGAGATTATCTTATTCTGTTCTATGATGAATAACTCTGCCTGATAATGTAAAAATAACCCTTGCTCAGTTTAATTTAATAAACTGCAATAACAATGTTTTTGGCGGAGAGTTATATCTCTCGCTGGGGCAATTTTCAATTGTCTCACCCCCGTGGGAAACATTTTTAGGTATGCATGGGAAGCAAAGTAGAAATCCTAGAACAAGGAAAGAGAAACAACAATAGTAGGGACAACAATAAGATCTCAGGTGGAGATATTGCATGTCTAGTCATACAGATAGTAGTCCTATGTGTCGTCTCTGTACTCTCAGGTCCTCAGAGTTTTTAGTCAGTGTCTTATGAATCAATCTGAGGTTTTGGCTTGATGCCTCGAGATTCGTATATTGTCTGTATATAATGTTTATAAGATAGTTGATGTTGTAATCTTTGAGAAGGAATGGTACAGGTTGTATACTTGTGAACCAGGATGAATTTGAAATACTTTGGTTCTTGGTTAAAGAGTTTTCCTATGAATGGATCTCTTAAAAAAGATTTAAATTTCAGTGATTTTCAGTAATACGCTGCAAATAATTCGCTCTCGCATTAGTTAATCATGTTTTCACAAGACGGTCGCCACAATTAGTGGTATCAGAGCTTTAGGTTCGTTGAGTCTACAGAGACATAGGACTAAGGTAGTAGAGTCTGTTCTGGTGTCATACAGTGTATCTGATAGTGTCTTCTTCTCATATAAGAGAAGAAGAACTTAAAGATGACTGGGTCACATGAGGAGATTGTTGCTGAGAGCAGTAATGTTGCACCAAGAAGAGGTGCATGGGAACAGGCAAGAGAGAGACAATTGCCTGAGAATCCCCAAGCTGATCCAACCATAATAAGAAAATCCTTCTTTAAGTATTACTATTGGGGAACTTAGGACAACAATAATGTATATAGTGGATTAAGTTTTGGCAGTGTAACCTAGATTACCAGTTCCAATGATGATGTTATAGATATCAACATGATTTGTAATTAGCATCAGCAGGTTGAAGCAAAAGGAAATGATGAATTTCTAGACTTAAATTGAGTCTGCGCTCAACCATAGCCTGTTGAATCAACCTTTGAGGCAGAATTAGCCTAAGGCAGTGAATAATCCATGAATCATGACAAGTTAGACAAGATAATGTCATTCAAATATGTCACTTTATGAATTCTTGGATTAATTGAGAAAGGAAATGATTGAACTTTCCTTGATTAGTCCTATGAGGACTTATGTTTAGCATAATAAAACATTACAAATGTTTTATGTTGTTTTTACCTCCTTGAGAAAAGATGAGGTATAGAAGGGATGCCTGGATAAAATCCAGAGATGTTAAGCCGTATGCTTATGATAATATGTAAAGAAGGAATATGATAACATACAAAGTGCATACCACTTGATCTCAGTATTTATATACCCTGTCCAGGTATACAACTATTGATGATAAAGTGGGTATGGAAACTCTTAGATTGTTGTCTTTTTTATTGCTCTGATCAAGTAGTCATTCTGAGACAATCTAATGAGTATCATGAAATCAGAAATCTAGAATGAATAAATGTGTCATATCCCATGCATGAGAAAGATAAGTCTGAGATAATCTCAGATGAGCATGTTATATGAGGAACTAAAAATGTACTCCTCATAAGATAAGAATAAAAATAAGGGAGATGAACCCTGTTCAATAATGCTGCCCGCATAATACAGATCTTTCCCATAATGAGGAAATGGGAGATGTGATGAGATCATGAGATGATCATAAACATGCTAGATAATAATAATAAAAAAAGGGATAATGATATGCAATCATCCTTACAAATTCCAATACTAAAGGCAAGGAACCTAGGATGAGATAAAGAGTAAACGGTTCAAGAATAGTTGAAAATACATGAATTAATAAGAGGAATATGAATCCTTGTTTTCTTTCCTTTCAGGGACATGGCAATCAAGTGGGTCTTAGGACACTTGATGTGCATAAGATAAAGGAGTTCATGTTTTGGATACTTAGAAAAGTATCAGTTATCTTGGACTTTAGTCCCAAGATGAGGACATATGAAACAATTAATGTTCCAAGATGAAAGGAAGAGATATATATGATGTGTTTCCAACACATGTGATAGATACCAAGGTGAAAGATTCTGGTTTTTGAGAGTTATCAGATGGGTTAGGTTGGCTACCTGGGGTGGTCAACTCTGAAATTAGTCTGGATGTATAAAACAATATGAACATCATATGTTAGGGGTTTATGCTCTGCATAAACATGATATTAATAAAGAATGCATGATGTTTCTCTGAACAAGAAAAGTGTTATTTGACACAAAGTTGACTTTATAGTCAATGATGAGGAACAATGGAGCATGTGCCTTGTGTGTTGATTCTATGAGAATCTTGTATGGAAACACTTTGTGCTAATCAAAGTTTTTTGGTGTCTCCATAATAAGGAGATGTTATGTGAAGACTAGATAGTATGAAGAATAAAATACATCTATCTTCCTTTATCTAGATTTCGAGGACGAAATCCTTGTTAAGGGTTTATAATTTGTAACGACCCTGACCTGGGTTATACTTTAACCCTAGGTGTTTTGATTAATAAATGTGATTAAATTCTTAATATCATCTTATGAAAAGTAATTAGGCCTCAAGAGGAACTTATGTTGCAATTCTAATCCTTTTTGAACATTGTTGAAATCAATGTTTTGTTTGTATTGGACTAAAGTGCAAATAACCCAAGTTGAGGGGTTTAAGTGCAATTGTTCATGATAATATGTTCCTCATGTGTTGAAGCATCATGAGAGTGAAAATGATGCTGAGGTATGTCTTATGGAAGCCTGAACACTAAGAAAGAGCTGATAAAGCAATGGTTGTGCATAAAAACCTAGTTTTGGAGTAATGTGCAATTTACCCAAAACCAAGGGTTCAATATGAAATTTACCACTTCAATAAAGTCCCTAATGTTTCTTGGCATCATGTATAGCAAATAAAATGAGAGGGACTTCTCATTTGAATTAAGATGGAGGAGAGAGAATCTTGATATTAAAATAATCAAGATTTAGTCCTAAGTGAAACCCTAATCCAATTTAGGGAAAAAATGAATATATTAATTAAAGGGACTTCAACCAAAATTAAAATGGTTGGATTCATATGTGTGTGGATAAGCCTAAATCCTTGCAAAGGCACGAGCATATCCTAAGGAGGTGAAATTCCACTCACCATTATTATAAGAAAAAGAATTTCCACTCAAATAAGGATATTCTTATTATAAGGGTTAAGGTGCTTAATTTCTTTTCCCTTAATTCATGGATAATGGAAGGGAGTTCAGTGGGGATATAGATTCCCGGGGAAGTGGTGGCAAAAATTTTGGAATTAAAAGACTTTAATAAAGTATCTTCTCTCTCCTCAATTTTCTTATAAAAGTACCTTTTCCAAGCCAAATGAAAGGCTTTTACGACCCCACTTCTTCTCCTTGCTTGCAAAACCGACCAAGAAGGATAAGGAAAGCAGGAATAACGTCCCCAACCTATTGGTAAGCCTTTTATATTCGTTCTTCATGATTTCATGGTGAAAATCATAAAACAATGTGTAATTCCTTCATTTCTTCACTCAATCTTCAATTCTAGCCGATCATTTCACTCCAAATCTTGAAGTTGAACCTTGGAATAGTTGGATAAGCTTCATCCACAATTAGAGCCGTGTAGCTTGGAGCTTGGAGATCAGATTTGAGGCGGGTTTTATAACTTGAACCCTTTTTCATTGTTATTCAACCATTAATCTTGTAATTTCAATGATTCCTTCATTATCTTGATTAATTGCTGGTTGAAATTGATTAATTCATGAAATCAGAAGTTGTTAGAACTTCAGGGACGAAGATTGATGATGATGACATCATCATAAGCACACACCTCCCCAAATACCTTGGGCAAACGGTTTGGAAGTTGGGACCAAACGGTTTCACCAAACCGTTTGGTGACCAAACGGTTTGCAAACCGTTTGGGAGCAAACGGTTTCAAAATCGTTTGAGAGGGTTGACCAAAGGTTGACCGTTTGTGATTACTGTTACTAATTATGTTGGTTAATGACCCACCAAATTTTATGGATTAACTCCAAAGGAATCGTGAGTTGAAGGCTAATCAATTAGGTAAATCTAATTGGATTAAGTGCTGATTTCCAACCTGATTAACTTGACCTTTTTGGGAAAACTGTTTCAAAACCATTTGAGGGAGTTGACCAAGGGTTGACCGTTTGATATTACTGTTTATAATTATTTTGGTTAATAACTTACCAAATTTTAGGGGTTAATTCCCAAGGAATCGTGAGTTGAAGGCTAATCAATTAGGGAAACCTAATTGGATTAAGTGCTGATTTTTCAGCTTGTTTAATTCGCCTTTTTGGGAAAACGGTTTCAAAACCATTTGAGAGCGTTGACCAAGGGTTGACCGTTTGAGATTTCTGATCCTAATTATGTTGGTTAATGAATCACCAATTTTGAGGTGTTAATTCCCAAGGAATCGTGAGTTGAAGGCTAATCAATTAGGCAAACCCTAATTGGAATTAGTGCTGAAATTCCAATGAGTTGATTTGAGATTTTGGGTTGATTAGCCCAAACGGTTTCAAAACCATTTGGGGATCACCCAAACGGTTTCAAAACCGTTTGGTGGTCACCCAATACCTTTTGAAGGTCTAGGTTCAGGTATAGATATGTGTTTGAAGATCCAAAGATATGGTGTTAACCCTAATCGGCTAAGTGCTGATTTTGCATTGGGATGAGTTGATGTTTTGGGTTGATTGACCCAAACGGTTTCAAAACCGTTTGGGAATCACCCAAACGGTCTCAAGACCGTTTGGGGATCACCCAAGACCATTTGCAGGTCTAGGGTTAAGCATGGTTGACCAATTGAAGGCCTAAAGGTACCAAACCACTTTGCAATTAAGTGTTGATTTGATGATCAACTCAATAGCTCAAACCCTAATGATATTTCACTAGAATCCAAGGGTTGGATGAGACAAACAGTCTCAAGACTGTTTGGAGCTCATACAAATGGTCTCAAGACCGTTTGGAGGTCACCCAAGACCGTTTGGAGGTCTAGGGGTGAGTATGGTTAAGCAACTGATGATCCAATGATACTAAGTTAAAGTGTAATCAATTGCTGATTTGGTTATCAATCCAGTGATCCAAACCCTAATTGGTTGACTTGGATTTTGATGATGTGATGGGAAAACGGTCTTCACCTACTTGGCCAAACGGTCTTCACCTAGTTGGCCAAACGGTCTTCACCTACTTGGCCAAACGGTCTTCACCTACTTGGCCAAACGATCTTCACCTACTTGGGCAAACGGTCTCAAGCACCACCTTTACCAAACGGTTTCAAACAGTTTGAAATTTGAAAGACCAAGACCGTTTGGGGGTTAATTAGTCAAAGTTGATTTTAGATTCAATTGATCAATTCAATTGGATACCTTATGTAATAGAGGTCCAAGGTGATTGAATCTCTCGAGAATAGAGATGATGAATGACTCATTGATCCAATGATGATTAGTAATGATAATCTATGAAGGTACAAAGATTGAAACCCTATTAGTACCTAAGTGATTAGTGCCAATTAAAGGATGAAACCTAATTTCTTATAGGATCAACGACTTGGTACACTATGTCATTCATAGTTGTATGTACTTGATTGAAGGGATGATATGACCTTATCAAGTTGAGATGATGTTAGCATGAATTCATAACATGAATATGATTCATGTGGTGATTAAGGGTATGATCCTTAAGTAAAGAGATCATGAAACCATAATCATGAACATAAACCCTAATTGACAGGGTTATTGAATTCTAACCCTAATTGAGGGCAATTCTAAATGAAACCCTAATCCAGGGTAAGGATGTAGCCCTAATCTAGGGTAATCATAAGTGAAACTCTAATTTAGGAAAAAGAGATGTAAATCCCTAATTGGGATGAATAGTGAATCTCCAATTATGGATAATTGAATGAAATCCTAATAGAGATGAATAGTAAACCCAAATTGTGGGAAACTATGGTGGAAACCCTAGTTGAGGGTGATTCCAAGAGAAACCCTAGTTGAGGGTGATTCCATGAGAAACCTTAACTAAGTATTAACACCACGTGACGTACTAATGTTATGTTGTGATAAGAGGCCCTAAGAAGGGTGAAGGCATGTGAGACTCTAATGAGGAGTCATAATACATAAAACCCTAATCTTGGATAATATGACAATGAATCATAATTCTAATCTTAAGTAAGGGTATAAAGAAACCCTAATGATGAGATAGAAGGAATGGCCTTATAAAGGTGAAACATTTCATGTGGTTGAATATATGCAACCTAATTGTAAACAATGTCTTTACCATTAGACAAGTCCATATCATTAAAGATATTTGGACAACTCTAATGTGTGGCCTATGCATTATATGCTATAGGTAAGTGATTAGTGATGGAATGTATTAAGAAGGGAAATACCTTAATACAAGATAAGATGGCTAATTCAGGAGACTCTGAAGTGATGAGAAAGTGATACATCAAAATATGATAGCTATCATATTCAACACTTCAGGGTTTATATGCCTTGATGTACTCCAAATCCAATATAATTGGGTAAGAAACATATGAAGTGTGTTATGCAACTATTACAATGAAATGTAATCAGTTGTTGCACCTTGTTGAGTGTTAATTAATGTACCTTGAGAATGGGTTTAAGCCCAAATGATGTGTATGATATAATCATACCATGATGAGGATGAGAAATGAACTCATACCTTGAATTGATGATCATTAATGCTATATGATGAAAGTAATGTTCTAAGAATAATCAAATATTGATATCCTTGAATGCCCCAGAGGTATGGATTAATAAATTTAAGGGTTGGATAGATAATGAGATCATGAAATCTTTATTAATGAGAAATGGGGAACCCTAACCCTAATTTGGGTAAAGGGAATGAAAAGCCCTATTTGATAGTAAACCCTAATTCCTGGTAGAGGAATAATGGTGTTACTATTGTATCACATTATGTGATGAATATCTTGTATGACTGTTATCATGCCTAATAACCATACAGATATTATGAGGTGATGTATATAGCTAGTTTGAGCTGTGACATTTATATAATAAATGTTGATTGGCAATATGTGCCTTAATGTTGTTGTTGCTTAGTAAAAGAAGTAATATGCATGGACTTTTATGAGTCACATGAGTAAGCTGTTACCTAGTGAGAGGTGACAAGATATTTCATGGCATTGTGAGCCAGGTGTGATGCTTGTGTAATAAGTATCATGAATGCCTTGGTCAGATGACCTGAAGGTGATAGTTACCTGAAAAAGGTATAATAATGCTCAATGATGAGTTAAGGGTTTGAATACCCAAAACCATATGATTATGGTGATGAGAATGTGAAGGGATGAGAATTCCCAGTATTGAAATGAGGGACTGAGTTCCCAGGGTCTTGGAAAGACTGATAAATATATGATAAAAGTAGAACATGTCTCTTTATAGCATTGTTGTAATAAGTTATGTTTGAGAACTTGGCTGGTGCTAAAAGAATATGAGAATGTACTTAATAAATCAAGTGAAATCTATTCATGTAGTGCTATGACCATAGATCCATCATTCGTCAGGAATAGGTGATGGTGAAACGGGTGCCCACGGCAAAACTCGGAGCACATATTTTGAATATGTGGGGGTAAATGGACGAAAATATCCTTACGTCCTCTTGAAGAGATTGTTGGAAGGTAAACAAGAAACCTCTCAATACTTCATGAATATGTCGGGATGGATGTATCATGAATCTCCCAATGATACTTAATGTCGGATCGAGGAGATAAACAAGAAATCTCTCTAATGGCGATGAGAGTGCAGTTGACATTGTAACTATGTAGCGAAGGTGCCAGAATACCCTGGTTAGCTAGTTAGCAGAGACACGAGATGTCCTGCATGTGGTCTCGTACTGACCGAGACATATGAGGTCATAAGAATCCGGATCTTTTGATGACCTATGTATGGTACCGAGGCGATTTCGTAATGGTCGGTTGGAGTATGAGCGGTATATCTCATCTCCTCAGAGCATAAGTGTGATTGTAAAATGTAATCAGCCGTATAACATGTTTGCTTAAGGATTGAATACGGAGATTCATTAGTTGATGTTGCATTTCTTTGTGCATTCCTTAGTAGTTAAATGTTAATTATGTTTCTTTATATTCTCTGCAAGGTAGACAGATGAATTACTTATCTACCATGGGTAGATGCAATGACCTCCTTGAGAATGGAGATTATCTTATTATGTTCTATGATGAATAACTCTGCCTGATAATGTAAAAATAACACCTGCTTAGTTTTAATTTAATAAACTGCAATAATAATATTTTTGGCAGAGAGTTATATCTCTCACTGGGGCAATTTTCAATTGTCTCACCCTCGTGGGAAACATTTTTAGGTATGCATGGGAGGCAAAGCAAAAATCTTAGAACAAGGAAAGAGCAACAGCAACAACAACAACAGGGACAGCAATAAGATCTCAGGTGGAGATATTGCCTGTCTAGTCATACAGATAGTAGTCCTATGTGTCGTCTCTGTACTCTCAGGTCCTCGGAGTTTTTAGTCAGTGTCTTATGAATCAATCTGAGGTTTTGGCTTGATGCCACAAGATTCGTATATTGTCTGTATATAATGTTTATAAGATAGTTGATGTTGTAATCTTTGAGAAGGAATGGTACAGGTTGTATACTTGTGAACCAGGATGAATTTGAAATACTTTGGTTCTTGGTTAAAGAGTTTTCCTGTGAATGGATCTCTTGAAAAAGTTTTAAATTTTCAGTGATTTTCAATAATCCGCTGCAAATAATTCGCTTCCGCATTAGTTAATCATGTTTTTGCAAGACGGTCGCCACAATTAGTGGTATCATAGCTTTAGGTTCGTTGAGTCTACAGAGACATAGGACTAAGGTAGTAGAGTCTGTTCTGGTGTCATCCAGTGTATCTGATAGTGTCTTCTGCTCGTATAAGAGAAGAAGAATTTAAAGATGAATGTGTCACATGAGGAGATTGTTGCTGAGAGCAGCAATGTTGCACCCAGAAGAGGTGCATGGGAACAGGAAAGAGAGAGACAATTGCCTGAGAATCCCCAAGCTGATCCAACTATAATAAGAAAATCCTTCTTTAAGTATTACTGTTGGGGAACTTAGGACAACAGTAATGTATATAGTGGATTAAGTTTTGGCAGTGTAACCTAGATTACCAGTTCCAATGATGATGTTATAGATATCAATAGGATTTGTAATTAGCATCAGCAGGTTGAAGCAAAAGGAAATGATGAATTTCTACACTTAAATTGAGTCTGTTCTCAACCATAGCCTGTTGAATCAACCTTTGAGGCAGAATTAGCCTGAGGCAGTTAATAATCCATGAATCATGACAAGTTAGACAAGATAATGTCATTCAAATATGTCACTTTATGAATTCTTGGATTAATTGAGAAAGGAAATGATTTAACTTTCCTTGATTAGTCCTATGAGGACTTATGTTTAGCATAATAAAACATTACAAATGTTTTATGTTGTTTTTACCTCCTTGAGAAAAGATGAGGTATAGAAGGGATGCCTGGATAAAATCTAGAGATGTTAAGCCTTATGCTTATGATAATATGAAAAGAAGGAATATGATAGCATACAAAGTGCATACCACTTGATCTCAGTATTTATATACCATGTCCAGGTATACAACTATTGATGATAAAGTGGGTATGGAAACTCTTAGATTGTTGTCTTTTTATTGCTCTGATCAAGTAGTCATTCTGAGACAATCTAATGAGTATCATGAAATCAGAAATCTAGAATGAATAAATGTGTCATATCCCATGCATGAGAAAGATAAGTCTGAGATAATCTCAGATGAGCATGTTGTATGAGGAACTAAAAATGTACTCCTCATAAGATAAGAATAAGAATAAGGGAGATGAACCCTGTTCAATAATGTTGCCCGCATAATACAGATCTTTCCCATAATGAGGAAATGGGAGATGTGATGAGATCATGAGATTATCATAAACATGCTAGATAACAATAAAGAAAGGGATAATGACATGCAATCATCCTTACAAATTCCAATACTAAAGGCAAGGAACCTAGGATGAGATAAAGAGTAAATGGTTCAAGAATAGTTGAAAATACATGAATTAATAAGAGGAATATGAATCCTTGTTTTCTTTCCTTTCAGGGACATGGCAATCAAGTGGGTCTTAGGACACTTGGTGTGCATAAGATAAAGGAGTTCATGTGTTGGATACTTAGAAAAGTATCAGTTATCTTGGACTTTAGTCCCAAGATGAGGACATATGAAACAATTAATGTTCCAAGATGAATGGAAGAGATATATATGATGTGTTTCCAACACATGTGATAGATACCAAGGTGAAAGATTCTGGTTTTTGAGAGTTATCATATGGGTTAGGTTGGCTACTTGGGGTGGTCAACTGTGAAATTAGTCTGGATGTATAAAACAATATGAACATCATATGTTTGTGGTTTATGCTCTGCATAAACATGATATTAATAAAGAATGCATGATGTTTCTCTGAATAAGAAAAGTGTTATTTGACACAAAGTTGACTTTATAGTCAATGATGAGGAACAATGGAGCATGTGCCTTGTGTGTTGATTCTATGAGAATCTTTTATGGAAACACTTTGTGCTAATCAAAGTTTTATGGTGTCTCTATAATTAGGATATGTTATGTGAAGACTAGATAGTATGAAGAATAAAATACATATGTCTTCCTTTATCTGGATTTCGAGGACGAAATCCTTGTTAGGGGTTTATAATTTATAACAACCCTGACCTGGGTTATACTTTAATCCTAGGTGTTTTGATTAAGAAATGTGATTAAATGCTTAATCTCATATTATGAAAAGTAATTATGCCTCAAGAGGAACTTATGTTGCCATTCTAGTCCTTTTTGAACATTGTTGAAATCAATGTTTTGTTTATATTGGACTAAAGTGCAAATTACCCAAGTTGAGGGGTTTAAGTGCAATTGTGCATGATAATATGTTCCTCATGTGTTGAAGCATCATGAGAGTGAAAATTATGCTGAGGTATGGCTTATGGAAGCCTGAACACTAAGAAAGAGCTGATAAAGCAATGTTTGTGCATAAAAACCTAGTTTTGGAGTAATGTGCAATTTACCCAAAACCAAGGGTTCAATATGCAATTTACCACTTCAATAAAGTCCCTAATGTTTCTTGGCATCATGTAGAGAAAATAAAATGAGAGGGAATTCTCATTTGAATTAAGATGGAGGAGAGAGAATCTTGATATTAAAATAATCAAGATTTAATCCTAAGTGAAACCCTAATCCAATTTAGGGAAAAAATAAATGTATTAATTAAAGGGCCTTCAACAAAAATTAAAATGGTTGGATTAATATGTGTGTGGATAAGCCTAAAGCCTTGCAAAGGCACGAGCATATCCTAAGGAGGTGAAATTCCACTCACCATTATTATAAGAAAAAGAATTTCCACTCAAATAAGGATATTCTTATTATAAGGGTTAAGGTGCTTAATTTCTTTTCCCTTAATTCATGGATAATGGAAGGGAGTTCGGTGGGGATATAGATTCCCTTGAATGCAAGAAACCAAGGGGGGAGTGGTGGCAACAATTTTGGAATTAAAAGACTTTTATAAAGTATATTCTCTCTCCTCAATTTTCTTATAAAAGTACCTTTTCCAAGCCAAATGAAAGGCTTTTACGACCCCACTTCTTCTCCTTGCTTGCAAAACCGACCAAGAAGGCTAAGGACAGCGGGGATCACGTCCCCAACCTGTTGGTAATCCTTTGATCTTCGTTATTCATGATTTCATGGTGAAAATCATAAAACGATGTGTAATTCCTTCATTTCTTCACTCAATCTTCAATTCTAGCCGATCATTTCACTCCAAATCTTGAAGTTGAGCCTTGGAATAGTTGGAGAAGCTTCATCCACCACTAGATACGTGTATCTTGGATCTTGGAGATCATATTTGAGGCGGTTTTTATAACTTGAACCCTTTTTCATTGTTATTCAACCATTAATCTTGTAATTTCAATGATTCCTTCATTATCTTGATTAATTGCTGGTTGAAATTGATTAATTCATGAAATCAGAAGTTGTTAGAACTTTAGGGACAAAGCTTGATGATGATTACATCATCATAAGCACACACCTCCCCAAATACCTTGGTCAAACGGTTTGGAAGTTGGGACCAAACGGTTTCACCAAACCGTTTGGTGACCAAACGGTTTGCAAACCGTTTGGGAGAAAATGGTTTCAAAACCATTTGATAGTGTTGACCAAAGGTTGACCGTTTGATATTACTGTTTCTAATTATGTTGGTTAATGACCCACCAAATTTTATGGATTAACTCCAAAGGAAGCGTGAGTTGAAGGCTAATCAATTAGGTAAATCTAATTGGATTAAGTGCTGATTTCCGACCTGATTAACTTGACCTTTTGGGGAAAACGGTTTCAAAACCATTTGAAGGAGTTGACCAAGGGTTTACCGTTTGATATTCATGTTTATAATTATGTTGGTTAATAACTTACCAAATTTGAGGGGTTAATTCCCAAGTAATTGTGAGTTGAAGGCTAATCAATTAGGGAAACCTAATTGGATTAAGTGCTGATTTTTCAGCTTGTTTAATTCGACGTTTTGGGAAAACGGTTTCAAAACCGTTTGAGAGCGTTGACCAAGGATTTACCATTTAAGATTTTGGATCCTAATTATGTTGGTTAATGACTCACCAAATTTTAGGGGTTAATTCCCAAGGAATCGTGAGTTGAAGGCTAATCAATTAGGCAAACCCTAATTGGAATTAGTGCTGAAATTCCAATGAGTTGATTTGAGATTTTGGGTTGATTAGCCCAAACGGTTTCAAAACCGTTTGGGGATCACCCAAACGGTTTTAAAACCGTTTGGTGGTCACCCAAGACCGTTTTAAGGTCTAGGGTCAAGTATAGATATGTGTTTGAAGATCCAAATATATGGTGTTAACCCTAATCGGCTAAGTGTTGATTTTGCATTGGGATGAGTTGATGTTTTGGGTTGATTGACCCAAATGGTTTCAAAACCGTTTGGGAATCACCCAAACGGTCTCAATAACGTTTGGGGATCACCCAAGACCGTTTGGAGTCTTAGGGTTAAGCATGGTTGACCAATTGAAGGTCTAAAGGTACCAAACCACTTTGCAATTAATTGTTGATTTGATGATCAACTCAATAGCTCAAACCCTAATGATCTTTCACTAGAATCCAAGGGTTGGATGAGCCAAACAGTCTCAAGACCATTTGGAGCTCATCCAAACAGTCTCAAGACCGTTTGGAGGTCACCCAAGACCGTTTGGAGGTCTAGGGGTGAGTATGGTTAAGCAATTGATGATCCAATGATACTAAGTTAAAGTGTAATCAATTGTTGATTTGGTGATCAATCCAATGATCCAAACCCTAATTGGTTGACTTGGATTTTGATGATGTGATGGGCAAACGGTCTTCACCTACTTGGCCAAACGGTCTTCACCTACTTGGCCAAACGGTCTTCACCTACTTGGCCAAACGGTCTTCACCTACTTGGCCAAATGGTCTTCACCTACTTGGGCAAACGGTCTTCACCTACTTGGGCAAACGGTCTCAAGCACCACCTTTACCAAATGGTTTCAAACCATTTGAACTTTGAAAGACCAAGACCGTTTGGGGGTCAAGTAGTCAAAGTTGATTGTAGATTCAATTGATCAATTCAATTGGATACCTTATGTAATGGAGGTCCAAGGTGATTGAATCTCTCGAGAATAGAGATGATGAATGACTCATTGATCCAATGATGATTAGTAATGATAATCAATGAAGGTACAAAGATTGAAACCCTATTAGTACCTAAGTGATTAGTGCCAATTAAAGGATGAACCCTAATTGCTTATAGGATCAATGACTTGGTACACTATGTCATTCATAGTTGTATGTACTTGATTGAAGGGATGATATGACCTTATCAAGTTGAGATGATGTTAGCATGAATTCATAACATGAATATGATTCATGTGGTGATTAAGGGTATGATCCTTAAGTAAAGAGATCATGAAACCCTAATCATGAACATAAACCCTAATTGACAGGGTTATTGAATTCTAACCCTAATTGAGGGCAATTCTAAATGAAACCCTAATCCAGGGTAAGGATGTAGCCCTAATCTAGGGTAATCATAAGTGAAACTCTAATTTAGGAAAAAGAGATGTAAATCCCTAATTGGGATGAATAGTGAATCTCCAATTATGGATAATTGAATGAAATCCTAATAGAGATGAATAGTAAACCCAAATTGTGGGAAACTATGGTGGAAACCCTAGTTGAGGATGATTCCAAGAGAAACCCTAGTTGAGGGTGATTCCATGAGAAACCTTAACTAATTATTAACACCACATGATGTACTAATGTTATGTTGTGATAAGAGTCCCTAAGAAGGGTGAAGGCATGTGAGACTCTAATGCGGAGTCATAATACATAAAGCCCTAATCTTGGATAATATGACAATGAATCATAATTCTAATCTTAAGTAAGGGTATAAAGAAACCCTAATGATGCGATAGAAGGAATGGCCTTATAAAGGTGAAACATTTCATGTGGTTGAATATATGCAACCCAATTGTAAGCAATGTCTTTACCATTAGACAAGTCCATATCATTAAAGATAGTTGGACAACTCTAATGTGTGGCCTATGCATTATATGCTATAGGTAAGTGATTAGTGATGGAATGTATTAAGAAGGGAAATACCTTAATACAAGATAAGATGGCTAATTCAGGAGAGTCTGAAGTGATGAGAAAGTGATACATCAAAATATGATAGTTATTATATTCAACACTTCAGGGTTTATATGCCTTGATGTACTCCAAATCCAATATAATTGGGTAAGAAACATATGAAGTGTGTTATGCAACTATTACAATGAAATGTAATGAGTTGTTGCACCTTGTTGAGTGTTAATTAATGTACCTTGAGAATGGGGTTAAGCCCAAATGATGTGTATGATATAATCATACCATGATGAGGATGAGAAATGAACTCATACCTTGAATTGATGATCATTAATGCTATATGATGAAAGTAATTTTCTAAGAATAATCAAATATGATATCCTTGAATGCCCCAGAGGTATGGAATAATGTATTAAGGGTTGGACATATAATGAGATCATGAAATCTTTATTAATGAGAAATGGGGAACCCTAACCCTAATTTGGGTAAAGGGAATGAAAAGCCCTATTTGATAGTAAACCCTAATTCATGGTAGAGGAATAATGGTGTTACTATTGCATCACATGATGTGATGAATATCTTGTATGACTATTATCATGCCTAATAACCATACAGATATTATGAGGTGATGTATATAGCTAGTTTGAGCTGTGACATTTATATAATAAATGTTGATTAGCATTATGTGCCTTAATGTTGTTGTTGCTTCGTAAAAGAAGCAATATGCATGGACTTTTATGAGTCACATGAGTAAGTTGTTACCTAGTGAGAGGTGACAAGATATTTCATGGCCTTGTGATCCAGGTGTGATGCTTGTGTAACAAGTATCATGAATGCCTTGGTCATATGACCTGAAGGTGATAGTTACCTGAAAAAGGTATAATAATGCTCAATGATGAGTTAAGGGTTTGAATACCCAGAACCATATGATTATGGTGATGAGAATGTGAAGGGATGAGAATTCCCAGTATTGAAATGAGGGACTGAGTTCCCAGGGTCTTGGAAAGACTGATAAATATCTGATAAAAGTAGTGCATGTCTCTTTATAGCATTGTTGTAATAAGTTATGTTTGAGAACTTGGCTGATGCTAAAAGAATATGAGAATGTACTTAATAAATCAAGTGAAATCTATTCATGTAGTGCTCTGACCATAGATCCATCATCGTCAGGAATAGGTGATGGTGAAACGGGTGCCCGCGGCAAAACTCGGAGCACATATTTTGAATATGTGGGGGTAAATGGGCGAAAATATCCTTACGTCCTCTTGAAGAGATTATTGGAAGGTAAACAAGAAACCTCTCAATCCTTCATGAATATGTCGGGATGGATGTATCACGAATCTCCCAATGATACTTAATGTCGGATCGAGGAGATAAACAAGAAATATCTTGATTGGCAATGAGAGTGCAGTTGACGCTGTAACTCTGTAGCTAAGGTGCCAGAATACCCTGGCTAGCTAGTTAGCAGAGACACGAGATGTACTGCATGTGGTCTCATACTGACCGAGACAGATGAGGTCATAAGAATCCGGCTCTTTTGATGACCTATGTATGGTACCGAGGCGATTTCATAATGGTCAGTTGGAGTATGAGTGGTATATCTCATCTCCTCAGAGCATAAGTGTGATTGTAAAATGTAATCATCCGTATAGCATGTTTTCTTAAGGATTGAATACGGAGATTCATTGACTGATGTTGCATTTCTTTGTGCATTCCTTAGTAGTTAAATGTTAATTATGTTTCTTTATATTCTTTGTAAGGTAGACAGATGAATTACTTATCTACCATGGGTAGATGCAATGACCTCCTTGAGAATGGAGATTATCCTATTCTGTTCTATGATGAATAACTCTGCCTGATAATGTAAAAATAACCCCTACTCAGTTTCAATTTAATAAACTACAATAACAATGTTTTTGGCGGAGAGTTATATCTCTCGCTGGGGCAATTTTCAATTGTCTCACCCCCGTGGGAAACATTTTTAGGTATGCATGGGAGGCAAAGCAGAAATCCTAGAACAAGGAAAGAGCAACAACAACAGCAACATCAGGGACAGCAATAAGATCTCAGGTGGAGATATTGCCTATCTAGTCATACAGATAGTAGTCCTATGTGTCGTCTTTGTACTCTCAGGTCCTTGGAGTTTTTAGTCAGTGTCTTATGAATCAATCTGAGGTTTTGGCTTGATGCCTCGAGATTCGTATATTGTCTGTATATAATGTTTATAAGATAGTTGATGTTGTAATCTTTGAGAAGGAATGGTACAGGTTGTATACTTGTGAACCAGGATGAATTTGAAATACTTTGGTTCTTGGTTAAAGAGTTTTCATGTGAATGGATCTCTTGAAAAAGTTTTAAATTTTCAGTGATTTTCAGTAATCCGCTGCAAATAATTCACTTCCACATTAGTTAATCATGTTTTCGCAAGACGGTCACCACAGTAACAATTGACATGACACACTTCATGTGTTACTCATTCAAGTATATTGGATTTAAGGTGCATCAAGGTGTATCAACCTGAAGATGTTGGATGTGATATTTATCATGCCTTGGTGTATCACTTCCCTCATCACTTTTAACTTACTTAAGTTCATCAACATATCTTGTATTAGGGTATTTCCCCATCCTAATACTTTATCCACTAGCCCATCACATTTATCTTGTAATGTTTTGACCATAAGTCACACACCTAAATTACCCAAATATCATCAATTGGTATGGACTCATCTCAGGTTAAGACATTGTTGATATAGGATTGACCATCATTAATCACTTTATGTGTTTCACCTATCAAGGTATTAGCCACACCATTACTTGGTGTTTCACTCATCACTCCTAAGAGTGTCTTGACCTCATCTTTACAAGGTGTCTCGGGTTATAGGTGTGCATATGTTCACCATATCGGGTTGTAGGTTTATAGGCAACACCATATCGGGTTGGAGGTGTATGAGCACTCACCATATCGGGCTAGAGGTATATGACCATCATCCATACCAGGATAGAGGTGTTTTTATGTGTTACCCATGTCGTGCATGAGGTATTAAACCATCACCATGTCGGGATAGATGTTCATTCAATCACCATATCAGGTGGCACACCATCTAGGGTTGGCTGTGACGGGTTAGGGTTTGCCATATCGGGCTCAATCCAATATATTCATCTTATTTCCTCCTTCAAAGGTACCATCCTATCTTAAGGATGAGTAATAGGTTAAACAATTGTTTAAGCTCTTCTCAACCCATTATACAAGTCGATAGGAGTAAAGGGCACCAAGCATGTTGGTCTAGACCATCCAAAGTTGGGTTGTAACACCCATGTCGGGTTAGGGTTGGTTGTGATGGGCACATGGTACATGTATGTGTCGCCCATGGTGTTTAAGAGGTATCAACTCATTACCATGTCATTCTAGACATCAACTAGGGTTGTGTATCGGGATACCATATCGTGCAATAGCACTTACTATTCTTCACTCATATCGGGTCACCCAAATTAGGGTTTCATGTCAACTTATAAGTATTCATATAACCTTGTATCGTGCATGGAGTCTATACTTGACTCCCTATCGTGCAAGAGGTGTATACTACACCCCCATATCGTGCAAGAATGTATGCAATCATATCCATATCGTTTTAGTGAAGTAGGTGCATCATCATATCGGGTTAGAGGTGCTTGCTTGTGTGCTTGCATCTGATGTCGCTTTTATAAAGTGACACCATCATGTTCAAGCTCTAGACCTTAGTTATAAATATTATAGTTCATGTCAACAGGTCTAATCAACTACTAGAACTCATAATTTCATCAACTATTTCAGGAAATTTCGGAATTAAAAGTAGATCATTAAATATAGCAATTTAGGTGATGAATAATAACATGGTTGAGTTCAAGTTATATAACCCACCTTAAGAACAAATTAAAAGCTCCAAGATCCAAAGCTCCACGTTCCTAAGTTTGAAGATGAACTTCGCAAATCCTCTATATGCAAATAATCACCATGGATAAGAAATTGGTGAAGAAGAAAAGAAAGGAAGATCATAACCCTAAAATCAAGCTTCAATCCAAGGTTGAAGATGATCATTGCCTCACCTTAGGGTTAAGATTTGAGCTCCTTCTTGCTCCTAAGCACCTTGCACGATACCACACTACTCATGCACGATATTCCATAACTTTTGCACGATATGACACTCACTTGCATGATATGTCACTCACTTGGAGTCAAAACACTTCACTCTATGGCCAATATCACCCTATATGGCCAATATGCTTTTACTATGGGCGATATCCAAGGACCTATGCACGATATATTTACACTCATGCACGATACAGGGATCCTATGCACGATACCTTAGGGTAGGAGGGCGGTAAGGGTCGCAAAATTGCACTAAGGGATGAAACTATGGGTATATATACTTGTTGCTCATGAAGGAAGGTAAAAATGAGGTGTCATCAATTTGAGCTAGTAGGTACCACGTGTCCATGCATGGATGACACGTGTACATGCATGCATCAACATTTATATGGACATGCAAAACATTTGAGGGTGATCTAGGGATAAAGATTCGTCCATTACATATCCCTTTGATTAAGATATATCAATTAATTCATCACTTTATGCACAACTCGTCACAACTTTACTAAGGAAGTTGTAACCCGACACAACTCACCTCCTTGAGGTGCTTTGCATGACATGACCTTTTCCAAGAGTTCAAAAACGATTTTAGGCTTGTCCTATGGCTCCTTGGCTGATAGGCAATCATATATAAGCTTTTCAACTTGATACAACTCAAGTTAGGGTTTCTTATTCAAGCCCTTTTCTTGGTCATTTCATCACCAAGATCACCATCACTCACAATTGATTCAAACATGCTGTCTCATACATTATCTCTCCACTAAATGATACATAGAGGAAGTAGGGACACTCTAGAGGTGGTAATTTTCATATCCACCCTACATTTTGGGTAAATTACAATTTGTACCAAAATTGGTGCACAAGTCGCCAGCATTATTCAAACAAGTTCAAACTTGGAATTTAGGCTTTCCACAAGTCACCACCTTACATCATTCTCTTTATAATGATGCTAAAACACATGAGGCATTTTCAAAATGTGAAATTTTGCAATATAGCCCCTCATCTTGGGTAAATTGCACTTTGGTCCAAAACAAAGGAACATTGCTCAAATAGCATTCAATCAGGACCAAACTTGAAACATAAGTGTGTCACATGATAACAAAACACCTTAGAGGATTATATTAAAGTTCTAAGCAACTTTATTAGCCAAACAAATAGGGTTACCTCATAACTGAGGTCAGGGTCGTTACAGGTAACATGTATGGAAGGGTCAACCGAATGGTTGGGGTCAATAAGGTGTGACAAAGTAACACATTTTAGAAATTTGTTGAGAAATTGAGTGGTTGGATATGGGTTTGCCTCATCAAATAGCATTTGAACATTTGAATAACCCATGAGGGGTTCCATTCAAAAGCACAAAAAAAGTCACATGTGAGGCAACCATTTATTCTTCTTATCAATGTATTGTGATTTCCAAAGGCAAACGAGTTTTAAATATTACTTGTCTCAGCTTGTTAATCGCCCACAAGTATCCATAATTGATTGTATTCGAGGATGAACCATAAGGAGCTATGTTATCTAGGGGTAAAATTGCAAACTTTTAACAATCTAAGTCAGTTTCAATTATAGGGTTGGTTAGATCAAATCAATTTCAAATTTTAAACAAGAAAATTAAGAACATGAATCACTTAGAGAATGATTAAAGATTAGATCAAGAGGATATTAGATATGGGATTTCACTTACACATCATAACTCAAGTAAAAACCATGAATTCACTTATATCAGTCAATCTTCATAGGGTAGGTTGATTTCATCTAATACATTTCCCAATGATAAAAGACAGACCTAATCTTATATAACATTCCCATGCATATACATGATTTCAGACTGTAACTTAGAACCCTCAATGTGATCCTAGCCAATCCCATGATCAAGGACATGTTGTCATAACAGTTATTCCCTACCTCTTAATAAATCTTTCCAAAAATTATAAAAGGCATAAAGCATGTAAATACAGTGGCCAACCATGCATACAAGAAGATAAACACCATAACTGTAAAAGAGAGAAATCACCCCTTTACTAAAAATTTGAAGGATAAAAAATTAATCCCAAACATACTCAAAAGGTATGTCGAAACATGTGTAAAATTTTTATATTTTAAATAATGGTATAGAAAAGAGCAAAGAGTATATTAATGGAATATATAATTTTCACGACTATAATCAATTTGTTAAAAGTACATCATCATTCTCCCATATAGGGTTTACATGTAAGATACATCAAAGGATCTAAGATAGAGGGAAGTCTAAACTACTTCACGTCTTGTCTCCAAAGAAACATCTCCAAGAGCCAAGTCCATGCCCAAAAGCTATGTTCTCCTTGATCTTGTTCAACACCTTGTGCTTTACCTGGGTGGTTGGGAAGCACCCAACAAAAGAGAGAAGCAAGGTATGTATCAACAATATGAAAAAGAACAAAAATAAGAACAACAATGAAACATAAGGATATATATTTATCATAATATGTGAATGCCAAGAGAATGAGGCATATAATAAAAGATTCTTGCCAAAACCAATAGATAATAATGAATTTGCATGAATGATTAATATTGGACTAAATTAACTAAGTATAGTTGATGTACTTATAGGACCTCAAGAAAATAGATGAGGGAGATTAATCACATTCCCAGTCACCTATCAAATATTTTATATTGGGGAGAAATAACACATTCCCTAGGGAGAAATAACACATGCCATAACTATGGGTGGTTGTACATAAGTACCACTAATATAGCTAGATAGTCAAGTAAACCATCATGCTCAAGGAATAGTAAAGTGGCAATAAATATCACCAAATAGTTGAAACATGGCAGTCATGTTCCAAGACCCAAGAAATAATATATCAAAATTGATTTTGAGGCATTTAGAACTAGAGAAACAATAATAAATGAAATAGGGTTCTTTTCATGCCTCATTGTGGAAAATAGGGTTGGTTCACAAATATACCAACTTAAGGGTAAGATTTGCACATACCTCTCTTACTGATTTCAACTATTCACTTTCACCACTTTAATTGAGTCCAAAGTCCACTTTTCCTATTTTCAATGTACAATCATGTATTAGGGTATATCATGTGCATTAATGTGAATAAAACCCTAACTTTTGGACTCTTTGAACAAAACCTCGATTTTAACTCTAAAAACATCACCATTGCTCTTATTGGGTTCTTTTGATAAAGAAAACATATAATTTTATCAAATTTGGAGTTATGATTATTAAAGTGTATTCTTGGTGATTTTTATGTATTAAAATCATTTTTAGAAAACACCTTTCGACAAAACTCAAAACCAAACCTCGAAAGTATTTTTATTATAAATATCACATTTTTCTTGTTCCAAAACATATTTATTCGTTAATTTTGGATCAGTAGATTAAAAGATATAAATTTTGTAAAACTGACCAATCAAAAAGCTCTGAATAACCACTTGTCATAAACATTATCCTTTTAGAGAGGGCGAGCCCGGCTGAGTTGGCCCAATCACGGGTGACCAACTCGCCCTAGTAGAAACCAGCAAGGCAATCACTCAAGGAACAAAACATGTGGTGAAAAGATAAAAGTGCCCTTAGCGAGAAAAAGAAAAGTAAAGTATGGTGAGGGGTAGAGTCAAGAAATCATAGGGGATTATGCCTTTTCTCATGTCGAGCCATGGCTGGATCAAGAAGCTCCTTTGATTAGGTTAGTAATTGGGGGGACCGCAGAGGAGCTCGGTCGATGCTGAGACTACGAGAACACAACTGGTCGAGTTCATGGACACTCACTGTGGTCGAAATTTGGATGAAGCCACAAAGAATAGAGCCACAATGTCCAGAAGAAGACCCAGAGATCGGTGAGATATCGGTGGTGGAGCACAAAGCCAACAACAAAATTGAGAGGATAAAAAGTTGTGTGGCTAGAGAAGGAACTAGGGAGAGGGTTATATATAAGTGGGGGTGTGAGAACCCAGGAATAGGAAAGAGCCTCAAAAAGCCTGGATTACTGATATTGGGTGTTTTGCCAATTCACGCTGAAAAGCCACAAACTAGGGCTCAGTTTGTGTGAAATCTAAAAAGGAAACCAAAGGTGAAGAAATCATGCAATTTGTTCAAGAAACAAGGAAGAAATTCGAATTTTACCGAACCAAAAATATCCCATCTTCTTTCTTTTTTTTGTCGCGGGTTGAAGATGACCGTGAGTCATTGGATCTGGGATCCAATAGTGTAAGACCCCTGACCCAAGTTTTGGGGTGACCCTATTTGTTTTTCTTAAATAATTTGTTTAGAGCCATGCTCTAATCTTTTTAAATTAAATTAAGACTTATGGAGAGCTTAAGCTCCAAGTTGAGCTTGTTGGGATGTTGTTTATGCTTTGTATGATAGTTTTGGTGTGAATTGCAATTTACCAAGAGTAGGGGGTTAATGTGCAATTTTTCACCTCTAGAGTGAACCTTCCATCTCTTGACATCATATAGAGGAGAGGGAGAGAATTGGGTGCCTTGTTTGCATCTTGGATGAGTGGTGGCATCCTTAGTGATGTATACAGCTTCTATGGGTTATGTGTGCTTTAACCTTGGAATGTATATGGTGTGTTGCCTTGGGCTAGAAGGTTCGCACCCTTGGTGGGTGTCCAAGAGGCCAAGACCCCCCCCCCAAACCTAGAGTGCATCACCACATTTTGCATGCTAGGCAAGAGTGGTTGCATGTGGATCTTTTTGCATGGACAACTGTCTCCTAGATGGCTTAAGGTGGTGACACCTCACCTTTGTTCCTTCTCTCATCCCACAAGTATATAGCTCCATTCCTTTTAACTCTAGTAAACCTTTCAGCCATTCTTGTTTCCCCCTTCCTTGTGGACGATCTTGGAGCTTAGAGGAGCAAGAAGGATCCTCCTTGGGAGCTTGGTGATCAGATCCTTAACTTGTGGTGGTTCTTGCTCATCTTCATACCTTGGTGAGTTGTGCTTCCTTTATGACAATCTCCTTAGTATCTCTTCTCCATCCTCCCCCCCTCTCTCGGCCATGGAACATGCCTTGGTATGAAGGTTGTTCTTGAGGCATGTCGGGAAGAAGTTTTCTCATCCTTTTCTTTCTTCCTCTTCTTTGGATTGGGCTAGGGTTGCCTTTCTTCTCCTTTTTGACCTTGGCATCTTATTTTCTCTTGGAGGTGTTGTTTTGATCGAGTTTGGGACCTTTGACAGATCATCTTCAACCTTTGGACCGAGTGCAAGGAGTTTGAGCTTGGAGCTTGCATCTTTGGTGGAAGACTTCTCAAAGGTGGTTTATATAACTCTTAGCCTCTCTATTAATGCACTCTTTACTTATGCATGTAATTGTTTCTTCTCTCTAAAATCATTCTCCCAAAATGCTAGTACTTAATGATGTTCTTAGCTTGCTATTTTGGGATATGTGAAGTATGATCTTTACTCTTGAATGTGGTACCTTCTTGAAGCAAGTTTAAGTGCCTATCTTGTAGAGTTTTCACCATGATGATAGAGGAGTCCCTTGTTGTTTCAGATCTTTTCTTTCCCTATTTCGACCTTGGTCATGTTGGTGATTATCTTAGCCATGCAGTGTTGTGCTCGACACCCTAACCAAGCCATGGTTACAACCCATAATGGCTTATTGTCGATGTCCTATCATGAGAGGTAAACTGTGACGGCCTGCACTTAGCCTTAGTTGTAATCTGTGATGTCGGTGGTCGATACACATGTTGGTGTAGAGTTGACACCCTACATGACTGTTAGGTCATTATCCTAACCTAGTTGTAACTCATGACGACATGTAGCCGATGCCCTAGTGATGCATCAGTGACAGCCTATAATGGTTAGTGGTTGTTACACCTATGTTGTGGAAGAACTGATATACCATGTTGAGGCTAAACCATCACCCTAGTCATAGTTGCAAACTATGACAGCTTGTGCCCAATACCATAGTTATACTTTATTTGCAATGTATGTTGGTTAGTGGACACACCTTGTGTTAACTCTAGGTTGATACCCCATCAGGATGATAGAACCATCACACCTTATTAATGGTAAACTGACGCATCACATGGTTGATAGACCGATAACCCCTATTGACGTTGGGCCGATGCCCTACGCTGATGACAGGCCGAGACACCAGGATAGTGACAAAATGATACCTTGGGGTAATGTTCTGATGCCCTATGTTGATGTTAAATTGATACCCTATGATGCTGCATACACCATGTTGATGGTTAGCCAACACACCTTGATGGTGTTAGGCCGATACATCATGTTGATGATAGGTCAACACCTCATGAAGGTGTGTAAGCCGACACACATTGATGGTGTTAGGCCGATACATCATGTTGATGATAAGTCAACACCCCATGAAGGTGTTTAGACGACACATCATGTAAATGTTAAACCGATACCCTATGTTGATGGCAGACCAAGACATCATGTTGATAAGTGGCTGATACATGGTGATGATGATGGTTATAGGGCATGCTTGAATACTCAAGGATGTGCTTGTATCATCAGTGAATAGGTCATGTAATGTGTTGTTTGAAATATCATTTGATCCTTAAATTTAATGTACTCCAAGATAATGGGAGGTAATGGACTTGGGGGTTGGATGTTGAACCTAGCTTGAGTAACCCTGATTGGCTAAGAAGGGGCCTTAACCCTAATGATGTACACTATAAATTACTTGTTTCCCTTTTATGGAACAACTATGATGATATAATGTTTATCTCTATTGTTACAAATTCCTAACCATGAATATGTTGCATGTGGATATGCATAGCTAGGTGAAATCTACAGTAATTATGATATGATACAGGATGAATGAGCCTACATAAGGCATGTTGAGGCACTTGTGCTTCGAGTGTACCATCCCAAAATTTTGAGAATGATTCAAATCTTAGAATGCAGTTTTTCTTAAATAGAAATAGTTGAGGGTCTTAATGCAAAAATACCATGAAATGAAATTTTTAAAAGGATAATGAAGTAAGGAATTTAAAATGTGACTCAAAATAGGCATTTTCTTTCATATGTGCATTATGTGTTACAATTAACTCAAAAGTATTAATGTTGATTTTCCTTTTTCTCTCCCTTATTCTTGGAAATGTTTGAAGGAGATGAAAGATAAAGAGAAAGAGGCATGTAATTAGAAATTAATGATTTGATGACTTGAATAAAAATTATGGTTTTCTTTTTATAACTTTTATATAAGAAAAAAACCATTAATATCTTTGTTTCTCTTTCCTCCTCTTTGGATTTGCAAAAAAAGGTCCCTATGCACCAATTTTGAATATGGAATGAGTTACTCCGTTGGGCCATATTAAATGACTTCCTTTTTCTTCTTGATAATTATTAGTTAAAGAAATCAAGGGATTTGCAAAATCAATGAAGATTGGTGATTAAATAAGAATTATGTGGAAATTTCTAGAAAGGATGTGTTGAGGGTAACCAATGGGCATAATTCAATCCTAACTTGCACCCAAAAGAAAGAGTGCGCCTAATTAGGATTGCTTATCAATTTTGGATGGAAAAAGAATTATTATGTGCCTTAAATGAATCAAATAAGTCAATTAATTAAGGGGCAAGAAAAGGGTATCTAACTTTAGTATTTTCACCCCAAATTTCCACACCTAGATTTAAGTGTTAAATACTTTCCTTTAAAATTTGGAGTCAATTGGTTAAAAGGAGAGGAGGTTATGCATTACTTACTTTTTCCTAAAGTGAAAGGGTTATTTGAGCAATACATTAAATGTCATGTATTATATTTTGATTAGGAAACTAGGGTTTGACCCCTTTGATGTCATGCATGCTTGGTGAACGTTGGATTAAGATATGACACCTCCTAGAGCATCGTCCACCTCGCACTAGAAAGGAAACAAGGAATAGTCCTTTCCTTTTTATTTTCACAAATATCTCTCTCTGGTTCACGAGCACTCTTAGAAACTATGCCATTGCGATCGGGAGTCTTCTCCTCACAAGGAAACCCCTGGTCTGATGGCCTTTGAAGGACTATTAAGGTTTTTCCTAATTCAAGTAGGCGACACCCAACCTTGGAAAACCCCCGACTGATAAAGAAGGGTGGGAGACCCCCAGAAAGATCACCAGTGCTCTCGTGGGGTGCTTCTCGATCTTTAACTCACTTCCTTGTTGACAATTCCTCTGCTAGTACCCTCCTTCACCCATGTTTTTCCCTGAACCCTGCCGAAGAACCCCCTCTAGCCGTTCTCCTCTCTCTGACCACCCTCAGAGAAACTAGGACCTTGGTCGACTCCGACGGGGCGTGGGGGAGGGGCCAATGCTTTTATTTAGCGCTCAGATGTCCACGATCACAAATTCAACTACCTTGTTGACCGCATGGTCACAGAGAAGGCCGTCACAAAGGTTGAAGATGACCAGACACAAAATTACCTCCTTGTCCTCACTACTCTATGTTGCATGTAAGGGCATTTTGGCCTTTGGACATTTTTTTCTCATCTAGCCACACTGGCACGGGTGCCGACATGGCGTGAGCCTATTGGCTGTGGCCCAGCCTAGTGGTGCATTTTTTTCCAGTCTGGATGACTATGTCACAATTTGTGGTTGGCCAGAAAGGATTTAAATTGTAAAAATCCTAGAAAATAGTAGATTTCTCAGAATATGGCATATAAATAGTGTATTTTGATCATAAAAATACAAGGAATCCATTGAAATTAGTTTCACAGCTTGATTTCCACTTACATTTTAAAAGTATATATAAGTGTTATCCTTAATGTGATTTCATATGAGAAAACCCTAATTTCATAAGATTAATGAAACTGATGACCATAACTAGTTTAAATGATCTTAATAGTCAAAGTCTAACCTTTTTGGATAAAAGAGTAAACTTGGATCTAATTCAAGATTAAGAATTCATATGTTACCAAAATTAGGGTTTTGGATAGTAGGTAAGATGGCAATTGATATAAAGTATATTGATTACAGGACATTAGGGTTTCTACAAATCTCGGGAGATTTAGGACTTGATTCAAGATCAGAGAGACTAACTTAGGATATACTCTGCTCCAAGGTAAGTGGGTCATGCCACTATACATATTTACATTGGTTGAATCGTATGTTGTGTATGATTTAGGAATTATGCTTCAATTTAAAGTTTAATGCTCAAATCATGTTCATCATATAAATTGATTGATGTTTGCTATATCTTGTATCATATGGCTAAGACTTGCTTCTGAGGCATTTTAGACTGAACTTGTTGTTGTCGATATTATAACATCCCTGACTTGAGTTATGCCTTAACCCTGGGATTTTTGCTTAAGAAAGTTAATTAGATCCTTAATTTTATTTTGTGAAACGTAATTAAGGCTCAATAGGAACTTATGTTTCAATTTTGGTCATGTTTGAATAATATTGAAACAATGTTTGCTTATTTTGGACTAAAGTGCAAATTACCCAAGTTGAGGGGTTAACTTGCAAATGTTACTTGATAAATGTTCCTCATGTGTTGAAGCATCATGAGAATGAAGATGATGCAGAGGAATGGCTTGTGAAAGCATGAATACCAAGAAAGAGCTGATAAAGCAATGTTTATGCATTAAAACCTAGTTTTGGTGTGAAGTGTAATTACCCAAAACCTAGGGTTCAGTATACAAATTACCACTTCAATAAGGTCCCTTATGTTTCTTGGCATCATGTAGAGCAAATAAAATGAGAGGGGCGCCTCATTTGAATTAATTTGGAGGAGTGAGAATCTTGATATTAAAATAATCAAGATTTATACATAATTGAAACCCTAATTCATTTTGAAGAGTTGCTTCCTGACAACAAAATCAATGTTGATATGAATGAGGCCCTCTGTTGGAGTGTTGATGACAAAGATATTAGAAAGTTTGTGTTCTCCATCAACCCCTCCAAGGCCCCGAATCCTGATGGGTTCAACAGCAAATTGTTCCAATCAATGTGGAATACCATCAAAGGTGATGTTTGTGAAGTAGTCAGGTGGATCATAAATGGGCACAACATGGTCAGATCAGCGAACCACACTTTCATCAAGTTCGTTCCCAAAAAGAAAGATGCAACAAGAACCCTTCAACCTAAAAGTTGAAGTATGAATTGGCAAAGAGGTTGGACGAGCTTGTGCCTTGCAAAGGCACAAAAATATCCAAAGGAAGTGGATAACTCACTCACATTATTATAAGAAAAAGAAATATCCACTCACATATGGATATTAGTATAATATGATCTAAGGTGCTTAATTAGCATTTCTTTAAATTGAGGATAATTGAGAGGGATAAGAGGAAAATGGGATAGCCTCGTATCCAAGGAATGGAGGGGGAAGAGGCAACACTAATTTTGGAATTAAATGATTTTTATAAGGCACTTTCTCTCTCATCGATTTTCTTATAAAAACACCCTTTACAAGCCAAATCAAAGGCTTTTTCGAATCCCTTTCTTATCATTGCTTGGAAAACAACCAAGGGAGCTTTGGAGGATCAGGAGGATGACCCCCAACCTGTTGGTAAGCTTCTTGATTACTTTCAACCATGATTTCATGGTGGAAATAAAAAATAAATAATTGATTTCTTCTTTTCTTCACTCCATCTTCAACCCTAGCCAATCTTTTCACCCAAAAGCTTGAGTATGAGCCTAGGGGTAGTTGCAAAAGCTTCATCCACCACTGTTGACGTGAAGATCCAAACTTTGAAGCTCAATTGGAGGCAGGTTTTATAACTTAAACCCTTACTATTGTTATTGTATTCAATTCCACATCAATTGATGATCCTTTCTTCATTTCCGAAATTCAATTTGGTTGATAGATGCAATCACCATGAAAATCACAACAAGTTTTGTGGGTTTAGAGCTTTATGACGATGACATCATAATAAGCACACACCTCCCCAAATATCCCTTGCAAACAGTTTCAACAATTTGGTCCAAACGGTTTCACCAAACCGTTTGGAGGTTTGGACCCCAAACCATTTAGAGGAGTTGACCGTTTGGATGGGTTGACCATTTGTGTGGACTCTGATCTCCAAACCACGATATAAACACGATTTAAACTTAGCGGAAGCGATTCGATTAGCAACGGAATACCAAAAATCAGCGGAAATTAAAACTTTTTGAGATAAAGCATTGAAACCATAAAACTTCATTCATAAAAGGAGATAAACTGTTTACATCTCAGATAATTACTTCTTGAGTAATTATATACAACATGATACAAAATCTCAAGAACTCATAACCAAAATCTCAGACCAAAAGACTCCAAGACCTGAGAGTACAGAGGACACATAGGACTGACTCTAACTACACCACATGGCAGGCTAAATCTCCACCTAAGATTTTACTGCTACTCCTAGTGCTGCTGCTGCTGGGACTGGTCACCTGTAGACCTGTTCCTCCATCTTCGACGTCCACCTAAAAAGTTGAAGCCTACGGGGTGAGACAATTTTACATAATTGTCCCAGTGAGAGTTATAACTCTCCGCCAGAAGCTTTATTATAGTACCTCAAAGAATAACTTAAGCAGTAAAAGCTTCAAAGTATTCAACATCAGATTTAATAGTAAGCATGAGTTCAACAGTTATGAAACATGAAGACATTTGCACTATACAGTGTGACATAAATCAATCAACTCGTAGTTATCTCTAACAGGTGTGCTACGCTGTGGATTATGTTTTTCAAACATTACTTTTATGCCCTGTGGAGATGAGGTTTACCACTCATCCTCCAACCAATCACTGCTAAGTGCCTTGGTATCATACTAGGTCATCAAAAGAGTCAGATTCTCATGACCTTCACCTTCCTCAGTCAGTAAGAGGATTACTTGTAGGACATCTCGTGCCTCTACTATAATAGCTTACCAGGGTAATCTGGTCCTTCGCTATTTTAGAGTTACAGTGGCGTTCTATACTCTCTTCGTCATCACGAGATTTCATGTTTATCTTCCACTGATACGGATATTTGTGCTTTCTTCGTCATCAGGAGGTTTCATGTTTACCATCCACTGATACGGTATAGGATTGTAGTGAAGGATTGATGGATTACACATCTACATCAAACACCTACACTAGGATGTAAGGTTCTACACATCCATATACCCCACATACTCAAAAGTATGTGATCCAGGAGTTCCCTTAGGAAAACCTGTTTCACCATCATTTGATCTCTGACAATGATGGATCTATGATCAGGGCTCTACATTACACTTGATTAGTTAGGTACATTCAATATTCTTTTAACATCATACATTGTTCTTCAAACAATAACATTAGCATAACAGCTATGAAATGAGAATACTAAATGTAACAAGCCTAACTCTCATCAATCATCATATCTCAATACATTCATCACAAGTCATCTCTAAAGCATGACCTTGATGGTAATTATGGCTCTCACAGCCCATTTTAATCCATAAGTTGCCATTGACAATGCATCAGGATATATCACTATTCATAAAGCTAAAGCATGCTTTCAATGAATATAGTTTCATAATCCATACCTGGATATGATCATCATCTCATGACAACCTGCATGGTTAATTCAACTGATAACAGTAAACAATTCATTCTAGAAGTTACACTTTCAAACTTTTAGAAGAGTCAAGTTCCCCAATATTCATCAATCAGGGTTTACTATTCACAATACATGTCCTCACCCTAGAATTAGGGTTTACTATTCACCTCATGGCGAATTGAACTCATAACATCATCATGTATGAGAAACATCATCATTAAAGTTCCTAGATAAGATTAAGATTCACTAAACATCATAATTAGGGTTTCCATGATCTCACATAGGTGGATCATACCCTAATCATGCACATTCATGTGTACTGAAGGTACTTTACTTAAGTTTCCACTATAAAGGGTACTTTCTCTCTCTTATGATACTTTCTCTCTCCTCTTACTAGTAGATGGTGATAACACCACTCTAGATCAGGTTGGGTTACGTCCTCATTGGCTAGCATAAGCCAAAACACCATTAACATGTGATTAGGGTTTTATTAGAAAAAGGTATTACTCAATTAAACCCCTCAAGGGTATTTTGGTAATTTACCTCATGATCACCATCATGGGTCAATTCATTAATCACGTAGTCCCTTAATGTTCTAAGTTACCATTAGGGTTTAGATTAGATCACCATTGAACCAAATACAACTTCAAGTGATTATATATAAATAACCTTGAAAACCTCCAAACGGTTTCAACCTTCAACCACCAAACGGTTTGAAACCATTTGGGTGTGTTGACCGTTTGCTAGGTTTGACTCCAAGACCGTATGACCTCAAGGTCGTTTGCCCAAACCGTTTGGGTGTGTTGACCGTATGCTAGGTTTGACTTTCCAAACCGTTTGAGCTTATGCGGTTTGAAACCGTTTGATCAACTTGTCTTGAGATCGATTGGTCCAAATGACCTTAAGATCGGTTGAGCCCAAACGGTCTTGAGACCATTTGGACCCAAACGGTCTTGAGACCATTTGGATCCAAACGGTCTTGAGACCGTTTGGTCCAAATGGGCTCAAACCGTTTGGACCTCCAACATGGTTCAAAAGTTACAAATGTTTATGATTAAGTATGTTGAAGCCCTCAATTGGCCAAAGCCATGTTAACAACTTATAAATTGAGTCAATTAGGATGAGCCTCAATCAATTGGACACCAAATTAACCCTCAATTGAAAGCCAATTAGGGTTAAGTTCATCTCAATTAGAGTTTCAAATCGGATGGTCATCAATATTCAACAATGTGAATCAATTCAAGGTTGATCCTATCAATTGACCTCCAATTGGGCCCAAACTTGGCCCAAACGGTCTTGAGATCGTTTGTATGACCGCTAAACGGTCTTGAGACCGTTTTCCCAAGAATTCATCAAAATCTAAGTTGATTTGATAGGGGTTGAACCTTAATTAAGTCACAAATCAGCAATTTGATTATTTCAATAACCCACTATAATTGGGCCCTCAATTGATCAAATTACCTTAACCCTAGACCTCCAAACGGTCTTGGGTTTACACCAAACGGTCTTGAGACCGTTTGGATGAGTTCCAAACGGTCTTGAGACCGTTTGCCCATCCATCCTTTGGACTCTAGTGAAAATTCATCAAGGTTTGATCTATTGAGTTAATCATTACATCAATACTTAATTGCAATATGGTTTGGTACCTTTGGACCTTCAATTGGTCAACTATACTTGACCCCAGACCTCTAAACGGTCTTGGGTGATCCCCAAACGGTCTTGAGACCGTTTGGATGATTCCCCAAACGGTCTTGAGACCGTTTGGGCTAATCAACCCAAAATCTCTAATTAACTCATTGGGATTTCAGCACTGATTTCAATTAGGGTTTGCCCTATTGATTAGCCTTCAACTCATGACTCGTTTGAAATTAAGCCATAAAATTTGGTGAGTCATTAATCAACATCATTATTAACAGTAATCACAAACGGTCAATGCTTGGTCAACCATCTTAAACGGTCTTGAGACCGTTTTCCCAAAAAGGGCAAATTAAATAGATTGAAAATCAGAACTTAATTCAATTGGATTTGCTAATTGATTTGCTTATATCTCACGATTCCTTTGAAGTTAACCCCTCAATTTTTGTGGGTGATCAGACTACATAACTAGGAACAGGATTCTCATACGGTCGTCGCTTGGTCAACTGGACCAAACGGTCTTGAAGACCGTTTGCCTCCATGCGACCCTGAAACCGTTTGCCCACCAAACGGTTGTGCAAACCGCATGGGCAATTGATTAGGACCGTTTAGTAAAGTGGAAATCTGTAGATAAGCATAGGAATTAACGCCCTTATCTTCTACCTCAAGAACAGTAGCAGTTCTTCACGATTTTGCTTGCAAGGATGCAAGGGGAGATAGGGAAGAAGAAAAAACTAGCAACTATATGCATAGAAAAAGATGTATAATCAAAGCATAAGGTTTAGAGTTATAAAACCCGCCTAAAGGTTGTTCCTTGAGCTCCAAGCTTCCAAGCTTCAGGTCTTTAATGGCGTCTTTGAGCTCCATAGGTCGGCCAAGGTGAATTCTCCAAGGAAGAGTTGGAAAGGAATGGCTAGAAAGATAAAGCTAGGTGAGCTAGCCATGAATTCAACCTTGAAATCGAGTTTCCTCCATGAATTCAAGCAAAAGGGATGATCCAAACTTACCTTGAAATCCCTGGTCGTTCTCCTATGCTCCAGAGCTCTGCCTTAGTCAGTTTGAGCAAGGGGGATAAGTGAGGGAATGAAAGAAACGTTCCTTTGCTTGCAAAGGAAGTAGTATATATATTTTGGGTGAAATTCCAACATAAGAATATATGTTTTCCTCATTTCTCATCTAAGTCCTTCCTTTCTTCTTTGCACGTCCCCACATCTTATTTCTAAGGACAAACTCCTTCTAAGATCAAGAATTGAAGGCAAAGAGGATCAACCCATCACTAAAGCATACACATAAAAGGGCTATTATACATACACCTTGATTATTCAATCACAAAGGTGTTCTTTATTATATGATTATTCAAATGAAGTGCCCTCTTCATCATTTCTACTCTAAATGATGACAAAAGTTATAAAAGATATTTTATATTATGTATTTTACAAGTTGCACCCCTCAAATTGGGTAAATTGCACTCTACACCAATTTAGGGTTTTCAAGTACAGGGGTTGCTTCCACAACTGCACCTTGGTGCTCAAGCTTGGGAAAACCCTCAAACTTCATCATAAACATCCTCATGATGTCTCAACATCAGAGGAACATCTCAACATGTGCAATTTGCAAGTTAATCCCTTAACTGGGTAATTTGCACATAGATCCCTGTATTACAAAACAATGCTACAACTATATATATAAAGGAGCAAAATTGAAATATATGTTTCTGAGGAACTTAATTACATGCCCAAAGTTAATCACAAGGATTTAATTACATATTTAGGCAAAACACCTAGGGTTAGTTCATAACCCAGGTCAGGGATGTTACAGTTTGAGGTCAGAACCCTAATACATGTTGGATGATGATCTAATGGATCCAATTGATTAAGTCAATATATAGACAATCCTCCAAGTGGAAACCCTAATCGGCTAAGTGTTGAATTTGCAATTAATTAAGTTGATGTTTTGGGTTGATTATCCCAAACGGTCTCAAGATCATTTGGAGGTCAACCAAGACCATTTGGAGGTCTAGGGTTGAATATGGTTGAGTAATTGGAAAGTTATAGATATTAAATCAAAGTGCAATCAATAACTATATTGATGATCAATCCAATGACCTAAACCCTAATTGGATTTCACCAAATTTTAATGATCTATGAGGCAAACGGTCTCAAGACCATTTGGAGGTCATCCAAACGACCTCAAGACCGTTTGAAGTCAGGTCATATCATATGTTGATGATGGTTCATTGTTTTCAATTGGTTTAGTTCCATAATGATAACCATTGATGGTTCCTCGATTTCAAAACCCTAATTGATGGAGTCTTGATTATAAACCCTAGTTTGATTGGGTTTAAAACCCTAATTGATGGTCTAATTGAGGGGTGATTCTATGGTTCAATTGATGAATGAATCAAGTATTCAATTGAAAGGCAGTTCATGGATTGAAACCTTGAAATGATTAAGTATTGAAACATCTTTTTGGTCCATTCAGTTTTGAGATGGTTTGGAACAAACAGTCTCAAGACCGTTTGGATACTCAAGCCCATTCGGTTTCAAGGGCAACTTGCCCAAACAGTTTCAAATCGTTTAGAGATCAAAGAGTCAAGATCGTTTGGTGATTTAAAGTGATCAAATCAGTTGATAACTTAATGTGATGAAGGACCAATTGACCCTATAATTGATTACTGATTTATCTTAAAGAAAATCACTAGGGTTGTACCTTTAGGGTACCAAGTGATTGGTAATATTAGATGAGTTAATCCTTGAAGCTTAGATAAGAAATACTTCAATATGCTATGTCAACCCTAATTGAATAAACTTAATTGAAGGGTTGAATGACCTAATATAACCAAGTTTAACATAGTCAATATTCTAGAGAGGATGAGAGAGAGAGGAATCCATACATGTAGAATAATGGTGTAATGGATAAGCCTCAATACTTTCAATATAAATAAGAATGATATTATGTGGAACCCTGAATAATGATGTGATGTGAGACTCAAACCCAGGGTGATGTCGTTTAATGATATATGAAACCCTAGTGATGGTATAATAGCCAATACACTAAAGAAGAGTGTGGCTGACATAATCAAGTAAAATGAGAATGTTACACCATGAAGGGTGAAATTGATAAACCTTATGAATGATAATGTTAATACTTTAATGAATAAGGATATAAGGGACAAGATGATGCCTAGATCATTATATATCTAATTCCATGCATGAATAATGACCCTATATACTTTACAAATATGAGAACATGAAATTCTTAGGAATGATATATGCAACACTAAATAATGATGAGGATAACATCCTAACAGTTGAAACACATAAAGTGGTTGGTAATAGTTTATTCTATATCAACAATGCTAAACCATTAAGATAAGTCCATATCATTCAAGATAGTTAGACAAATCTAATGTGTAACCTATGCACTATATAATGAAAGTGATAGGTGAGTGGTTAAAAGTATTAAGAGGGAAATACCTTAATACAAGGTTTATTGATTAACCTAAGTAAGATGTAAATGAGGAGAAAAGTGATACAACAAGACATGATAAATATCACATTTAGCATTTCAGGGTTGATATACCTTGATGCATCTTAATCCAACATACTTGGATAAGAAACACAAGAAGTGTGTGTTATGTAAATTATTACAATGAAGATGTAATGAATTCTATGCACTCTGATAAGTATTGTCTAAACATTATGAGAAAGGGGTTAAGCCAAGATAATGGGTATGATATAAACATACCATGGTAAGGTTGAGAGATGAACTCATACCTTGAATTGATATTCATAAAAGATATATGATGAAAGTAATGATCATGAGTAAATACTAATGATAGTTTTGAATGCTCCTAAAGGGGGGAGCAATATATTGGGGTTGAACTAATGATGTAAATATGAAACCCTAACTAATGAGAAATGGGAGATCCTAACCCTAAATTGGGTAATGGAATGGAAAATCCTATTTGATAATAAACCCTAACCCTGATATAGGAATGGTGGTGTTACTATTGTATCACATGATGTGATAAATGAATCATATGACTGTTATCATGTCTATTAACCATGCAGATATCATGAGATGGTGATCATAGCCAGATTTGAGCTACGAATTTTATATAATAAAATATTGATTGGCCTTGTGTGCCTTAATGTTGTTGTTGCTTAGTAAAAGTAACAAAATGTGCATGGACTCTATGAGTCATATGAGTAAGTTGTTGCCTAGTGAAAGGTGACAAGACATTTATTGGGCCTTGTGAGCCATATGAGATGCTTACGTAACAAGTATCATGTATACCTCGGTCTGAGGACCTAGAGGTAGGTAATAGTTACCTAACAAGTGGAAACAGTCATAGTGATGAATTGAGGGTATGAATACCCAGTTTTGATAAGTAAGATAATGATGTTGCTGTGAGATGTGAACTTTCAAGTAATGAGATAAGGGATTAAGATCCCAATACATTATAAGTTCTGGTAAAGCTATAGATAAGAGCTTACATACTTCTTTGTAGCAATTGTCATAATAATTCATGTTTGAGAACTTGACTGATGCTAAAAGAATATGCTAATGTACTTAATTAATCAAGTGAAATCATATCATGTAGAGCCCTGACCATAGATCCATCATCGTCAGCAATAGGTGATGGTGAAATGGGTGCTCCATGGCAAAACCCAGAACACATATTTTGAATATGTGGGGGCAATGGGCGAATGTATCCTGACGTCCTAATGAGGGAATTGAGGAAAGGTAAACATTAAACCTCTCAATCCTTCATTATTGTATCAGGATGGATGTATCACGAATCTCCCGATGATTGGGATAGATGCAGTACACATCTCCCAATAATATTAATGCCAGATCGATGGAGATAAATAAGAAATCTCACGATTGCGAAGAGAGTGCAGCACGCCACTGTAACTCTAATAGCGAAGTTGCCAGTATACCCTGGAAAGCTATCTAGCAGAGACACAAGATGTCCTGCATGTTGTCTCGTACTGACTGATATGTGAGAGGACTTGTAAGCTAGCTCTTCCATTAACCTTGTATGGTACCTATTTCGACTTCACAATGGTCAGTTGGAGTATGAGCGGTATACCTCATCTCCTCAGAGCATAAGTGTGATTGTAAAATGTAATCAACCGTATAGCATGTTTGCTTAAGGATTGAATATAGAAATTTACTGGCTGATGTTACATTTCTTTTATGCATCTCTAGTTGATAGATGTTATTTATATCCCTTTTACATTCATTGCAAGTAGATGGATGAATTAATATTCTACCATGAGTAGATGCAATGTTCTCCTTAGGAAAGGATATTACTTCACTTTGTTCATACAGTGATTTATCTATTGTTATATATACATAAAATCCTTCTGCTCAATTTTATTCTAATAAACTACTATAACAATGTTTTGGCGGAGAGTAATATCTCCATCTGGGGAAATTTACAATTGTCTCACCCCCGTGGGATCCAACATTTTAGGTAAACGCAGAAGAAGAAGTAGGAACCCTATAGTAAGGGAAAAGCAACAGCAGCAACATGGACAGTAGTGATAACTCAGGTGGAGGCACTGGCTGCCAAGTTTTGTATAGATAGTAGTCCTATGTGTCATCTCTGTACTCTCAAATCCTCAGAGTTTATAGTTAGTGTTTTTAATGAATCTATCTGAGATTTTGGCTTGATGCCTTGAGGTTCTTATGTTGTCTGTATATAATGTTAATAGGCCAGCTGATGTTGTAATCCTCGAGAAGAGATGATACAAGTTATGTACTTATGAACCATGATGTAAATATATACTTTGGTTCTTTATGAAAGAGGTTTCCTATGTGTGGATCTCTTTGCAAAAAGTTTTAATTTTTAGTGATTTTCAGTAATCTGCTACAAATGATTCACTTCCGCTTAAGAAAATCTTGTTTTTATAAGTTGGATACCACATATATGATATTTTCTCTCTCATGTTCATTAAGATCGGAGATTACGATTAATGATCAATGATTAATGGATTTTAAAGTTCATGTTTTAAGAGAGAGAAATCCCATCATGTTAAGTTCAAGGATCATGTTAATGTTATGCTAACATGTTAATGACCAAGTTAACTGGAATTGAATCATTTTCTATATGCTTCTCAAATCATGGACCTCAAGGGGTCATTATGGGCATTCATGCCAATTATGGGCTTTTATAGCCAAATCATGGGCATTCGTGTCATTGTGGGATTTCCTAGAGAGATGCATATATTTACTGCTCAATTCTTCATGTTATAAGAATCATGTAATCAAGAATACTTAAGTTTAACTCATATCAAGATTTCCTCTCAAAGTCAAGTATATATGTTTATTTTCAGTTCTTATAAAAAGCGTAGTGCCGCTTACTGATGTATGTCTTTGTTTTCACATGGACGTGGGATGAGATGTCCCTAGATCAAGGAGAAAGTATTTGAAGTGAGTGCTTCGAAGTAGAAGACCCCATGACTTAGCTTGGTGGGGTGCCATCTACATCTCAGAAGATCCTATATCAAGCTTCAGGAAAATTTATGCCCTGGATCTGTTCCACCTTTCATGTATAAGATTTTAGTTCAAGGACGAGATAGTTGATGTTATTATTTGTATCTTTCAAAGAACAATGTATGAATCGATATTTCTAATAATGCATGGTGTTTCATTAATATTTTTGTTATTCTATATCATGTTTTGTAATGTTCCTCCAAGCCAAGTGACCCATGTTATGGACAACATCGGGTTTGCTTCCGCTGACATGTGTATACTTGGAGGGCGTTACATCAAGAATCATGTAAATAGGTTCTATGATTTGGCAATGACTTATTCTTCAATATGAGGTTATAATCCCTATGATGAGCTGAGGGATTGATATCCTATGGCATATGGCCTTGATGATGATGATATTGTGAATGGCAGTGATACAAGCATTATGTGATGATGATGTGATAAGATCACACCTTACATGCTTTTATCTCATGGAACTATATTATACCCTTATCTTTGTAGAGTTTGTTGCGCCTTTGTACGTTGTAACTTGATTGATGTTAAAAGACACTTAATGGACTTAACTAATCCAGTGGAACTTAATCCATGTAGTTTTACCCTGTGTCATAGATCCATCTCAGTGTTAGCACTTGTTGTATGGTGAAACGGGTTATCCCTAGAGAAGGCTTGGAGTCATATATTGTTGAGTATATGCATTTACAGGATTGGCTGCGGGCCATACCCTGGCAGGAGTGCGGCTGCGGGCCGTAGCTCAGTTTCACTAGCGTCATGACCTGTACTAAGGCGGGCTAGGATTTTCACAGCTTGACTATATGTCACTGGTTGAAGTTGACTGGTATGTCTATGTGGTGTACTCATGTACTGACCACGAGATTTGGTGAGGTCGTGGATTCTGGCTCTTCCATTGACCTTGTATGGCACCAATTTCAACTTAGTAATGGTCAGGTGGATCTCGGTGGTACCACTCAAATCCTCAGGGCATAATACACTACGAAAAATATGGTCTTTAACTACAAAAAAAATTGTAGCGAAAACCCCAAAATTTGTAGCTAAAAGCTTTGGCTACATTTATCCTTACATTTATAATATATAGCTAATACCCGTGTAGCTAATTGTTTAGGCTACATTTTTGAAAGTTGTAGTTAGTTATACCTATGGCTACAAATTCATATGTAACCCTAATTGTAGGTAAAAATGTCCTTACACATAAATATGTAGTTTCCATTATAGCCAAATGTATGACTACAATTCAATTTGTATCGATGATATGTAGGGAGAGATGGCATTGGTTACAATTTGTATTTGTAGTTCATGTATAGCAAAAATTAGCACTTGCTACACATGTAATTATAGCTAGTGTGTAGTGAAAGACACCATGTACTATACATACATATGTAGTGAGAGACATTATGTATCCAGTCAGTCGCTTGCCAATATAGATGGGTTTTCGATAAGAAAATAGATGAATGTTAATCAAGATCGAGTTGTGCTTACAATGTCAGCAATGATACTTTTATTTATATTTGAACAATGAGTACACATGGGGAGGACATTAACCTGGCCCCTGTTTTACAATATGCATGGGAAAAAGACACATGTATACAATATGTTCTTCTGACTACATCTATGCAGTGCAGACTCTATATGCCACGTGATCATGCACATCTTCTTGTATCTTGATTTTTCTTTTATATTTATTCCACCACTTGTATTATCCTTTTCTGACCGCCTCCCTTTGTTGTAGAAGTTTCTCTATAAGCCTTTGATATTCACAAAGAATCAACAGCAACTTCAAAGCATACAAGGTATCATATCGTCTTTTGAGCAAAGCATACTGAAAGATACAAAATAGCTACATTTAATGCTACATTTAATGCAAATAAAAATTTCAATCACATATCATACACGAGAAAGAATTTATCATATTAAAAAATAGTGTACATAAATTAGAAATACTTACTAGGTGAAGCTTGCAAATGTTTGGTTTCAAATGGTCCTTTCCCTATTACAATACTATCAAAATGATTTCCCATAACCTATTGGACACTTTGTTGTCTCTATATGCAAAATCAAACAAAATTGAGGTCAGAACACTATGCCAAGTATTACTAATAAGGATTTATATGGCTTAACTAATTCATAATTAAGATCAGTAGATAAAAGGAACCAAACTCTTACCACCAGAGTACAATGAAGCACATGGCATGAACCGCTGAAAGTTTGTGAACGGAAAAATAGGGGTCCTTGGGAATGGAACCACGATATAATAAACACATGTTTCACAAATGCCCAAGCTAGCAGAATTCTGTGCATTATGCTAAAAAATGACGCCCAAGAGACACAATGACATGGAAGCTTGATAAAAGTGGCTACTTCACAATGAAGGTAGCATATTGTTTTCTCTACTACGAAATACCAAGTTCTGGAAGCAAGCCTGACCGTCAAAGCTCTCTGAATTCATGTGGAGATCTTGTAATGGAAGCCTAGAAAGCAAAGCATGGCTGGAGTATGGCACATCAAGGAAGATGATCAGTGTATGATCTATAACAAGCATCCAAGAATGATAACCCACACTTTCTCTATCTACAATAAACTTACTTGAATAAATTCTTCAAAACTGATCAGATCACACCATCCTAATTGCATAATTGTACATCTGAGTTTATAAAATATGTGTATGAACTGCTTCAAGTGCAAGACTGCACATTAAGAAAAGGCCCAATAAGACTAACAACAAATTCGTAGCAATACTTGATCTCCTACTTTCTAAGGAATTAGTCAAACATTTACTCCTTCCTACACGCTACTTTTCAGGGTTCACTTACCTTTTCGCACCATCACATAGCTCAGAATAGTTTTTTAGAAGAATACTTACAGAGTTACATTTTTATAATGCATTTGTAAATTGTGTATGGCCACATGAATGAAATGGTTCAAATCATAAGGATAATATTTTAGAAGTAGAAAACAGGGGTCACTCAGGAGAATGTCAAACAGGGGTGTAATAAAACATGTAACATGTTCCATTGTTGGATCTCTTCGCTCAGGAGATTATTTATAATAAGAAATGAACATAACATATGGGCGGGTTCATGAATCTTTTCAATTTGCAGACGACAGTGCCAAAATTACCAACATACTAATATGCCCAAAGTCTGTTCCTGACCTGTACTGTTTCCTGTTGCAAATTTAATGTTTAGTTTTAATTCCACCTACTATCTAGCAATCAACCAGGGTGCCTCGGAGTGGACAAGTAAATGAAAACAAATTCAGAATGCTTGGTGGACATTGTCGTGTCAACATTTATATGGCATCTATACCCATCCATGTGGTTTGAATGTCGTTTTTACTATTTGGCTTACACCTTGCAAGATATGCCCGGTGATGACCTTCTGAAATTGATATTCTCCAAGATGGATAGCTCAGAGATGACTATATTCATGATCTATTCATTGTGTTTTGGAGGAATAGAAATGATCAATTATTAGTGACTCAATACATCAAACTAAAACAACAACAACTAGATTAGTGAGATGGGAAGAAATATAAAGGGTGATTAAGGCCAACTGGACTGGAGTCTTAACTAACATGAACTATAATAGAAAAGTTCCATGGTCTCCACTACTAAAACGACTCTTGAAAGTTGAAAGCAAACATGGAAGTGGCTGGTATTTTCCAGTTACATTATCTACCAACCTACACTCATCAATAAGACTTGGTAGTACATGTGTTAGCTATGAAAGATCTAAAAAAAAAGTTGTCAACACAGATCTGACAAAAAAACACCAATGCAGTAGCTCTACATATTATTATATATCTTGCTCGATAACAGCTCTACATATTTGGAGGAGTAGTTGGGTGCATGGAGGATATATTCTTACTAATCACACCATCTAGGAAATCCCATATGAGCTAGACGACCTCTACATTAGTAGTATACTTAGATGTGAGGGAAATTGGGATGGGGACTTCATGTATGCATGGCTACCTATTCACATTGTCAAACATATCATTACCATATGCCCTCCAGACTTACATATGGGGAAGGATGAATGGAGATGGGGCCCTTCCGGGAAAATCAAGGACTAAGAAAAGAAAGTGCTTCTATCGAAGAGGCCCACGCTTCTTGTCTTGAAGTAAGTACACCGGTGCTGTCTTATCTACAAACCACCTCACCGTCAAGAGATCCTATAGAGCATGACTAAGGGATTAAAAAAATATGGAACCTCAAAAATCCTGCAATAGATAAATGCTTCATGTGGATAATGCAATATGGAAGTTTGTTCACTAATGTTGAGAGAGTCTACAGGCACATTAGTAGCAGTGAAATATGTCCAAGATGTAACTACCCTAATGAGAGTGTCACTCGAGGGCTAAGATGGTGTGGCAACACCTCCAACAAGAATACACCCCGACAAATTTCTACACCAACAATCCCTAAAAGAGAGGATTCATCTTTATATTGAACAACGTACTACTGATCCACTAAGTTATGTGACCTTTTCATCCATTTGCAGCTACATATGGATGTGTAGAAATGAAGAGATCTTCAATCAAGTTACTCGTCCTCTAAAGCATAGGGTAAATCATATTCGAAACAAAGTGACAATCATTATGGTAGTACTCGGTGTCACTACTTACACTAGGCCTAATAATATTCAGTATACTAGGCAAACGAAAAGATGACAAAACCCCACACCTGACATTAAAAATTTAATTGGCTAATGACCAACAATTGTAGTGAAGTCCCTGTAGTTAGGTTACTAGAATAATATACATAACAGTAGGCAAGCAGATGGTTGATCTATCAGCTTCTAGTGAAGTCCCCTTAGGCACCATGCAAACACTAAAGTAGTCCAACTATACATCATAGCTTACCTTATAAAGAATAGGTGTAAAATCAGGGATCTTACAACAATAAACACCAAATAGTGGGAAGTTATAGGAAATCACTTCTTCATGCTGCACCTGAACAACCAAAATACCAGAACAAAGCTCCAAAACAAAGTTGAATATGCTCATTATATATAGGAAGGATACACTGCCATAAGATGACCAAAATACCAAATTGCACTTCATGAAGCCCGAAAACCACAAAGCTGCAGGCAAGATGGCAAATGAATGTATATATCTCGTGATCCAGGATAAGAATAGGACAACAGATATAAACTCTGGCAGGAAGATTACGATCTAATCATCAACAGTTCATTTTGTGAAATAAGGTTAAAATTGACTTCCTTTGGATCCCACATGCATCTCAAAAGCTATGGGTCCTAGTTTCTTTTTGTACTAAATTGCAGGTGAGAAAAAACTTTAAAAATGAGTACATGAAAACTACCAATAAACTGATCAATAAAGAGAAACAAAGGAGATTCTAAAACAAGAGATTTCTAACTTGTTAAGGTATAGTCTGTAAAATGCATAAATAGAGATTCAAGAAGATGAACAACAGATTATTAGTCCACATGTTGAAAGTCAAAAGAAATTTCAGTTTCAAAAAATACAGATGATGGTGAAAAGACAAATATCATATATGTAACAAAGAAAATGTTGTATCAAAATGCAAGCGCTGCATGGTGAAAAAACTCAGAAAAAAGGGCCATGTGATCAGTTCATAAGAAAAGCAAAAAAGCCAGTGTCAACCCAAAGCAGATGAATTAATACGTTCACAGAGAAGTTTGAGAAAGCATCCAGTATGGTGAGAATCCCTGCATTCTGCTATGTTGCCAAGTACATCAAATAATTCAACTGAGATCAAGGAAGCTAAATGTAAACAAATGTAGATGAGTCACATTCATTTAATAAAGGATAGAACTATTAATAAAAAAAAGGATAGTACCAGCATAATATACTGAAATTGTATTATCATAATTCCAAAATCTAAAGATAGATTATTTGCAGTACTCTATTTGAGGCATTATAATTACACCTGCAATAAGTGAAGTTAGCAGCTTATGTAGTTGAAAAGAGCATCAACAGTATAATTATAGCACAGAGTATCCTTGTCCTAGTCAAAAGTTATAGTCATATAACCAGATTGCATGCATAGTAAATAAAAAAGGTCACACAAGCCATATGTATTGAGCGGCTTATGCAATGAAAAAAAGAACACTAATAAAATTATATTTATGATTCCTAAAGTGGAAGATTGAATATCTAAACATGTTAAACCACCGCTTCTCAAGAAAATATGCTCATATACAGCATAGCTTACCTTATAAAGGATAGGTGTGAAACCGAGGGAAATCCATCAAAAATGCTGCTCATTAGCACCGGAAAATATAGATTTAGATAAGCAAATCAAATCCATCCAGAAATTCCATGGAGAATTGAAGGCTAATCCTAGCAATTGTATGGAGAATAATACTAGAATGGGAAAGAATATTGCCTTCCTGACAATACCTATGAATGAGAGGAGTGTAGCTGAACTTATTTGGATTCAGGCCCATCTGCATAAATTTCTTCAAGAGGTTTCCAGCTCCACTGACCCTCCCACTGTGACAAATTGACAATAGCCTACAATCAAAGTATTGTAAGTGATGATATCTGGTTCCTGACAATACAACTGATGATTTCCTACATAACAGCAAAAGATCATCATCTCCAGAGATGAGTATTTCAATTGTCCCACCATCATTTTTCAGAGTATATACATAGCTACAAAAGTAGTATTAGCAATTTGAAAGTTATGATAACAACTGTGTGAGCCTCCAAATGTAACTCTCTAGTAAGTTATGATAACTAACAAAAGTGTTGCAAAAGCTTTTCTAGTAAGTTATGATGTCTCGTTCCTCCTATCAGTGATATGGTATTTAGACCAAATTTATATGAGACCTTTGATGATTCATAGATAATTTTAGACTCTGCTTGGTCTGATAAGAATAGCTCAGTGCTGAAGTTGGGACACATCATATTTCTCTTTAGTTTGTGAGGATGGAGAGTGATGCTAAACATGAACTTTACATAGCAATCCCATAGATTTACATTGTCATTGCACCCATCTATAATGTTAGCAGACCAAAGTCCCAAGAAAAATAGAAAAATTCCACGTACTAACCTTCTATTTTGTTTCAGGGGTCAAACAGAAGTACACCAATTGCTATTGACTAGAGTGATGGATGTCATCTCAGAAAATGTAATATTTAAATTGTGAAGCATGTACAGGTCCCTAATCATCTCTGTAATGGAATTCTTTTACACCCAATGTTCACCAAGAGAATTAAGCATTGGCTATGTACATGTCACTAATCTCCAGTCAAATCCGTTTCCAAGGGGACAATAAAGCAATGTAGATCACATAAGACTAGTAGAGAACCAAATGTAGATCATGTAACCTGACACAATTGCAATGCATGGGCGATCACTACAATGGTAGGTAAATCAATTGCAAAAGTTATGCATTTACTATGGAGAATGCAACAACAGAAAGAGAGGGATGGATATGGGAAAAAGTGATGCAGATTTAAAATACCATTTTTGAAATAAATTCTAAGATCATCGTGAAGGCATCATTGTATAAAGAAGGAAGGCGATATCTAGTAGAAAACCTAATTTCTGATATAAAGAACCTAGGGAATTAGTTCTTTTCCTTTATAGTGGTGTACGTGAGTGAAGATGCCAATAGGGTAGCACATGAATTGGCTAATAATGCTCATAGCAGCTGACATATTTTTTTCTTTCAACTGAATTTTCCTTTGAGATTTGTTTCAGTAACTCAAACCAATTTGGATGATTCGTAAATTTATAGAAGACTTAAGAGAAAAAATATGCTACAACACCTACTGTTGGTCGACAGTGTACTAAGTGCTAACATAGTGTTCAAAATAAGAATTCCATAAAGTACTCTTTATCACTAAACATGGTCAGAATGAAGAATTAATAGCACTGTTACAGCTATTCCCTATTTTAGAACTAAAATGGAAAGAAAACATTTCGACTGAAATGAGAGTGCGCCCACATTATTCTTCTAAAAAATGTAATCACTATAAATCTAAGAAAAAAATATTCTTCCTTCAAGTGTTAAATCTCAGTTATCATCATTCAGATTCTTGTTTACTTGTATTGTGAAAATGAAACTATGTTTACTAACTTGTACTCAGATCTAACTTACATGCTTACACTTATTTTGGTCGACAAGAATATGAAAACAAATATCAGGGTCAGTTTTTTTCAATACAACCGAGAGAATCCATTTGATAGACCAGTCACTAACAGACTAAAGAGACATCTATATTATTCTCTGGGAGACCTTTATAATTGTATCTTTCAAAATATATAAATCATCAGACTCCTACAAGAAGGAGATTTTACCATGAAGTGGACCATCTTCCCTTTGAAGGAGACTTGTGGGGACATACAAACAAGACTTTCACCATGACAATGGCTCCCAAACCAATGACTTTATACAGTTTCCATCTAAAGTGATATTACCTCTGTTCTAAACATTATTAACTGAGAGTAAAGTATCACCGGTTTGAGAAATTTGTATAAGACATTACCATTTCAAATCCAAACATATAATAAAGTGAAGTATTTGTGCTTACACTGTGTATACATACATTTGTTGAGCCAAAAAAGACTTTCCTCTGTGATAAACTCTATCTCCTAAAGTTACTAGCTTTGGTGTCAGCTAATGTTGACCTTATTTCTGTTCAGAACAGAAAATGATTTCTAGTGAACCTTTTGACTAGCTCGTATGTATGAAAAAGTAGAATCAAGACTTTTAAAATATGCTCACTCCAACATATTTTGTAAATCCATATTCTAAAGTTGTTGGGTTTAATCTTAATTGCTTGTGGTATCCCCCTTTTTTTCTTGATGGATGTTCTTGTTTTGTTATCTGATTGGCTATGATGGTCATGAATCTGATCAGTTTGAAGTGATCTATACGTGGTCATGAATTCTTGACAGTCAAGCAAGAGACGTTGATAGAATCACCACAACAAAGAATGTAGCATCACCTTGTAACCTAACATTATACGAAAATCTGATCTATGTAAATTCCCATAGTTGATACGATAGTTGAACAAGGAATGTGGCTTCTGTTTGGCCCCTTCTCCCCATTTGGGTAGTGATTTGACACAGAAAAAATAGCCTTTTTCTAAACCCAAGCAAGCACCTAATGGCACATTAGGCAGTAGAAGACTGAATAATATTTATCTCAAGGAAAATATTCACAAGGTTTCAAATGGAAAGTTCAACACCATGCATCAAATAATCAGCTGGATACAATGTCATCCCTGATTCACTAATATATTTTTCATCAAAAAATAGTACAAATGTTAACCATCTACCTAATATACCACCCTCCTTCCCCCAAAGAATACTTCCACCTTCATCATTTCGCCTTCCAGCCCCCTCTTCCAGCTCAACTTCCTCTCTGGGTGCACCCAGCTGTACTGCCACCACCTTAGGCTCCCTTGGATGGGAATGTCATTTTTGAGGTACCCAACCATGGAGGGAGACTTCACGATCAGAACAGCCTACTGGATGGGAATGAACGACCATTCTAATGAGTGGGAACTTAGGAACACTCAGGGGCAAGGGGATGTGTGGAGGAAAATATGGGCCACTAATCTCCCTCTGAAGGTCAAGTTCTTTATTTGGAAGTGTTGCGTCAACTATATCCCAACAAACAACAACCTGATGACCCGTCATGCTAGGGAATCAGATATTTTTGATCTTTGTGGACTGGAGGTCGAGACTCCAGAGCATGCACTCATGCATTGTCTGAAATGTAAGGAATGTTGGGATTCTCAAGCTCAACAAGATCTGATTAATAGCCTACCTAAGGGTGTTATGCATGACAAATTTAAATGGCTGCTACACAAAGGCTCAACGGAGGAACTGGTCATCTTCAGTGCAAGCTTCTTAACAGCTTGGCTCAATAGAAACCAGAAGATATTCAACAGCATTGATACGCCCCTTGCTATTATATACTATGTCCTTTGGAGATGGATAAATGATACGGTGACCGTCAACAAGAACAAGGGCATGCCTCGCAATTCTATGTCTGAAGATGGTAGTCACCCGGGGATTCGTCATGATGATCAACACATGTATACGATTATCCAAACTGATGCTGGCATGGTGAGAAATGGGAGGACCAGTCTTGGAACAATCTTCAAAGATACCGAAGGGAAGGTGAAGGCCATGACCACTCAGACTTTCAATGGTTCATGGGATGCTTTCACAGCTGAGGCGATGGGGGTCAGGCACTGCCTGCAGGTAGCAACTACACTAAAGATGGAGAATATACAAATAGTGATGGATGCAAAAAATGTATGGGATATGATTAAATCAAGACAAAGAGGATACAACCCGGTGATGAAGCTGTTCACAGAGATAGACAATCTGACGAACATGTTTAAGTTATGCTCCTTTGCGTTTAAAGGTAGAAAATGGAACCAACTTGCACCCCACTTAGCTAAAAGAGGATTAGGGGGATAAAAAGGTCTTGTATGGGTGGGGTCTTTCCCTTTTGATCCTGGAAATGTAACAACTGATGATGAGCAATAGAAGGAAAGTATTTGCCTCAACAACAACAAAAATAGATCGAAATTCCCACAGAGACCTGCTAAGAGTTTTTTGTGTATGTTACAAGAGCAATTCAAATCATCCTTTGAATAGTTTCAAATGTTGATACAGACTAGTTTAGTTGGCAAAGTTGGAGACAATTCATTGTGTGGATGCCACTGGCCTCGTCTTGTGTGAATCAACCAGTCAACTTGAGTGTTGTTTTATTGGAATGTGCTGTATCACCAACCCTATGCCTATCCCTTTAATCTATCACAAACTTCCTTGACCACCTTAGGAATTTTTCAAAGTGTGTCATGTACTTCTTCTACTAGGTCCAAGGCATGTAGGCCATATTGAACTCCTTATCTATACATGCAAGTTCATGGCCAGTTATTGTGCTTACGTAGTTAGGCTGATTCAATGCATAAAAGGCTTCCTTCTTCGTTTGAGACAACGGCCTAGTAGCACAACAAAAGATGAAAGTAAAATATTTTGTCTCTAACCACTCCTTTGGCCATCATTTTGTTTCTATTATCCTTCCCTTTCTTTATACTGCCTATGCTGAGCTTAAGGATGATGGGTTCAATTTCTTCTATCTTGCTATCTTAATTATGTTCCTCCTCACTTTAGGGTTGTCTCTGATCCATTTAGAAGTTTCCCACCCACCCTATGAAGATCCTCCAACTTCTTAGACACTCTCTCCTAATGATCAATAATGAAGTTTACTTGTTTCCATATAGAATCCAGATGTGCAAGCGTGTTATTCTAACATATACTATCAAAAACCAATTTGTAAGAGAGTTCCTTATGTCAGAGCAACATATACAACAATGGAATATAAGAAAGATAATTGACATCAAGTTGAACAAAGAACAAGATATTGTAAGGGACCACTTCTTTTCTTGGGAGCAACAGGTCAAGGTAATACTACTGTATACCTATTTAGTAGTCAAAATATTTTCTCCTTTGATATATATAGGAATTAGACCCTCCTCAAGTAAATAGGCAAGGCATTCTAGTACATGTTCCTCATAGAAATGAATTCCCAATAAGTATATTAGAGTTCAGCTACTGAATGGTATAAAGGTGCACCTAAAAAGTGAAAGATCTACCAATAAACTTAGGAAATGGCATGGAGTTTCCATTCTCTAGTTTTGATCACACTGCTAGTATTTGTGTTGAATACAACTCTTATATCTGCACCAATCACTCTTCTTTTGCCCAATCCACAATGAAAATCTTCTGCATTAAGAAGTTAATACAACTAATCCAGTGATCTAGAACATCTAGAAAAATTTAAACACAAACGGATTTCTGTCAAAGCTGCTAAAATATGTCATGCTCAAAATAATAAGTGGAGCACGTCCACTTAGGGGGAATAAGAAGATGGAGCACCCCCCTATGAATAAGCATATGGAGCATCCCCACTCTAGTAACACCACCAGAGCATAGAAAGACTAGAAATTTTTATTTTCGTACAATAACAAATAAAAAGATAATAGAATAACATCATCATAAAAGAACCACAAAAACTTATTAATCAAACCTTTTAGTTTCCATTTAAGGTAAGCCAAGTCATGAAAAGATAATTGTCATGATTTCTTAAGCTAAGTTCAGTCATGAAAAGATGATTTTTAGAATTTCTCAGGTTTGAAGAGTGAACTTATCAAAAGGAGAATCAACAATTTTTCCATTTCCAATTAGGCTAAGCTCAGTCATGAAAAGATAATTGTCAAAATTTCTAATCTAAGCTCAATCATGAAAAGGTAATTGTCAGAATTTCTTAAGCTAAGCTCATTCATGAAAAGATAATTGTCAGAATATTATCAAGCTTGAAGACTGAACTTATCACAAGCTAACTTCAAATTTGACACATGGCAAATATATTTTTTCACAAAATCATGTATGAAAAGATATTAGGTCTCTTTTGTTGTCTTTCTCTTGCCTTAATAGCTGACTGATCTAGTTGTTCCCTTATTTATGCCTTAACCACTAGCTAGTACCACATGGGGAAATCTGAATAAAGGAAAATCCATACTCGGTATGAGATCAGTGACCAGATCATGAAACAATTACCAAACATAATGAGCACCTACAGTGATACACACGAGCATAGATCAATGACCAGATCATGAAACAATTACCAAACGTAATGAGCACCTATAGTGATACACACGAGCATACTAACATTTGGTTCAACTGCCAAATCTAGCATTACAGTATAAGAGATTATTAAGAGTGTTTGCTTGAACAATACCTATGCAGTAGCTAGATCGCAGCTACCAAAAAGATGGAAAGAAATGTTGTTGAAGGCGAGATACATTCATTTGATTATCATTTAGCAAGTTCAAATATTCACTATCAACTATTTGCCATAAGCAAAGCTTTAATGTCGTTCTAACTCAACTATTATTCAGGTAATCAAGTATGTGCAAAAAAATCTCCTCAACTTCTTTAGAGTCTATTGAGAGATCCTAAACATTGCTCACATACTTAAATGAAGATACCGCATGATGAATAGGTGAACCCTCACTGTGTTTTTGCATCAAGAATACATAACTAAAACTTTTTATAGAATGCATATTGGAAGTTATAGTACACCATGATTTGTGCATTTCCAGTAGTTATGGCTGGATTGCATTCCCTAATTTTCTACAAGAATGTCCTTGATGTATTTGCAGACAAGGGGAACTAACTAATACTAATAACTTCCAATTGAGTGAGATGGGAATTGAACTTTTCAAGTTTGGTTGATGTCACGTTTGGCTAGACACATTCTAAGTACTGGTAGTGTCTATATTAAATGTTAATAAATTATCTATGATACGGGATTTAACTATTGTCATGCAATCGGAGTCATTGAAACCATGCCCGTCTCTAATCACCCAGATATCAGGGGGTGAGAAGTGCAACTAGCCTTTTCCATTCTTACTTTTTCTGTAGTAGCTTATATGGCTGACAGCCAGCCGCCCGTGCTGCCACTGTGAAGTAAGTAGCTTATACTATCATCTTGGGAATTGATCTAGCTTTCAACTATTGGGATGAAAAAGGTGGAGTGATCATACAGTTAGATTGATTTGGGGAAAACAAATGCATGCAATGTATAAGTGAGGATTTACCTTCTAGAACCCAGTTGTTAGGAAGACATGATGAGCAGGGAAACTGTAGTCCCGTCGTGAAGAGGAAAACTCCATCATTGAGGGCTTCGAACTTGACTGGCGTTGCTGAGCAGATGAAATCTGGCGATGAGGGACACTGCCCGGCCAACCCTGTGGCCGGTTGGAGGAGATGTCTCCATCTGTAGTCAGGGTGGGGAAGATGGCGGTCCGAGGGAATCGTGTGTAGCAACGGCGGCATGGAGTGGCTTGGCGGTTTTTGCGTGTCGACGGAAGTTTGGAGTTCGGGGAGATCACAGAGAATAGGGGGTGGGAGGAATTATTATGCGAGAGAGGGGGGATGGTATAGAATTGAATAAGGATGAGGCGCGGGAGAATGAATTTTGGGTTTATGATTTTATCTAATTATTCAAAGTGCAGTTAACTATACTTGTATGACTGCATTTAAAATAAAGAGAAAATGTAGTAAGGCATAGTCTTATCGATTGACTACATTTAGTTTGGTTATATTTTTAATTTGTATCACTAAAAATAGCTTGAACTACGTATAAATTATTTGTAGTTAGATAAATTGTAGCTAAATAGTATTTTTTCCGTAGTGATAAAATATGTAACCAACCGTGTAGTACACTTGCTTATGATCAAATATGAGAATTTTGGATGAGGCCTTGCTTATTTTAGTAGAGTATAGTTGGTAGTGGATATACATTTTCTTCATATTCCTTTTATGATGATAAGATGTTCCAAAATCCAATTGCAATTTCTTATACTATTCTACTTTAAACATATCATGTAACTGAACTTGCTTATCATAATTATAGCTTTATTTCTGTTCTTGAAGTTATCCATATATGTGTTCATAATAGTGTCGGTGGAGAGTTATATCTCCCACTGAGATTTAGATCTCACCCCATGGGTTCCCCACATCTTTTAGGTGGACATGCATGAGGAGGCAGAGATTGTGCAGCTGAGGTAGAGCATCAACACAAAGGCCAATAGCTGATAAGGTTGGTGATGTTGCTTCTAGTTTTTTGGTGTAGAGTCCTAGATTCGTCCCTATACACTTAGGTCATCGGGATAGTTTTGGGCGTGTTTTGGTTTGTATGCCCTTTTGATGTCATGTTATGATAGATGTTGAAGTATACATATGTATAGATATGGATAGGTGTCTCTTGTAACATGTCAATGGCATACATGATAAGAATATGTTGATGTTAGCATCTTGTGATTTATGCTATTCGATACAAGTGTTCCTTGAGGATCTATATGTAAAGTTTTTTTTGCTTTGGTGTTTAATGATATTGGTTTTAAATTTTCAGTATTTTTGGGTAATCTGTTTGTTTAATCTTGTTTCCACAGTTAAGTTATGAGTAATCTCACTTTGTGTGGTGCAGAGTATCACAATCGGTCCAACTCACGCGCGCCCGCTAATACACGCGTGACATTTAACTGTAAATCACATTCAAATTTGAATAAAGTTCTATTTAAATTATTTTCCTTTTCTCTCTCTCTTCATTTAAGGTTGTAAACGAACTCCAACTTTAATGAAATTTGGTACATGGACTATTTTGGACATGACAAATCCAAATATATCCTTAGTTTTCACTTTTGAAGACTCTATATATTTTATTTAATTCTTTTGAAAAAAATTATATTTTCTCTTTCTTAATGCATTAGAGACTTCTAGAATTCACCAATTAAAGTGAAACTTCACCCTTAAGTAAACCTAAACTTATGGAACATGAATGTACCATTAACTTTATCCTTTGGAATTATTTTTTCTCATTATTTAATATTTTGGACTTTTTATCTCCTAAGCTACACATGGATCTTAAAGATTATCCAACTTACATGAAATTTCACCCAAAGGCTATTTTTAATGTGTATACTATGAATCCAAGATTATTTTCCACTTTTGGAGTCATGAAATATTTTATCTCATATTTTGGAGAAAACTTACCTTTTCTTCTTGAAATAAAATAGAAATAGTTATTATTGTCCCAAAAATATAAAACTTGTCCCCCAAGCCAAACCAACCCCAAGGGAAACGAATCTAAAGCTATATTTAACCGACTAGTCTTCCTTTAATGAGTTTTAGCCCATTATTCATTATTACCAACATTTCACATATTAAATGATTCAATATCATATTAACATATTTTAAAGCATTATTATTCATTCGTGTTCTCTTCCTTGCTCTAAAAGGATAAGGAATGTTCTAGAACAGATTTATCTTATCATTATCTCACATAAGTGGTAAATTTCCACTTAGACCCTTATAAAAAATTACTGAGGCATTTATGCATAAACCCTTTTGTTGGCATAAATAATGAACAAATATTCTCCAAACCACTATTATCTCCACAAATTAAACATCAAAGCCAAAAAGGATAGAAATGAAAGGAAAAGCTTAGAAAAAGGGTCAAAAGAAAATATATCCAATGTTTCAGTTCATTATAATAACCCATTTTGAAATAGAAGATTAACTAATACTTAAACAAGAAATTCGGATCACATGAGTTATGGCATGGGAGTACTCTCCCATGTCCAAGAAAACAACTTTACTCACTCATGGTGAGGAAATACATGCATAAATGATATGTAAATGAAAGAAACATGAGTAGAGAGAGATGAGTAACAAATAGATCCATAGGAATGAAGAACAGATGGAGATCTCCAGCAAAAAGGTGGAGATCCTTCTCTGAAAATGCTCCTTGTTCCAACAACCTCCTCTCAATAGCCTTGCAAAGGAAAAGAGAAGAGAAATGAGTTGAAAATGGGTTCTCTCCTGAGAAACCATAACTTTCTCTCCTAGGTCGTCTCTCCAAAAATCTGCTTTTGTCTATGGTCTCTAATTGCTCCAAATGGTACGTGGTACGCTTCCCAAGGGAAGTGGCTCGTTATATCTAACAAAAATGAGCAATTGTTCTTTTAAATATTTGTAGAAAATAAACATGACAGACCGTGTTTGCAAGTCACATGTCGTGTTAGATCCAATTCTCCGAACAAGTTATGCCACGATCACAAGTAACACACCATGCGAGTGGATTACACAATGTAAGGGCACTATTCTGTCAAATTTCAGGTTCTTCGCTTCACACGATGTCGTCATGTTACACGCTGTGAGGACAACTACTTCAACGGTCGACTGATTGAGAGTCACACACTGTGTTTGCGATCCACATGTCGTGTTGCAGCTTCTTTGTTGAGTTTTGAGCTCAAAGCCTTGGGGCAACTCTAGAATGCCAAAAGGTCAGATTTTGGACATTTTTCTTTCACTGCGAATGGAATGTGATGTACCTGTAGTTCAAACCATGACATGAGTAAGCTCAATAAGAAACAAACATTTTAGCATGAATTGTATAGAAATGTAGCTAAATTGAATGACATGTGCAACTAAAATAGCATGAACATATGATATGATTTGTGCACATTATGTATCATCCAAACCATGAACATTTAATTTTTCAGAGCATCATTTGAGGTGTTCAAAGACTTTTTAAAATCTACTTTTATAACAGAAAAGAGCTTGTGTTTGTATTTGGTGATGACAAATGATTTCATTTGCTAATAAAATGCATCATGTATTTTCCTACCTTTTGCAAGGGGGGTTAGAATTTTGTTTTTGAAAGTAAGGCATATGAGTAACATTTAATTTAAACAAACCATAAACCATTAGAGTCTGAGTGGGAGAATAAGGTGTTAAAAATGTTAATGACAAAGAACCATTTGGCCTAAGAGACTTGTCCATTTGGCCTAAGAGACTTGTCATGTTTGATGGATAGAACAACATTCCTAATCTCACGAGGAGTGAAAGAGGGAGGTGAGGGACTTGGGTCAAAGATTGATATTTTTTTTTGATAAAAAATATTGGTTAATTATTATGATCCCTCTTGGACACATAATGCATCAGCGGATTTTGTTTTTGTGTCATATTTGTCTCTTAGGCTGCATTTGTTATGTGGTGAATCATGGTGATAGGGAATGATGGTGAAACAAAAATGTTGTTTGTTTGCCATGGTGATAGGGAATCATGGTGAATCCATGGTGAATCCGTGGGGAATTTTGATCTATTTTTGTCCCCATGAAAAAACATGGTGAATCGTGGTGAATCATGGTGAAAGAAGTTTCCGGTCAAGACTCCACTACTTATTTAGACAAATGTGCAAAAAAACATTCTAATAAATATGATTCTTACTTGTGTAGGGTGTTTTTTATAAAAAAAATTTCCCTCCCCATCACTATAACCATGTAACAAACAACAATTTTTAAGTTTTTCACCATCACCATCCCAATCACCATACACATGTTACCAAACAACATATTTTAATAATTTCCCTATCACCATCACCGTCCTTATCACCATCACCGTCACCGTCACCATCACCATTAATTTTATCACCACGTACCAAAAACAGCCTTACCGGTTTTTGATTTGGGTTTACATGATTTTTTATGATATTTTACATCATGGTTATAAAAAAGGGTGCAAAAGTAAATATGTTGGACGGAGGGGTTGGTCACAATTAGATACAATGTCCGGGTTTGATTCCCACTCGGAAGCAGATATATATAGTGAACGCCCGTCTATTAACCCTAGCGTTGCTCGTGTATCCCCAGCCATTTGCCGCCGCCGCACAGAGATCGGGCGACACCTCTCGTCTCCTCTTCTTCGACAATGGTACGAAGCTCTCAGTTGAATATGACTCCGCGATCCAATATTTCTGCCTTTTCTTTGTATTTCTTCCCCTCATGACGCTTTCTCCGCCTTCTGCAATTTAGACATTCAAGCGACGGAACGGCGGCCGCAACAAGCACGGGCGCGGCCATGTCAAGTTCATCCGCTGCTCTAACTGTGGCAAGTGTTGCCCAAAGGTACGCAATATCCCCTCTTCATTTCAATTTCGCAGGAAGTAAGATCCAGCGCCAGTCAGTAACCACTTGTGATTCCTGTTTGAAGGACAAGGCCATCAAGAGGTTTCTGGTGAGAAACATCGTCGAGCAGGCTGCTGTCAGGGACGTCCAGGAAGCCTGCGTCTACGACGGTATTATATCCCGTCCGTTTTTGCGGCGTGTATTAGTTTGTCTCTTGAATGTTTGTGTTAAACAGATAAATATTTTATTTCTTTTAGGATACACTTTACCCAAGCTGTATGCAAAGATGCAGTATTGCGTGTCTTGCGCCATCCACTCCCACGTGGTTAGGGTTCGCTCCCGCACTGACAGGAGGAACAGGGAGCCTCCTCAGCGCTTCCGTCGCAGGGTATCAAACTAATACGCTTCACCTTTTTTCTTTTTCTTTTATAATGCACAGTTTTACATTTCCTATCCTCCGCCATTCGAAATTAAACAAGAAAGGCTAACTTTTAGCCGCATTATCCCAATAATGATTCCTTATTTAAACTAAAATTGTGTTTTTCGTCAACAAGTTGTTTGTGTTTTAGGTTTAGAAGAACAGTAGTATAGTGCACATATATCCTCCTAAATTGAAATTCAGAAATTGGTTCACTTTGCTAGACTTTAGATTAGGATTAGATCATTTCAACACACTGCATTAATTTGATCGATAAGCATAACTTAAGGCCAAACCGTCTGCGTGGGCACAATATGCTAAGTTAAACTGTTATAGTTTGTTAAAAGGATTTCCATTTGACAGTAAAGAATGTTAATGCCCGAGTATCCGTATTTCAGGTTTTGTTAAAATATCTCCATAAAGTCAGCTAGACGTTTTAATGAAGTTAATATAGACAAGGTTGTCTGAACTCACCAGTGAATGAAGCCTCTGTTTTTGGTTCATTGGTTCAATCTGTGGTTGTACCTGTATATCAGGATTGGATCGTTTCAACGCACCACACTGTTTTGATCGACAAACGAAAGGCCAAACAGTCTGCACGGGTTTGGGCACTATATGCTAAGTTGAACTATAATCGTTTGTTAAAAAGATTTCCGTTTTACAGCAGCGAATGTAAATGCCTGATTATCCATATTTCAAGTTTTGTGAAAATATTTCCATTATATTGGCTAGAGTTAAAAAAATATATATATACAAGGTTGTCATAACTGAGCCAACGAATGAATGAAGCCTCTGGTCTCGGTTCACTGGTTCAAGCATGCCATCAAAAATATTTATTTGTAAAATTCTAATATATGAAAAACCAAGGAAAAACATAGTGTATATACATTCGCTAAGCGTGGTACATCTGCTCGGGTTGTATGGGACTGGGTCTGCCCTGTTGGTAATGCCATGCCACCTGGGATGAACTGGTCCCTATATGTATCTGCCATCTTCCTCACTTTGTCAGCCTGATTTTCTTTTATATCTAGCTGATCATTAGGGATGGCATATTACCACTATAGATGATCCTCTTCAGCTGGTTGTTTACTCTTAATCAGTATTAATATTTCAATTATTGGAAAATATATTTTGAGCAAACAAAGTATTATGGCAAGATTAATGTTTTCCATACATCTATCCACTTGAATGCCTTTATTTTGTAGTAGAAAGCCATTAATCCATTGATTCAAGCTACAACTACTATTGCTGGTTCATTCACAGTTTCTCACATACAGTCCAACTCCTTGAAATTCTTGCATTTAAATTCTTTTTTTGTGTTAATGGTTTCTGCTGAACAGTTGTTTCCATTCCTGTTATTGATAATGTTATGCCTTAAGCTGTGGTTTTCTATCAATTTCTTTTACGCTCCTTCGGCCTTAATCAATGTTACTATTTGTTTTATTCTGCTTTATAGGTATAGTTTAATAGCCGATTGATTGTTGTCTTGCAGCATTTTGCTATTGCTAAATGTAACATCATGCGAGGTTGTAGTTATATGTTTGCCAATTTTTTTTTGTAAATTGTGTTATTGTTTATGGAGATCAGGCTTGATATTTTCTTATGTAATTTGTTCAGCTACTAAAACGTTTTTCTTTTTGCAGGATGACATGGCCAAGCCTGGGCAACCTGGAGCTCGTCCTGTTGCTGCTGCTGCTGGCGGACCTCCTCGCCCCTGAAGTGTCTCATGTTTAATGTAGTTATAAGGCGTTATGGAATATATGTTTTGAAATCTATAATTCCTCGACATTGCTTTGATCTTTTGTTCGGAAACTCTTTTCCTTCAGCCTGTCGAATTCAACAATGAACTTGTTTTTGTTCGTTATGAGAAGAGATTTTGTAATACTGTTTAGCTGCCTGGTTAGTGTTGCTTCAGCTCAATTGCAAGTTAGCTGTAAACGGATTCCCTCTTTTCTACTTCCTTGATGCTTGCTATTCTATTATTCAAGATCTACGTACGGTGATCTACCATTTGTCATTTTGTTGAAACACTCTTAATTGACCCTAACTCCCTTAGGGGGCCGCGTTATAGACTTTAATGTTCAAATCTACTTAATTTTTTAACTTTGTGGAAAGCTATGGGCGTATTTCTTTCTCCATTAGGGTGCTGCCTTAAGTCTTTAATGTGCAATTCTACCTAATTTTCTTAGCTTTCTGTGGAAAGCTAAGGGCTTTGGGCTTTGTGTTTGCTTGCCACCTACTCTGGTGCTATTCAGTCGATTAATTATTCTCATAAAATTAGGTTGTGACGTAATATGTTGGCCTTTAGGACCTGTTCGGTTGTGTGTTCTAGAATGATAAAGTGTGAGTTTGATGCACATGTTCACATTGCAAACTCACACAACTACACCTGAATATATCCAAGTAAATTGGCCCTTATCCTGGTTGGATCGTGAAATTTGTGGTGGTCTTTATTCATAGATTTTACAGGTATGGAGTTTTTGAATTCATTATGCTTCCGAAGTTCATAGAAATATGGGTGCAGTTGCATGCTATGAATTGATTACTTTTCTTGCTCAGTAATGTATTTGTTGATAGTGTTGTTGATATTGTTCACAATATCTCATCTATAGACTTGTGGGCCTCATAGGAGAGTTTGCGGTCCAGATGTGTTGGGCATATTGTCTCGGACACAAGAAGATTTTAACCCAATATTGCCTATGTAGCTTGTTATTTAACAATTAGTGCATGTTTTTTGTGAATTTGACGGATTTGCAGAAATACTGCATTTGGATACAAGGACTCGATGTAATATCAGGCATTACGTTTGGTTACTCGGATGCTCCGTGAGGGCTGTGTGATGCGAGGGAGCTTTTGTCATTCGCAGCTGCATCGCGAGACAGGAAATCTCGCACGCGGTTCTGAAAAGGACAGCTCCGTTCCGCATATGTTGCTCGTTCGAAAGTGTATGACAAACGTCTCCATAATGTGCGCACCCATAGTATTCTGTTATACCAGCCGTTCCCTGCACGATGAGAGCGCCGACCCTCAATGGTCAATAATGAACACGTCGAATTCCTTGTTGTGAGTGCCAACCTTAACTGGTCCACTGACTAGATACTAGGTACTGTGGTGTAGGATATTGGGCTGGTCGTCCCAGTCACATAATATTTATATTTTTTTTGACATTTGCGAAGCGTTGGAGTCTGTCAAATTCTGTTTTTAGCTGTTCTAAAAAAGGACAAGTCCTAAGCATGGTGAGTTTAACAGGATAGCAAAAGTTGGAATTTCGTAGTACCGCAGTTGTGAGTTGTGGCAGCAGTCTTAGAAATTGTTGTAAAAGAGTTAGTTACAAGCATAATGAAGAGGGACAATGTATAAATTTTGTTAATGGTTATTCACCTGTTCAGGCATATCAATATTGGGTTTATTTGTATGTCGGTTAGTATTGAATCGCTTTATATGACAATTTTCATGACAGAAAATTAAATTTGTTTATATCAGAAGTGGTTATTTTGATGTGTCTATATGTCACGAAGGATACAGAGACGATCATAGTTGTAATATTGTTTAAATCTACTCACCGTAGACAATAGAGTGGAGCAATGCCAGGCATGGTTATGATTGCCGTTGTGGAATGGTATGCCAATCCATTAACAATGCTGGTTTTTTTGATGAGTTGCTATTCTCTCATGACCAGTTCCTTTGGTTACTTCTTTTAAAATGGCAATAGATAGGTACTAGCTATTAGTTGGTGGGCTATCTATTAGGTGACACTTGCGAAATAGAACTGAACTTTGCTCTATAAATCATAAATAGCTGTTCTATTGTTTGAACTCGATCATTTTCGGAAATGTCTTCTTTGACAAGTTCTTGTCGTTACTTCTGAAAAATGATAACAGGTAGGTAGCGGTTAATAGTTTGTGGGCTATCTATTTGATGACACTTGGAAAATGGAAGTTAACTCTACTTCATAGCTAATAATTAGCTATTCTGATGTCTTGACTTTGAACCATTTTGGAACATTTTTCCTTGACTGAAGGGGTGAGCTGAATTTGGTCAGTAACTGATCAACCAAATGGTTAATTTTTTTTGGACAATTTGGTTTATTCACTTAATTAATTTTGAGTAATTGGTGAAACGGTCACATTTTTGATTAAAAATATTGTGTTAGACTAACCAAATTAATTGAATGGTTAAACTTAATTAAAAAATATCCTACACATATATACCTATATAATTATACTTTTTTTTTTAAAAAAAAACCCTCTACATTTATATATCAATCAACTCTTCATGATCTATAAAACATTAAATTTATATAAATTCTACGACAATTTAACAATTATATATTATTACAAAAGTCTTACTTGCTTAACTAAATTAACCGGTCAAATTAACAATTTAGCGATTAACCATGACTGAATTAATCGATACTAATTTGATTAAGTTAAACTTAAAAATCTCAAACGATAAATCAATCAATTAGCAGAACCAAATTAATCATAGCAACAAAATAAATGAATGCCTACACCTTTTTCATTGTGCCATGGATGATGGTGGTACTCCATGATATAAGTCTATCAACTTTGAAATCTTGTAACAAGAAAACTAAGCATTCTTAACTTTATTTTGCTAATATTAAGAGACTTGGGATTTTGTGTAGCAAAAGTTCTTCCACTAACTTGATTTTGTAGCAACTTTACTTTTGTGTAAATGTACCACAAGATAGCAACCAATTGTGCATTTGCATTGTAATAACCATACCTTCTTGTAACCTTCCAATGGTAATCTTAGTTTTCTATGTGTTGCTTAGTTCTAGGTTATGGTTGCATAATAATTTTTATTGTCTTTTAGCCTAGTTTTGTAAATAACGTTAAAGGCATTTACTTTTTAGGTAATATGCATGATTTGATTTTTACCTCCCATCCACTTAAGCTGAAAGTTTGATCGTAGGTTTCAATTATTATTTTATTTTGTCATGTATTGCGTGTTAAAGCGTTTGTGGTGAATAGATACCTAACCAATTCCATATACCTTTTACTGCATTTACAAAGTCTTGGTTCTTTAAATTAGATTTTTTTTGATTGCCGGGGGAAACCCACCCCCTAGGCGGAGGCCCAGATAGCAGGGATGGTAAACCCGGGAGACCCGCACACCCGCACACCGGTATCTCAAGAAAATGAACAACTTTAAATAAGATGCTTTAACTCAAAAAAGTAATCGTTAAAAACCTAGTATTTTAATCAGATGAAAATTGAATAGTGCCAAAGTTCACTCTTGTTATGTTATAGGCGTTTCCTAAATGATTGAATCATTTTCTTAGGTGAAATATAAATGAAAGTTGTTCATTTTCTTGATCTTAGCATAATATAATGTGGCACTGATTTAGAAACATTGAGTCTAGTGTATGCCCATGATTGATCTTTCACCAAAATTCCATAGTTTGTATGTCTCTACCTTAAGATTAAGTCTCAATAATCAATGCGATATGGTTCAGTGACCTTTGCAATGGAATATTATATTATTCTTTTCCCATAAATGATCACTATATATGGCTTGTTACTCATTCACTCTATGCTTGATCTCAAGCATGATAATTTCCTAACGGCTTGAAAATGAGTCTTGCATGTAGTTTGAAATTTCAACCCAACTACCCCCACATGACTAATAAGAGAATATAAATTCACTTATTCTTTGATACACCCTTATGTTTTAAAATAATAAATTAAGACATGTTTCATTTGTTTAAAAATGGCCGTGCCTACTTTAGCCAAATGGATACTTCTCAAGATTGTTGTATAAACAGTTGAATGATTATGATCTTCTAATCAAAGTAACACGATCCATGATCCATCAAACACTTTTGATTAGATCTTATTAAATTTTAGATTCACTATATACTAGTTCAAAATTTGTAGATTAAGAAAATGAACACCTTGTTTAATAGTCATGCTATTTTTACATCCAAAGAAATCATGTAAAGAGTGGGGTCCGATAGGGGATTCACTCTTTAGTGAATTAGAGAATAAGTCCATCCGATTCCAAATAAGAAGAAAAGGAGGAATTTCATTCATTTCTCGGATGGTATGGATATTTCAGAGCACAAAAGTGCATAAGCAACCGAAAAAAAACTATTACAAAACTATATATATATTATGAGGTTCTTGTGTTACATGAGGAACTTGAGATTCCACAACTATTTGTGATTCCTCTTGTTCCTTTTCTACCTCCATAGGTTCAATGTTTTCTTGTTGCTCTCGAACTTTCTTGAGTTCTATTTTCCTCTGATTGGTTCCCTTGGAGATAAATTCCTTTTCAAGGAATACAATGGTTCTGGCAGCAAGCACTTTGTTGTAAGATGGGATATAAAAGTAGTATCCTGTGGTTTCTTTAAGATATTCAAAAAAATAAAATTTATCTGATTTAGGTCCAAGCTTTTCAGGAATTTGCTTTCTCACATAAGCTTCACATCCCCAAATCTTCATAAAAGACACATTGGGATGTTTTCCAGTCCATATCTCGTATGGTGTCTTTTGAACTAATTTAGAAGGTACATGGTTAAGTGTAAAGACTATGGTTTCTAAAGCATATTCCCAGAAGGAAGTCATAAGATAAAAAAATTCATCATTGATCATACCATGTCCAATAAGGTACAATTCCTTCTTTCTGATACATTATTATGTTGTGGTGTTCCTAGTGGAGTCTATTTTGATACAATACCACAGTCTCTCAGAAGGTTCTCAAACTCTTGACTTAAGTATTCTCCACCTTGATTGGATTGAAGTTCTTTAATACTTTTACCAAGTTGGTTTTGTACTTCATTCATAAATTAATTGAACTTTAAAATAGATTTAGACATGTGCTTCATTAAATACACAAACCCATATCTATTGAGATCATCAATAAACAAAATGAAGTATTGGCAACTACCTTTAGCATTTATGCAGAAAGGTCCACATACATTAGTATGTGTGATACCCAATAGATCACTTGCTCCTTCACTGTTTCCAGCGAAAGGAGCTTTTTTCACTTGTTGTAACAGACTGAATCTCAGGGTCCTTTCTGCAATTTACCCACTTTTGAGCTTTTATTTTCTTTCTAGTCCTTTTGGACCTTTTTCATAAATTTCCCATCCTTTTGAGTCTTCTTTGGCCTCAATATTAAAATTGAGCCTTTCTTGAGGATGTAATTCACAATCTACCCACAATTATGATAATGTAGGGGGTTTTGCACAAATAACCCACTTAATGTGATTATTGAGGACTAATACTGCAACATGGCCATTAATGAGATATAACTAGTGGATAATGATGTTTTAGAGTGAGTATGGCTATTTGGGTGAGAAATGAGTAATTATGTATAAATGAATTAGTTATGAGCATAATTAACCCTTATCTTTCTCTCTCCTCCAAAAAGGGCAATAATGCATTAATAAGAGGATAACATGGTGATATATGACTCTTAATGCTAATATGTATCTAATATCTTGAAATTCACTCAAATATGGCATAAAAAGATTATCTTCATATTAATAACTCATTTTATACTTTAATATATGCATTAATAGTCAATATATTAATTAAGGGCCAAACCATGTGATTTATGAGAAAGTAATGGCATATCATTGATCTAGGAGTTGTAATTAACCTATGGTTAAATTTGGTGGATTTTGGACTTTAATTGACCCAGAATTTGATTTTATGAGTTTTAATATAGTGCAACTATAGTAGATGAATCAATTTTTGCATTTATTTCATTGTCACGCTAAGGTTGCTTCGATTACTCTCTCACATGCCCAATTTCCCTTGGATCTCGATATGATGACTGGAGAGTCGTCTCCCTCCTCCAGCAGCACGAGCATCCTAGCCTCCCGACTCCTCGATCTCATTCTCACCGATTCATGTGTTTCTAGTTCCAATGGATTCGTCTCATCGAGATGCTTCGTACGAGCCCGATTCATTTCCTCTCTCGCCGTGTGCATGAAAGGCCCAATCAGGGCTTCCCTGTCGTCTCCACCGCAAATTGCAGAGGGATCGTTAGTGCTCCTCATGCCTATTTAAGGGCTGAGAAAGAACCCTTAGCCCTTGACCTTTCCTCCTCTCTCAATTTGTTCCCAGATGGCCTCTTCCTCCTCGACCTACTCAATGTGCTTCTCCGATGACCTCGGCCTGGAGAACCCTACTCCGGCCACCTCTGTTCAATTGGAGTCTGGGTGAGTATCCTCAACGCCTATCCTCCTTTTCCCCTTCCTTACTTTGGCTCGGTGCACCCTCAGTTGCTCGGTCCTATAAGCTCACCGTTGAGCTCCACCGCCACCTTGTTGTTTTGAGTTTCTGGTGCTCCTCAGTCCTTGTGAATGTAAGCATTCGGTTCGCCGTACTTCCACGAGCATTTTCATGCCTTATCTGAGGTTTTCCCCTCTGTTTCTTTTGGTTTTGTCTGTGGGTTATGCTCCCATATTCCCTAGACATTTCTGGCTTGTTTGGTGTTTCTATGATCCCCCACCCTTGAGAGATGGTGCCGCGGATTTTGCCGGACCTTGGCGGTTTCAGTTGGATTGTTGGATTCTAAAAATGAGGATCATACCCCCGGTTTGAGCCTTACGAAGGCACTGACCTGCTGCTCCCTCACCATTGATGCGAGCAGAAGAAGCAGGGTCGTGCTTTGACCCTAGGACCCATACCCTTTCGATCTATTGTATTAACCGCCATGGGCATTACTGTCTTTTCACCATTTCCTTTATTTTTCACAGTCGAGAATATTTGATTTTCTAATGTCCCTTGTGCCCCCGATATGTTAATTGATTTCATTTTAAATGCATGGGGAGTTTGGTCATTTCACCTACTATTTACACCGATTTACATTTTCATTTAAATGACTGTCACAATATGGTTTTCTTGCATTCTGATTGGCCAATTTTCTTTAATTTATAGTAAATTGGTCCTTGCTCATAAAAATACAAATAAATAGTCGTTGGAAAGGATTTTTCACGTAGAATCCGAATTTATGGTTTTTGCACCCTAATTATTTATTATTTTTCGAATTTTTCTTTGGATACCAATTTGATTATATTAAAAGTTCTAAAATTAATAAATAATGCATTTTAACTCCAAATGGAGAAACAAGATATGTTTTCCTAATCAGTGAAACCTGAGTGATATTTTGGTCTAGTTTTGAGTCCTAAATCGAAGGTTTCCATAAAAGGTCTAAAATGGGTATATTTCTTTATACTTTATGCTTTATAAATTCTAATTCATGTGAAATAATTGTTCTAGGGAAACATGGATAGGGATAACAATCTAATTGGTGAAGTGATGTTTATTATCTTCAATAATGTATGTG